>QTSX02005682.1:0-351659 GCA_014839935.2 Entomophthora muscae
TATTTATTTATTTATTTAAACTTATCTAATTTAACAAGGCTTATTAGAGATTCATCTGAAAATAAAGAATCATGAGACAATATTTGAGATAATAAATAATGATATTCATATTTAACTTTATTGTTTTCTTTAAATGCCAATGCAAATCCTAATAAAGAAATAGGTCTCTTAGAATAAAAACAGCCATTGATTTCTATTGTACCACCACCAACTTTTAAATTCTATTTATAATCTATGACTATAACACAAGATTCATTATCTAATTCATTTATATCTTTCTTATATTCCCTATTTTGATGAGCATAAAAGTCTTGGTGCTGATTAATAGCTTTTAAGTCACTGTTTATAGATTCTGGCAATAATAAGTTTTTACTTTCACATTCTTCTTTTCTTTTTTCTAAGGATGATTTTAAGTTACAAATATTACACATGTCAGTTTAGTTTTTTACTCTTTATTTTATTTTTTGGTATTAATTTATAATAAGTTGAAAGTGATATTGAAATTTCATTTTTTATTTTTTTATATTTTCATATATTTCTTTTTTTGTTTTTAATAGAGAATATTTTATTTCAGTTGAATATTCATTCATTTCTTTTTCAATGTCTTTATAAATTTTTTCTGGTTTTTTTTGTAAACTGGCTTGTTTCAAAAGAATTTTCCAGTAGTTTTTTAATTATTTTTTTGATTATTTATTTTTTAATGAATAGTTATTATCTTTTTGGCTTTTTTTGTTTAAGCTTACATTTTTATTTCTTTTTATTTTTCTTGAGTATTCAAACTTAATTTTGGTTATATTAAATTCCATATCAGTAAGCTCTTTTAAAGAGTAACTGGAAGTAACCAGAGATCTCAAGGCTGGGAGATGCTTTTGAGGAGCAGATTTCAGAAGATCCTTTAAGTTGTCAATTATCCTATTTAGTTTCTGATTTTGAATTAAAGGAATGAACTCTGTTTTTCCAAACTCAGTTTGAGTGAGGAAGTGATTGATGAAGTAATTGAGATTGTCTCTAGAAACAAAGAGGAATGCTTTCTTTAGCATAGCAATTCTTTCTCTTTTTGTTGATGCTCCCAGTGAGGAAAATGGCTTCATGGCAGAAGTAAAGTTAACAGACTCCATAATATTGGACTTGTGATTACTGATAAAGAGATGCTTTGTAGATATGCCTTGCAAAAGAGTGCTGGTTGCAGGAATTATATCTTTTTGTGAAGATGGTTTGATTTAAACCTTAGGTAGTGCTTTAGCTCTTATATACCAAGCTTTATGACACCATTCTGAAAGAAATGATGTGACAGCTTTATTTACAATTTCAACTTGAATTTATATTTCTAGAATAAATGAAATCCCCAGTTTTCATGCACAAGTGATATATGTGTATCAGCTAAGCATCAAATTACATAATATCCTCTTTGTAATCTATGCAAATCAATTAAAATGATGTATTAACTTAATTATAACTGTTCCGCATATTTTTAAAATGATAAAATATTTAAGAATTGTATTTAAAAAATGCTTAATTTGAGGTTCGCAGTTCACTTGAACCTCAAAATTCATCTAAACAGCAAATAAATTAACGTCCTAACTTCAAACTACCATAAAATCCTAATTAATTAAGCTTTTTAAATAAAATAAAATGTGGTAATGATGCTCTTGACCTTATCTTTAATTTCGTCAAATAAAAAGCATATATTAATTAATAAAAATTAACTTTTTTAAGCTTTAAGCAATCTATTTTATTTTATTATCAAAATAATATAATAAAATCTGACATATGCTCTTTTAAATTGCTTTTGCTTTAATATTCAATTTTATATATATATTATTATTTTAACATCAATGGAAAGATAAGATTCTTAGCTTCATTTTGATAGTTTACAGTGTGAAAAATATTAACTTTTTGTTGAGTTATTACTGTTTTAAATATAAACATTTGTAATTTGATTTTTTTCAAAATTAAACTGTGTTATGCTGCAACTTGGGCAGCATGTGTATTAGAAAATGGCCTAATCCCTAAAATAATGACCCATATGTTAGCATAAGTTGGAATTGAAATTAAATTTTATAGAATTTTATAAATTATTGAAATTGTTTATTTAAACTTTTAAAAGTATGTAAGAATTTGATTCATAAGCTTTATTATTAGTAATTATTATTGTTAGTACAGTAGTTTTAAAAGCTATGGCGACAAGCGAAAACAATTCAGATTTAAACGAAATGAACTCAGATTTAAACGTAATTAATTTTAAACAAATTTATATTGATTTGCAATAGATTTGGATTCATTTCAATTTTGTTTAAATCTGAGTTCATTTCGTTTAATTTTGAATTGTTTTCGCTTGTCACCATAGCTTTTAAAACTACTGTAGTAATTATTATTATTAGTAGTAGTAGTAATTATTATTAGTAGTAATTATTATTAGTTATAAAAATAATTATTATTATAAGACGCTACTAGAGGCACCTATAAATCTTGAGATTGGTGGATGTATACTGTTAAAATTATTGAATTTCTATTTATCTAAGCAATAGCATTTATTAAGAATGATTGAATAGGTGCTTCTTCATTTGAAGGTAAAGCGCCAACTGGGAGCGATTGGGGTCTGGATTCAAGTTTACTGTGTAGCCAAGGGTTTCAAACACCTCAAGGGTAAGTTTACCGAGTGGGGCGGTACTCCAGTCTTCAGGTCTAGTAAAGTTCTTAAGCGTGTGGCCGTGCATTGTAGCATAGGGAATCATGAGGGAGTCCTGGGTCATATGATATTTTTTCGTGTCGATGTGGCTAGCTCTACCACCCCCTACATTTGGTCCTGTCTCAACGTAGACATGGCTTCCTTTGGTTGTCTTGAAGTAGATTGAGTTGGGGGTAGCGAGCAACCGTATAAGCTCACTTACTGTCGTATGGCTACAAATATCGTTCGTATTTAGCTGGTTGGAACTAGGAGGTGAGTGTAGTTCCTGGAGCTTCGCGTGTAGAGATGTTTCGTTTGTGTAGAGATGAGTATCAAATAAGCTCTCTGGGATGTATTTGAAGGGATAGCCACCTGCAAAACCAGTCCAAATTATAAGTCCACCAGGGCCACACATACTGCCACTTGCGAAATTCGATGTAAAGCCTAGTCCGTGACTTAATTCGTGGATGATAATGTCAACAATATCTATTGATTGTTTATCTTCGCCATATGACCCAGGATATACGCAATTATCGCACGCTTTAACAAACATCTCTGCATCATGTGTTTTTGACCTACTAGCACCTTTTTGGATCTCCAACGCTTGCGGATAGTCAGGCCTGACTCCACCCTTGCCAGCTTCTTTATATTTTACAGGTTGACATAACCCTATTGTTTAGTCATCATTTATTAAATAATTACCTATTTTAGAAGGCGGCTGATATTTTCCCTGAACCCCTACACCCGCATAGTAATTTCCGTGGTTGACATGGACTTTGATTTGAGTATTGAACAGCAAACCATTCTCAATAAACCCACTTGCAATCTGCAGTGCTGTTTTCAACTCATGCACTTGCTGAGGACTCTCGCCGCTTCCAAGCTCAAACACGAACTTCCCACCAGGCGACACAACTCTGCTCACGTTGCCCAGGTGGCGTGGCATCTCTGGCCGGATCCCTTGGTTCCGGGAATTGCGTGGGAACCTGAACTTGTCAAGTATCTTCTGCTTCTCAAAGAGAAAATCGCCAACAGGCACCCGCAACGCAGAAACAAATCCCAAAATCCACAAAAACTTCATTCTACACTCTTGCCAAGCTACCCTCTGCTTAAATCACTCAACCTGCGCCACTTTGATGAATCAGATAACTAATTACACCATACTGTTCTCTTCGATCCTGAATTCTCCCGCAATCAGCTGAGCATCACAATTGATGTAGGTTTTTTAATAACCCTTTCAAAGGGTTGCAGGCTTAAGCATCCACCCATCAGCTCGGCTTATTTTTCATTGGTGAGTTCGAGACTAGTTTAAGAAATTATCGCTGTTCCCAAGCCAACTAGTTCAAAAACACGATTGGTTTCGGGTTAATTAATTAATAGCTTGGGAAATGAATAATTGATGACCCTTATTTGGGAATAGTAACTAATCCCAGCTTTACTGCTGCGGTGACGATCTTATCACAGGCTAGAAGGCAGATTGCTTACTCCAAGAAACTGGTCAGGTTCCAGGGGGAGCTAAGCAGATTTAAATAAAAAATAAAGCAATTGAAATTGCCTCCAACCCAAAAAACTTTGAGGAAAACATAAGCAGCTCAGTGCAAGATTACACTCGGAAAGATGACGTCATGATCTAGCGAACGCGCCCGAGAAAATATTATACCCTGTAGGGTTAGAATTAACATCTCTGGGCAGGAAACCCCGCTATAAAACCCCGAAAACTCGAATAGGTAGCACCAGCTTAGAATAGACAAGATCGAATAAAAATTATCAAGTATAGTGGCCCGGGAGATCCCACGAACCCAAAAAAGATCATAAAATGATGCCATAGCATTAATGATCGCCAACCGCGGAATCGTTTCCCCAGGGAATGGCTAGCTCGTTAGAGGGTGGCCTTAAAACTCGCCCCAGGTATTGCACTCGGATCAACCCATTGATTTTCCAAGGGAACCAGACTCTTTCCAAACCACATGGCATGTATGATCTATATGGGCACCATTTGGCATATCAACAAGCTATATAAAGCTCTATCTCTATTTTAATAAAGATATCAATATCTGCCCCTAGCTATACATTATACACTTCTCAGAAGCATATAATTGATAGCAGTATAGGTAAGTTTTCACAGCTACCCAACGTGAAAAAATGCCCAATCAAGAAGATACAAGAAATGCACGGTGCACCATCTGGATGCTGTCTGGGATTTTCTGTGGGCATAGGAGGCCTGCCAGCGCTTCAAGATACCCAGGAGGCCGGGACAAGAAGCAGCTATGGTAGTCTAAAATAAGCTCAAGGTAGAAGTAAGCATCTGTTTTTCCAAGGCAGAACAGACAAAGGAAACCAGCTAGCTTTTCCTGAAAAGGGCCGAGAGCAATGTGGATATAAAGGGGACTTTTGTTGTTATTCAGAAATATCTGTAATGCCTGGTACTTTAGGTGGCAACTGAACCCATTTCTACCCAAGGGAAAGTTCAATCAACCTGTCAAGTATGTACCTCTTGGAAGTATACAAAAAATAAAGGGAGATCTTTGAGTGGAGCATTACTCCATTTAATACAAAAGAAGCTTTTTATATAGTATCATGGCAAGCCCCATAGCATCCGTGCACGTCAAAGTGTTTCAGAGCTTTTCCAACCCATCTTTTTCATAGGACTTGAAGTGTTTGACCCTTGTAAACAATTGGAGTATGTCAATAGTGTCAGCTACTATTTGGCAGCCAAGCTATTTCTCAGAGGAATTATTTCCTGGAGGTGTCATAAAAAACATTGTAACAAAAGTAACCACATAAAGCAAAGTGGCAGTACTTGGGGAACAGGACTGGTATTGCACTTGTTGTAACTGTGCTTTTTTAGCAGAGTTACAGGGGGGAAATATTTAGAAACTAGATAATATTCTTTATTGAGATATAATGATTATATAGTTAGTGTGAGTCATGGATAACAGGAACATGATAGTGTTGATCACACAGTGGGATGGTGAAGGGGGTGGCTTGATCCTGGTAATGAGTCAAGCAACAAAAGAGGTATCCACCGTAAAAGGATCATCATTTGTTCATGTTGTTGGATTTGGAAATTTGAGTCAACTTCTTAGTCTGGCTTCAAGTGACAGAATAATCAGATTGCAGGTCACAAACCCGCTTACTCAGAACCTGACTGGCGGGTTGAGCCTGCTGTTTCAATACCCCCCTGGCTGAAGGTTGGCCTCCTCTGGGGACAGGTTGTCAGGAGCCCAGGCGCCATACTGGATTAACTGTTGTTCTGTGGTGGGTAAGACAGTCTTGCGTTGTTTCTGTCTTGCTGTGCAGGGTCTCAGGGAATCATGATGGAGGACCTTGTCTTGTTTACATTTTCCAATTCCTTGCACAAGGTAAGTGTTGTTGTCATTTACCTTTAGGATGATGAACAGGACTACTTTCTCTGGTTTTAATTTACTTTTGTCAATGTTCATGACCCAAACTTTGTTGCTGACCTCATGTCTGTTCTGGATGGGGATGAGTGTCTTTTGCAAACGCTTCTCTTCTCTTCTCTTTCTGGTTGATTGTTGTTGGCTTGTATGACTTGGGGGTCTGAACAGGATGGCACCTTGCTTAGTATTTCTAGCTTGGTCCTGATAATGCTTGAATGATGTTGGGTTGTGTTCCATAAACCAGCTTGAAGGGGCTTTTTCCGGTGGATCTGTTCACATGAGTCCAGCATACAAGCAATGCAGTTGGTAGCTGCTTGTACCATTCTTCAGGTCTCCCAGCAGTGAGTTTGGCCAAGGCTTGCACAAGTGTGACCATACAACAGTCACTATTGAGTATTTAGCTAAATAAATGCTCTGAAATATAAAGTTATCTCTGTTTTTATGATTATTGCATGTAGATAGGTTGGATTGAAAGTGTTAAGGTAAAGATTCCTGAAAACTGGACATCTAGGTTCAATAAAAGAACAGAAGGCAAGATTGGCCCAGTCAATCTGGGAGACTGGGTGTCTCAAAAACGGTTTAATTAATCAGGAAGATTAATTATAAATACACAGGAATATAATTAATGAGGATTTAATTATATTGGTTAAATTGCCTTGACTGTGTCAATAAGTTTGGTTAAGGTTAACCATAAGCAACCCCCCAAATTTTGAGTTAAAAGCGCCGGTGCGCCGCCTAATTGATTTGAGAGGCGCCACCTAGTGAATTTTCCAGGCGCTGGGGTGCCGCCTGGGGAAATTGCTGGGCGCTGTGGTGGCGCCTGGTTTGAGTTTCAGAGCATTTCAATGGGTTTTAAGGCAAAAAATCATTAAATGCAAATGTCATGGCCATAGTTTTCCCAGGTGTGGCTCAGCCAAAGCGCCTCCACCCTGGGAAACCCGGCCCAAAGCCCCGTCTGCTTGCGGCAATTGTAGATTTAAATCTAACAATCAATTGCAAGTGGGTGGTGGCACAGGAAATTGGGTCTGAGTGGGGCGCGGATGCCCCACGCCCAATTTTCCCTTTCTTGACCTGCTGGTCAACAAATCCTGACCTCAAAGGAGGTCAGGTAACAGCTTACAGAACCATCATTGGTGGTATCTGTAAGCTGTCTAAATATTGTATTCAAGGAGGCCACCTCATCAAGATGTACCCAAAGGCTTTAAGTAACAATTGTCCCCACCAAACTACCTTAGTAGTTTGATATTTTACTCTCAATAAATATCTTGCCTCAATGATTCACTTATTTCAATATTTTCCAATCAGATTTGTAATAACCAGACTGCTAGATTCTGCTTTATTACCTCTGTGATTTCCTGGTAATCTTCCACCTCCTGCTGAAATGATTCCTGAAACCTGCAAAATTGAATGTGAGCCTATCTATGCTGCTGATTCCTTAACATTGAGCCAAATGAAGGTCTTCTTGATGTACCTGTGCATAATCTTCTTTTGCACCTTTCCTTATTCACTCTTCAAGGGTTATCATTTACAAGTAAACACACATTGTCTCCTCCTAATTGGTAATGACATCCTAATTTGGGTGTACATTCCCCATTTGATTGATTATAACAAGCTCTCTCTCTACTTTACCCTGATATTATCAAACTACTCTAATTTCTGATATATTGTATGGCCTGTGCATCTTTGTTGTTAGATCATTTTCTTGCATCATGGATATCTCATTGGTGACTTCCACAATGCTCATTACTTCATTTTGGAGTATTTTTGCAGTGGCTTTCTTTCCCCTGTTATACCCATCCTTTGTAAAGATAGAGATCACACAACCTTGTTGTACTTTACTCTCACGCCTCAAATTCTGGCAGCCTGCTCCTAGCCCTCCATCCCCTTTGTTAAATACTGCAAGAGAAATCTTGGTACTAACTGAGGAATGGTCCCAGCATGGTTTCCCTCAGAAGCTTCTCAGCTTCTTACTCAAACAAGCAGAACCCAAATCCTGTGATTGGTGTTTGTCTATTCTTGACCAAGCACCAAACTCCTTTGATGATGTGTCATCCCTAATCCCTTTGGTAATGTGCCAAAAACCAGCAGCTTCCTCTTTGATTTACTACAAAACCCTGTTCTCAAGTTCTCAAGGCCCTCGACCTCTACCCTTGCACCTCAAGCAGTTTCAAGCCAATGCCGAGAAGTCATCACTCCCCAAAAGCGCTAAGCTTGCGGCCCTCTATCTCAGCCTTGACCACACCGGTCAAAGTCTTTCACCCTGGTTGCACCCTTCCGCTTCTGTCTCTGATATGATACAGCGCCTCCTGCAAGCAGTTGGGGGTAAGCTAGTGACGTCCCAGCAGCCAAATCAGCCTCTGTTATTGGAGGCTCCTCCCATGTTAAATTGCTTGAAAAGTCAACAGGAGCCAGCCACTCCACAAGGGCCCATATCCCCTGAGGTTTCTCAATCTCTTGTGACTGCAGCCCCCACTCTGGCTATAGCTCCTGTCATCAGTTCTCCTCCTCAGAGTATTCCTACCCTGGCCGCGCTCTCCTTTTACAATATTAACAACTCCAGCGCTACCCTGGCAAACTTGAACTCTATTGAATCCCAAGCGCCCACTTCAGATAACGCTACCAATGCCTGTAAACTTATATGTTTCAACCAGAACTGTCCGTTGCTATCCGCCAAGGCTCAGGCTATAGTGGATCTCCATGTTGCCACTATGAATAAGGTTGCGCCTGCTCCTTGTCTTGAGCCTATTGCCATTGAACCTGTGATTGACCAACCCTTTGTAGCCCTGAATGAGGACCTGTTGCTCATTCAGACAGCTTCTCAACTCCAGGTACAAGTTGATTCCAATCACCCCCCTCATTCAAATAAAACAAAGATGGGATATTTTTTGTTTCATTGTTCCTTTGCTTCCACATCACATCTAGCAAAAGCTGTAACTTTAGTAGATACTGGTGCCACAGACAGCTTCATTTCAAAAGTCTGGTTGACAAGCTAGGTTTGGAATATAATCCTGGTGCTCTATGCAAAGGAGGGGTATCTGATGTCTTCCGTTCATTCAGACTATGTTGCCTGTTATCCTTCTCCATCAATAATCATGCCTTTGTTGCTGACTTCACAGTGGCAAAGCACCTGACATACCCGGTGATCCTAGGCGTGGAATGGTGGCAGGAGCACAATATCACCCCAATCCTCAAAGATAACTTACTGAGGATTGCTCATCCTGCCAGAATTTCCTTGGAGGTACCAATGATCCTGTTTGGGAAAGAAGCCCCTCACATCTCAATGTCAGTCTCAGCAACAACAAATCCGCCACATCATTTGACGTCCTTCTGTTGTGCCTCTCCCACTTGCATGCAGCCTTTGATTCTAAGCTGGCTGATGGTCTCCCCGCACACTCACAATTTGACTTTGAGTTTAAACTCACTGTTGATTTGGTGAAAGTTGCTTCTCCTAGCTATCCCTTGAACTTAAAGGAGAGACAATGCTTAGAAGAATGGACAAAGGACATGGAAGTCAAAGGACATATCTTTAGGAAATCTTCTCCTATATGCTCTCCACTGCTTTTTGTTCAAAAGTCTGATGGATCATTATGCCCCTGCATTGATTTTGGCAACCTGAACAACGTGACTGTACCGGACCCATACCCCATGCCCATTGAGTCTCAGATCTCCAGGGAGGTGGAGAAAGCTAGAATCTTTTCAAAGCTGGACCTCTTAAATGCTTTCAACCAGATTCACATCAAAGAAGGTCAGGAATGGCTCACCGCTTTCAGGACTAAGAAAGGCATCTTTCAGTACCAAGTCATGCCCTTTGGTCTAAAAAAATGCCCCGGCAGTATTCCAGAAGATGATCAATGCAGTCTTAGGTGACCTCATTGGGAACTGTGCTATAGCATACATGGACGACATCTTAGTATACTCTCCGGATGATGAGTCTCATGCCACCCACCTTTGTGCTGTAGTAGAAAGGATCCAAAAGGCCAATCTCGTCATCAAACTGAGCAAATGTGAATTCTTCAAGAGTAAGGTTTCTTTCTTAGGAAATCTGATTTTGGAGAAAGGCCATGCCATTTCCCCTGACAAGGAAGCTGCAATAAGGAATTGGCAGACCCCAACAAACATTACCCAACTCCGCAATTTCCTGGGAACATGCAACTTCTTGAAATGCTTCACCCCTCACTTGTCAGAAACAGCAGCCTCCCTTTACGCTGCTAGTGGAAAAAAAAATCTGGAATGGTCCACACAATGTGATGCTGCGTTCAATGCTGTTAATAACATCATGTGCTCTGCAACCATACTCTGCCATGTTGATGCCTCCAAATTTGCCATTGCCTCAGTCCTTCTACAAACTGCTGATGATGGACTAGAATACCCTGTGGGCTATTTCTCAAGAAAAATGAAATATGAGGAGCTCAGCTACATGATCTATGACAAGGAGCTATTAGCAGTAGTAGAGTCTATGAAATACTGGCAGCATCACATTTGCTCAGCCACACACCCATTTACAGTAAGGACAGACCACAAAGCCCTACTGTATTACCAGGAACCTCATCTCTTAACTGAACGTCAGACCAGATGATATGAAGTCCTATTCAAGTTTAAATTCCAATACAAGTTTATCAAGGGTATTGATAACCATCTGGTGGACTCCCTCAGTTGCAACCCAGCATTTCTACCTGACGTTAAGGCTGAACAAGAATTTAATACAAAGGTCATGATTCCCCCCAGTGCCATTCTATCCTCTCCTCCCATGGGAACAATCTGTACCCTAAGTGTCCAAGAACCTGCCAACCCAGATCTGGTAGCTAGAGTCAAGTTGCTGCAACCTTTAGACAAACGGTATCTCCAGTTGTTTAAGTTGGCAAGTCAATCTACTACCCACACCTGCTACAGTTCTGAAGACAGTACCATATTTCACAATGGTTGCCTGTGGGTACCTGATGGTGATATTTGCCTGGAAGTCAGCAAGGCCCACCATGAAAACATATTGGTTGGTCACCAAGGGAAAAATAAGACCATAGAGATAATCTGTAGATAATTTGATTGGAGAGGTCTCACATCAGACTTAGCTAAGTACTTGAAGGGCAGCATGGTTTGTCTAAGGGCAAAGCCCTCCTGTCTCAAACAGACAGATATACTGGTCCCCCTACAAATTCCAAATGGCCCATGGACATCTCTGTCTGTTGATTTCATAGTAGAACTTCCTCCATCAAATGGTTATGATGCAATCATGGTAGTAGTAGATTGTTTCACAAAGATGAGTCATTTCATCCCCTGCCAAACCACAATCACATCAGTCCAGATGGCCAAAATGTTTGTTAACAATGTTTTTGCCCACCATGGAATCCCCCAAGAGATCATAAGTGACAGAGGCTCCCAATTTACAGCACAATTCTGGGAGGAATGCTCCAGACTCCTAGGCATTAAGTTATTCAGATCAACAGCCTACCACCCCCAATCCAATGACCAGACAGAGAGGGTGAATCAATGTCTGGAAACATTTCTTAGATGCTACTCTAACGCTGAACAAGATAACTGGTCCCAAAACATACCAATGGCCCAGTTTGCTTACAACAATGCCCTACACTCCTCTTCTAATGTCTCCCCATTCTTTGCAAATTATGGCTACAACCCCCAATGTAACTTTGGCTCACTCTCAGGTAGCAAAGTGGAATTGGCATCCTCACAGGCAGCAGCTTTAAAAAGAATCCATGAAGAAGTCAAAGTGTCCTTGACTCATGCCGTGACAACTTACAAGGCTTATGCAGACATGAAAAGAAGAGAGGGCCCAGCATATGAAATTGGTGATCAAGTACTGGTTGACTCCTGGAACATGTGACTAAAAGTACCCTGCCAGAAGCTAGGCCCCAAAAGAGTAGGTCCATTCAGAATCTTAAAGAAGATTGGATCTTCAGCCTACCAACTGGACCTCCCTCCCTCCTTCCACATCTTCAGCACATTCCATGAATGCCTATTAACTAAGTATAAAGGTCCCCCAGTATCTACTCTTGACCCCATAATGGTGGATGGACAACTGGAATATGAACTGAAAACAACAATTGCATCCAAACTATCTTTCAAGCGCCTGCACTACCTAGTAGCCTGGAAGGGATACCCAGCCTCATAAAACTGTTGGATTCCCCATTGCAACCTCACTCACGCCCAAGAAATGCTCCAGGAATTCCACGAGAACAATCCCCAAGCAGTAGGTCCAGTAAAGGCCACCCTAGCTGCCATGAAACTCCCTCCTGCCTACAAGAACTATGCATTGGCAGCACTCCCAGGAGGTGGGAAGTCCCCGTTACCAAAGAAGGAGAGTAATTTCATGGCCATAGTTTCCCCGGGTGTGGCTTGGCTAAAGCGCCGCCACCTGGGGAAACCCAACCCAAAGCCCCGCCTGCTTGCGGCAATTGTAGATTTAAATCTAACAATCAATTGCAGTGGGTGGTGGCATAGAAAATTGGGTCCAAGTGGGGTGTGGATGCCCCACGCCCAATTTTCCCTTTCTTGACCTGCTGGTCAACAAATCCTGACCTCAAAGGAGGTCAGGTAACAGCTTACAGAACCATCATTGGTGGTATCTGTAAGCTGTCTAAATATTGTATTCAAGGAGGCCACCTCATCAAGATGTACCCAAAGGCTTTAAGTAACAATTGTCCCCACCAAACTACCTTAGTAGTTTGATATTTTACTCTCAATAAATATCTTGCCTCAATGATTCACTTATTTCAATATTTTCCAATCAGATTTGTAATAACCAGACTGCTAGATTCTGCTTTATTACCTCTGTGATTTCCTGGTAATCTTCCACCTCCTGCTGAAATGATTCCTGAAACCCTCAAAATTGAATGTGAGCCTATCTATGCTGCTGATTCCTTAACGTTGAGCCAAATGAAGGTCTTCTTGATGTACCTGTGCATAATCTTCTGCTACACCTTTCCTTATTCACTCTTCAAGGGTTATCATTTACAAGTAAACACACATTGTCTCCTCCTAATTGGTAATGCCATCCTAATTTGGGTGTACATTCCCCATTTGATTGATTACAACAAGCTCTCTCTCTACTTTACCCTGACAGCAAAGATAACTAAATAAAGGCAATGATGTCTAGGGATTTAGGTTTGATAAGCTGTTTCCCAGTTGTAACGTTGATAGCTGAGTTTTGGAATGTGTGTATTCCACAGGGGTTTGGCGCCAGCAGCTGAGGAAGCTCCATGCCAATTTGATATGTTGAGATGAATGGTGTCAGGTGACTCTTTCTCATTGTAGGTTAATTCTCATAGTTTGAGAATTACAGGGGATTTTTTAGGCAAAGATCTGGGTTTGGATGACTCAAATATCATAGACCACGCAAGAATCATAGGTTGATTCAGGAACCAGAGAGGTTTTCAGCCAAATATGCCCCAAATGGTATATAAACAAAAACAGCTAATTTTTAAATGAAGATATATTGTTGATTTTGATGCTTTCCCCTCAAATACTTTTTAATTATTATGTCTTCTTTGCTATCATTTGAAAGAGCAAAATTTGGAGTAATTTGTGTGGAAGACGCTGCTGCCAGGAAAGAAGTTCCTACAAGTTTGCTGGAGGAAGCTTGGGCAAGTCTGGAGGTCACCAAGACTGTGCCTGAGGAGGCTTTGGTGGAAGTAAAAGCTGCATTTGAAGAATTTTATTCCAATTAAATTGCAAAAGAAGAGACTCCTGCTCAAGAAATTGAATCTGTGTGGGATTCTTGAACCTGGTTAGTAGGATTTGACAAAAATTTAAAGCAAGTGAAAGCCAGGGCAAATTGTGAGATTGAGGCTTTAAGAGGAAGAGAGGAAAAGAGTGTTGAGACCATGGCTTGCTGGCGGGATGAAAAAAAGCGTTGTCCCATGAAATTGACTCCCTGGAGGCAAAGCTCCCCAAAGCTTTGTCACAGGAAGGTAATGGCAATAAGATTCAAGGGCAAGATAATGGTAATTTGGACTTGTTGGACCTGGATCTGTCACAAGGACTAGGGCACTTTGGTGAAAAATAATACCCCAAGGGTAAAAAGAAGGAAACAGAGGGGATTGTGATTGGTGTGTTCCTTGAAGCTTCCCCAAAAGAGACAGTGTTTTACCAAACCACAACTAGGTACACCAATAGGTACTGGTATGAAACGTTCCTCTCCAAACTTCCTACCACCTGGACCTTAGCCAATTACAAACTTAGGATTTTCCTGAGTCACCAAATGGAGTGCACTGAAGTGGCATCCAAGAAGATCAAAGAGACAGCTACAATTTATCAATTTTCCCTGCTGGGCATGCCAATCTACACCTGAGAGATGTGTTGTTCTTCAATATCAGGGACATCATCCGTAAGCGCAACCCCACACCCTTCAGCCAGGTGGTTAGTGCAGCCACAACCACACTGTGCTTTTTCCCCATCAGAAGGTTGCTGACATGTTTACAAAGATGGCCTTAGATGCTCTCAGCAGCAGCCAATCACCAAAGGACCCACAGCTGCCCCCTTGCAATTCCCCAGCATACAATCCAATCAGCATTCTCCTGGAGTCCAAGTATGATGTAATATACCATTGATTCCTCCAAGCCAATCAAAACAACAGCATACCCTTAGGTCCTCATGCTGCCCTAGTCCCCAGCCAACCAATCCAGTTATTTGGAACCCATCTCCCCAGCCAATCAAATTCTCCCTCCTCAACCCAGTCCTCTGCCTAGTTTTCTCTATCTACTCCCCCATTTTGCCCAATAAAACTTGCCCCCAGAAATTTTTATCTTATAAGATATATTGTGTCAAAACAGCAGGCTTGACCTGCCAGCAAGGTTACAAGTAAACAGGTTTGTGATCCACTATCCAATTATCCAGTCACTTGAAGCCAAACTAGGAAGATGACTCAAATTTCCAAATCCAACAATATGGACAAATGATGATCCCTTATGGTGGATACCTTGTTTTGGCGCTTGAATCATTACTAGGATCAGGCCACCCCCTTCACCATCTGTGAGATTAGGCTGATTGACCACAAATAATCAGGCTAATCATTGCACACAGATCTTAACAGTTACACACCATATTATCACTGGTCATCATTATATTAATAGATATGGCAGTTATACGCCGTGTAATTGCTAGTTTATTATAATAGATATAACAATTATATGTTGTATTATCATTTGGTTATCACTTAATCAAGTGTAGTTATTATACGCCATGTAATTGTTAGTTTATTATGATAGATGTAACAATTATACACCGTATTATCACCAATTTTTTCAATGTGATGTGATTATACACTGTATATTGCTTGCTTTATTATAATTGATGTAACTGTTATACGCCGTATAAATGTTAGCCAATATAGTGAATATCACTGATTACACGGTGTGTAATCACTAAATCATCAATTGTATATCACATATTCTATCCTACTGGATGTTGTATCAACTCAGCCTCACACAGCCTGATGGACGTATATGTTCATATCAAACAAGTGATATACAAATGGCTAAGAAATACTGAGTTTGGATCAGTATTACACGGCGTATAATTGGGTTCCTTATTGGTTTGGGTCAGCATTACATGGCAGATAATCCTCTGAGTCACTAATGGATTGAGTCTGCTATTATACAGCGTATAATCCCTAATTTGACTTGTTGCATTAATAAGCAGAAGGTTTGCCAACCAGAAAAGGATCACTGATTAAGCCCTGCAAATGGAATACCAGAATCCTACCTTCCAATGTAGGAGGGCTGAACAGGGACAATTTCTAAGCATCAACTAAATACAGTGTAGTTCCCCAGCGCAATAATAGGTGTGTAAGATACAGCCAATCAACAAATGACAGTAGGCTAGCTCAAGAAGAACGTAGGCTGTAGCTGAAGTGCCATGTACGCCTGCTAAGGCCAGTAGCATATCACATGCCAAGGACAGCTAATCAGGATAGGCGTAGCTAGCAAAGATGGACCTATTGCAAAGGTAGCCACTGAGAACTGTCTGAAAGGACAAGAACAATGGTTGTTGCAGTATATATTGATATAGACACCTGAAAAGATGACAACAAGTTCACAGTTACACCTGGATAGATTGCAGCCACTGGCTAGATTGTACTCCAGTATCAATAAATGTAATTCTCTTCTAAGTTCTATTCTATTGTAGTCTGTAGTGCTCTTGCATAAGATTAGGTAGAGTACATTGGCAAGGCTAACATCTATCTGTAGCTTTGAACATACCAGCAATAACACAAGTTTCTCAACACCATCCCACTGTGTGATCAACACTATCATGTTTCTGTTATCTATGATCCATGATCCACAATGACTATATAATCATTATCTCTCAATAAAGAATATTATATAGTTTCTAAATATTTTTCCCCTTGTAACTTTGCTAAAACAGCACAGTTACAACAGTATAATACATGGTGTTAAAAGCCTAAGACCAAATAGGGCAATGATACAGTTTGGTACACAACTATAATGGTTGGAGTTTTTATTACTGTGTCTTTTTGCTATCTTAAAGAGGGTCAATTATTGCTTACTTTTCAAGAAGAATACTAAAATTACCACTAGAGTAGAGGTATAGAGAAGCATTTGCTGAACCTAATGACCTGGGGTTCTTAGAAAGTAAATTAGGTTACTTTAACATTAAATCCAGGCTAATAAATTTAATAAAAGGACAAAATAATGCTATGTGGTATTTGCCCAGATCAGTAATAGCTGTAGGGGTACCACTATTGCTGGATACACTAGAGGAAAAGCACATGCCAGGTCATTATTACACAGTGTACAGTGTCTCATGGAAATGGTGAGAAATATCTTAAAACATCTCTCCAAGGCAGTTTACTACAACAGTGAATAGGAACAATCCTTGGATAACTGTTTCCAAGCACTCTTCTAAAAGATCAAAATTCTAAAAAAACACTATGAAGAGCTTGAGAAAAGCTTCCAAAGACACTTTGCTCAAGGGCAACTTGTTTGCTGAACACAGAGAAACCTTGACAGGAAAGGGAAATATTGTCACTTCATATGAATAAAAATTAATGCTTGTTGGCAAAATGGTTACTTTCTATTAGAAATTTAGAATAAGTGTGAAATTTTTTGAAAAGCATTCAATGATAGTGAGCAATAATTTTTTGGACAAGTTTACGGCTTTTTCTACTGATGCTGATTGATGGCAAAAAAGCTCAAAGCTTTAAATAATGATCTAAAAACAGTAGGATAATATTTTGGGATTTTATTAATGTAAGACTTAAAGCCAATTCAATTTTAGAAAGTAAGCAGAAATAAATAGCATAAGCTTATCAAGAAATTATCCTAAAGGGGAAACACTTGAAACAAGGGGCTAAGTATCAGTGGTTAAATGGTGGAAACAAGGAGGAATCAATAACTTCTATGATGATTAATTGGTTATTTATACAGATATATCAAAGATATTTTCATTATCCAGCACTGATAGCTTGATGACAATCTACAGTAAAAAAGCCATGTGAAGATAGATCAGCAGAGCTATAAAAGCAATAGCTCAACTAAATAATTGAAAAAACTACAAAATTTTTCTAAGAGAATCTTTCTTCTTGTTTATAATAAAGAAATTAACAACCTCTAGTTTAAAAAGCCTTTGAAAAATAGAAAACTTTCTAAGTATATAGTATCCTAGTCTAGTTCGAGAGGATAAGTATAGAAAAAAGTTCAGGAATTTCACACATAGTCAAGCTTGTAAAGTTCCTGGCTCACCCTTTGGAACTTTATAGGGAATACCACCCCAGGAAAACTAATAAGTGTCCTGTAAATTCTACTTTGCCCATATATAAATCAGAGAATTCAGAATATCCTGTGGAGGAGATATATTTCCTGGCATATCTTTATACTTCTGTATCATTCCCCTTGAAGTATTGGTCCTCCTTTTGGGATGAAACCCTGTCAAAATTGAGGACATTAATACTTGAGTTAAAATCTCTTTTAAAGATATCACACCACAATCAATCAAAAAGAAGCACACTGTTTCACCCACCTTTATCTCTTATTATCAAGGATGAAATCATAGTACCTAAGAGCAGATCCTTAGTTTTTTTGGATAAAAACTTAGAAGAGCCAAAAATTCTCCAGGTTTCTGATCTCTGGAGGCAAAATTTTCAAGCTAGTTGCTCCAGTCAATAGTACTCATGCCCCATCTTTCTATCCCTTAAAAGTGAGTAGGGAGCTTCTTGCTTACATTTTTTAAAGAAAAAATATGTTAATTTGATTTCCACTCATTCTCTCACAACTTATTACTGTGACCTTCTCTCTTTCTGATTGTTTTGATTTAATTTTGAAAGCTGTAAGGATTTCAACCCTTTTATTTTTGAATTTAAGTTTAAAAAACTTTAATTCATACATTAAACTTACTTATAATAGCTTCCAGAAGCTAATTTTGGTTGAAAAAGCAAAAAAAACAAAAAAGGGTTTGAAACTGACCCTATCTTATAAACACTATCTGCCAAGAGCAGAACTACTACCTTTTAAACCTCAGATATATACTTAGATTATAGTGGACTCCTTTATTTCTAATCATCTTATTATGCTTATGAGCCCTAAAGCAACCTTAGAACACCTCCATAATAACCAAAGGTTTACAGAACCCACTCCTCACTCAAATTTGCTAAGAAATTCATATTTGTTATTGCCACTGTGACACATCCTTTAATCTATAGATTGTGTGGGTACACTGGCTGCACAATATTTTGTGGTCTTGGGATCAATTTTGTTCCTGCTTCCCAATAAATAATCTAATGATCTTCTCGCCCAATCAGACACAGTTTTAGAAGCTTCTATTGGTGCTTCTGCCTATCTCCCTGGCCTCATCCTTGCCCAGGTTTCTGTCTAAGATTCAGGATGTACCTTCTTCCTAGCCCCTTTTCTGGGTCCCTCCCCTCCAGTAACTGATCTTTAAAGATCTAGCTATTATGCAACTATCAACAATGTGTATACCCCTCTTGGCCTCAGCTCCTAGTCTCCCTGTTGAAGTTCTAGAAATATCTGATAACCTCCTTTGGCTATTGGCTGGCACCATGGTTTTAGCTATACACAGATACTTTCCATTTATTTCACATCCTTCTTTTTTTGGAATTCATCCTTCATTGGCAATCTAAGAACCCAATTAGGTTATCTCATGGTGGTACTCTATGCCATTATGAGATATTTGCTCCCTGAACCTAGTACCAATTTCTTTAAAACCCCAGACAAGGAATGGTTAAGGTTATAAAATAGTGTGAATGTCATGGCCATAGTTTTCCAGGATGTGGCTTGGCCAAAGTGCTGCCACCTGGGGAAACCTGGCCCAAAGCCCCAGCTGCTGCAGCAATTGAAAATTTAAATCTAACAATCAATCACAAGTGGATAGTGGCACAGGAAATTGGGTCCAAGTGGGGAGCAGATGCCCTACACCCAATTGCCCCTACCTTGACTTGCTGGTCAAAAAATCCTGACCTCAAAGGAGGCCAGGTAGCAGCTTACAGAACCATCATTGATAGTATCTGTAAGCTGACTAAATATTACATGTAAGGAGGCCACCTTATCAAGAGCACCCAAAGGCCATAATTAACAACTGTCCCCACCAAACTACCTTAGTAGTTTGATATTTTATCTTTAACAAATATCTTGCCTCAATGATTCACTTATTTTAATATTTCCTAATCAGATTTGTAATAACCAGATTGCTAGATTCTGCATTTTCATCTCTATAATTCCTGGTAATCTTCCTCTTCCAGTTGAAATGATTCCTGAAACCTGCAAAATTGAATGTGAACCTGTCTATGCTGCTGATCCTTGACATTGAGCCAAATTAAGGTCTTCCTGATGTACCTGTTCATAATCTTCTGCTGCACCTTTCCTTATTCAATCTTCAAGTGTTGCCATTTCCAAGTAAACACACATTTTCTCCTCATTGGTAATGTCATCCTCATTTGAGTGTGCATTCCCCATCTGATCAATTATGGCAAGCTCTCACTCTACTTCACCCTGACAGTGAAGCTTTTAAAAAGAGGGAAAGTGTTTCTCTAAATAAAAACTTTCAAGTTGTTTCAAGAGATTTAAACCCCCCATTGTCAGGAAGCCAGACATAGATAGAGGCATTGGTTGACTCAGGACTGAGTATGGCCAGGCCGGTGGGTAATGCCCATCATGAGATGGGTGCTAACTTGATAATATAGGATACAGATTGCTCAAGCAAATACAGGGCCCTGAGTTAGGCAACATAGTGTCCACCATTCCTGTCAGAGTCATGTAGAGTACTCCAAACAGTTGAGGGACGTAATCTCAGCAGCAGTGGGGGGTTCCATTGGGTGGTCAGGTTGTGGGGTTAAGGGCAGAGTCATTGGGACAAAGTATGCAGGCAGATAATTGTAATTGTCTTTGAACAATCTTGACGGCCTCTTGTATCACTTTCCTTTGTGTTCTATGTATTTGGCCTCTCTAGTCCTTGCAAAGGGATCAGAAATGATGGTGGTCTCCAAGTTGTACTCCAAGTAGGCGGGGTTGGGCGGGTATTTGGGAAAATGCACAGGTCCAACGGGGGCTCCAGGAGGATGGTATAGTTCCTGAGGAGGATTGGCAGGTTGATCTCTGGAGGGGGCAGTTGCCTGATGGTCTACTTGGCTGGAGTTAAGATGGAAGATCAATAAGACTAGATAAGGTAAGATTTGTTCAAACCAAAGATTCATAAAACTTTATTATTGAAAATGACAATGGGGTCATCCCCATACTGCCGGGTTCTTATACCAGGTGGTTTTGCTTCTTTGCTTTTTGAAGACTTCAGGTCTGGGGACAGTTCACTGGTAGGGCTTGGTCCTTGGCTTCTGGTTTTACAGGCAGCAGATCCTAGTTATGCTTGCTCTGATGAACAGAAGTGGCAATGCTTTGTTCCGCCACTACTGTTCACCACATCACCTGAGCAGTAAAATTGTATTACCCATTCTAGACTGAAGGCTGGCATTAGCTGGTGATCATTGGCAGGACTGGCATAAGGCCTTGTTGTAACCTCTTTTAGGCAAGCTGCAAAATCATCATAGGTCTGGGTCTTTGGTGGCACACAGTCAATAGCAATCTGATGTCCATTTGAGGAATTGTCTTCAAGAGTCTGGTAGTCCAGGGTTTGGCCCAACTGGCAGTCTGGCTGGCTCTCATCTATCCTGGTCATAACAAGGCTTTTTCTGAGACCTGGGGTTTGATTCCCAGGTTTTCAATAAAAGTATTGAAATATCATTCATGACACCCATAATGATCAAACACAAGCAGATGTTATGGTTTGTGATGCAGATGCAAGGATAATAGTGGAGAAGGTTTTAGAGGAGCTTTTTTTACATGCACATTGAAATGTACTTTCCCTGGAACTATTATATCTAAAAGATGTCACCCCAGTCCAAATAGTACCTATTTTTGACCCATAAACACATTGGGGCCACTGGAGAGAGATTCACTACAGGGATGTTAAAACTGAGCTGGTCAAATCAATTAGCAATATGACTCATGGCACCCAGGGGCGCTAGAAGAGTCACTTCACAATGAGTCTAACTTTATGGCCTCAATTGACTCAAAATTATAGAAAATCTCATATTGCAATATGATACACAAGGGCGATATATGAATAAAAATCCAAAACTTAAATACAGAACACTAATAATCTCTATCTTTACCAACACCATGTGTGTCACCCCTTGGTGGCTCAATAGCTTTCCTACACGTTATAAGTATCCTTATTCTTCTCGATAAGGATCACTTTATTAAAAAAACCCTTTCCTTTCCCCTACTGTACGGTTGTAATTCCCAAATCTAAATAAAGAACTATATTTAGTTCAATTGGACTATTTTATAAAACTTTTATTAATCATAGTCATTTTTAAAGTTTTTTTTGGATTTTATCACCCAATTTAACTTTAAAGTTTTATTTATAAAATTTATATGGTAATTAAGTTTTATTCTTTGGTTTTTACTTGGACCAATCAATTTCCAAAAATGTAGAGTTGAACTTTCCAAAGGGGGTATATAAGAAATTCATACATAGTGATATACGTTTTTGAAGTAAACCCTTATCATACTTTGACCTACAGGTTGCTTATTTCTTGAAGTTGTCTACTTTCATCATTTTAGTTTTTTGCCTAAAAGCAGATTTATGATTTTCTAATTTTTATGAGGAGGATTTTAAACCATATCATCATCTCTAAAGCTACATGTTTTTTTCTTTGAAACTACATTTCTCTCTCGAAGTTTATCATGACATATGCGTGAATTTAGTGCCTTGGGTTCCACAAGAAATATTCAAACCCGCTTTAATTCTTTCTCTAAGCTTACAATCAAATGGGAGAAGACCCTGTAGTCAACATTAAACAATCACTTAAACCAACATATATAAATGAAGTAAAGGCGTCATTCAACATCAAAGTGTTTTTATTTTGGATGTAAGTTGGATGGCTTTACGAAGTAATCTCCTTCATATTGGCAAATAACATCTAGCTCAGACATGAGCTTTATATAGCAATTGGTGATCTTTTGAATCGATGTCCTGGCTAGGGAATTGATTTCAGCCAAGGTTTCTTGGTGGTGGTCAGTGTGGCTATAAAAGTCAAAATCACCAGAATGCTCTAGCAAAACGTCATAGGCTCGGCTGTGGGCAGTTTGCTTCACCAATTCAATGCTGCGGAGCTGGTCAAAGTACAGCTTGCGGATGGAATCCACGCCGTAGCGGTGGATTCTGTCGTAGTAAAGCAACATATCCACCAAACTACTCATTCTAACTGTGGTTCTGTCCCATATTGTAGCAAATACCAAATTGCTGTATGCAAAAAGCTCATCCTCAGCCCCGCCAAGCATCTCCCCAGCTCGCTCCAGGATCCGAGGGAAGGTCTCCAGGGGTCTGAACAGAACATCAATATTTGATTGCTGCTCAAAGCAGTAGTCATCGTACAGTTCCAGCCCTTGGGGATCACTTGACAGCGCCACTTCGGAAGCTGCAACATAAACTAGAATCCATGAGAATATCAACTTCATTTTGGACTTGTGTCTCCTTCACTGACTTATGTGCAAGGCCAGACTGCAGCTCAGAACAACATAATCAGACAATCTATTCCCAGGCCACTTATCACTAGTTGCATCATTATCTCCACAAAGGATTGCTTGACAGCAACAGAAAGCTTCTAAATACAGATGTGAAAATTGAAGCATTTGAAATTTTTTAACAAAAAATATCTGGAATTTAAAATATATGTCAGAAAATAGGTCCAATAAGTATATCTAGTTAATAGAAAGGATATATTGTAAAAGTCAATAAAATACAAGATGTTATGATTTCAATGGCTTGATAAAATCCTTTATCTGTGAGATTTATCAAGAAGTGCTCATATGTTATGCTGGCTTTGCCTTCAGCAGAGAAGGCAGGATACAGCTGTGCCATGTTGTTTGTCACAGACAAACAGGCATGAAGCCAGCAGTCATAGTCATTATATAAAGAGAAGCAATGGGCAAGTATCTCAAGAATTTCAGAAGAAATATATAAGCAAAAATACTATTTATCTATGTATAAACATAAAGAGAAAAGAGGATATGTAAAAAGGCTTATTGCTTATTGATTAATACCAAAAAAATATATTAACATATGGAACAGATGAAAACACATAACTTTAATAATTAGATAGCACAAAAAGTTACAGGGAAGTAAAATGCTAACAGGAGAATAACAAGCAGGAAAACATCCAAATAATAATTGAAATCAATTTGGTTTGAATTTGTATCAGCATCCTGGTTCAGAAATTTCAAAATCAAATTTGAGGATAAAAGGGCTATCCAAATTGACAGGATCTTTTAGAGCTGTGATAAAATCCTGGAAATGAAAAATTCTTGACAATTATTTTGACTCTTTTGCTTAACGCTAAGACTATAATTCTTGAATATTCTGGAAGTTTGGTTTTCTCTACTAGATATCAGGTTAGGTAGTAATAACCATAGGAAACTATTGGTGATCACAGATTAAGCTTTAGTTCTAAAGATTAACTAATAGGGCTGTAACCTGTGGAAAAGCTTTTGTTCACTTGGCAGATCATTAATGCTGTTAGAAAGTATTTAGCCCAATTCTTGATATTGTCTGCTTATAGATTGAAAATCCTGTGTTGCACTTTGGGTATTGGGGCAACTCATTTATTTGGAGTTTTTGGGGGCACAAGAAACTTATTTATTGCACTAAATATTTGAGGATATGGTTAGCTCTTGTAGCAGGAGGACTTGAAGAAGAAAAAAGAATTAAATTTAAACAATGTATTAAAATCATTTAGAAACACTTTCCAAATCAAAGATGTCTCTGAGTTTTTCACAACATTATTCTTATAACCTTTTTCTGGAGTTCCCTTGGCTGCTAGCAATGTCTTCAGGATATTCCAGCACATGCTTGTTTTAGGGTAATTGTACTTCAATTTTGATGCCTAGCCAACATTAACAATTATAAATTGCTAGTCTTTACCCAGCACAGGTGACTCTTTGTCAGGATTGAAAATTTATTCCCCTCAAAACCCAGGGCCAGGAGCAAGATTTGAAACCTGAACCTGACCACCTGCAGGTTGCCAACCCTAAGACCAAAGGGCCAGCTGCCCACATTTTTTTGGGATCAATCCCCCTCAAGCTGAGGCTGAGCCTGATTCCCAAAATGAGAATACCAGCAAAAACTTAAGAGCTACATCACCCAAGGAAGGGCCTGATAACTTTCCTAATGGAGGTGGAGAAATTCCTACTGTTAACCTCATGAGCATAAAATCTATAAAAGTAGCCAATCAATTTCAGCTATTAGAGGAAAACGCAGGCCTCAGCCCTGCTCCAAAGACCCAAGATTGAGAACAGAAGATTCAAGCAACATTCCATGAGTTCTTCACCAATGAGCAAGCCCCTAGCAGTAGTGTCATTTTGTTACTCCAGAACCTGGGCGCTCTGGTCACCCAACCTTAAATTTCACTTCCCTATTATGAGCCCTCATGATAGATGTAAAGTTTGGTGGTGTGGTACTATATAGGCCCATAGACCCTGCATTAAGACTTTATTGCCATTTTGAAATACTAGGTTATGAGATATTGGTTTCTCTTACTTATTAACCTATTTTATCTTTTCCATTTACTAACTAAGTTTGAATCCTACCAGCCCACCTACCCTACTGCCTGCAGTTTATTGTCTGCCAGGCACCTTATTTGGTCACACTCACTTTACAGATTAATTTTTAAAGCCTGAATACAAAGACTTTACCTTTGAAAAGATAATAGAGAAAGATCTCTTGTCCTAAAGAAAAGTGTTGACCAGATACAATAGACAATGTCCTTGGCACGTAACTGATTCCTGTCTATTCTGATATAGATACAACTCCCTGTCCATACATCAGCTAGATATGAAGCTGAAAATCACCCCTAAGTTAATGCCTGTGTCTGCTTCCAAAATTGCTCTGGACCACAAAAGCAAGCTGTTTGAGATAGTGTACATCACACTCACAGGGGAAATTGTCACTTCAATCCCAGCCACTGGCCTGTGGTCTTGGGTTGGGAAGTCAGTCTCATACCTGATTAAGTTAGCTCTGATCTTGTGGTGGGTATTGAGCAACTTGGATTATTGCTGGTATGTTCAAAGCTACAGATAGATGTTGGCCTTGCCAATGTACTCTCCCCCACCCTATGCAAGAGCACTACAGACTATAATAGAATAGAACTTTGAAGATAATTATGTTTATTGATACTGGAGTATAATCTAGCCAGCCGCTGCAATCTATCCAGGTGTAACTAAGAACTTGTTATCATCCTTTAAGGTTTCTGTATCAATATATACTGCAACAACCCTTGGTCTTGTTCTTTCAGACAGTTCTCAGTGGCTACCTTTGCAATAGGTCCATCTTTGCTGGCTGCGCCTATCCTGATTGGTTGTCCTTGGCATATATGCTGCTACTTGCCTTAACAAGGCGTACATGGCACTTCAGCTACAGCCTACACTCTTCTTGAGATAGCCTACTGGCTGTTATCAATTGGTTGCATCCTTACGCGCCTATTATTGCACTATAAAACTACACTGTATTTAGTTCAAGCTTAGAAATGGTCTCTGTTCTATCCTCTTAATTTGGGAGTAAAATTCTTGTATTCCTGTTTCCATTTTTAGGGTTTAATGGGTTATCTTTTTCTGGCTGGCAAGCCTTCTGCTTATTAATGCAACAGTTTAAATTAGGGATTATACACTGTATATTAGCTGACTCAATCCAATATCAATTGTGGATTATCTGCCATGTAATACTGACACAAATCAATAAAGAACCAATTATACACTGTGTAATACTGACCCAAACTTGGTATTTCCTAGTCATTTGCTCATCACTTCTTTGATATGCTCATATACACCCTTCAGGCTGGTGGGACTGAGTTGATATAACGTCCAGTAGGATGGAATGAGAGGTATATGATTGATGATCTAGTGATTGCATGGTGTACAATCACTGGTAATTACTATATTGGCTAACAATTATATAGTGTATAATAGTCATATCAATCATAATAAACTAACAATCATTCAGCGTTTAATTGTCATATCAATTATAATAAGCTAAAAATCATACAGCGTATAATTATCACTTCAATTATAATAAACTAGTGATTATATGGTTTATAATCACTGCACTTAATAGAATGATAGTCTAGAGTATATAAATTGTGAAACTGATTAAGATCTGTGTGCAATGATTAGCCTGATCATTTTTGGTCAATCAGCCTAATATCACAGTGGGCTCTTCCTAAAAAAAACTGAGGTCTGTGTGTTCCCATAAAAGAACAGGCCAGCCGCTCAAGGGTGGTTCCCTAACACCATAAGAGAAAGTAAAATAAACCAATTATAAGTTTGCTAATGAATGTGGGGAATTGGCACCTTGATACAACTGCTATGAAGTTTCCCTTCTTTGAAAAACCCAAAAAAGGTACTTTGCTTTGGTGTTTTTTGTAAGGGCTTGATTTTTTGGTGGAACCATGAAAATGGCTTATCACCTTAGTTCCAAAATTGAAGAAAAAGAGGAGCAGCAACAAAGCTCTGTAGAAAGAAGCAACATGGAAGCATCACTAATTATTACCAAAAATAATATCATTAGACAAGTTTAAGATCCAATAAAAGTCATAGGATCACTGATAAAATAAAAAGACTATAATGGGGAAATATATCAGATATCAATACATTTCAGATATACTACTGATTTAAAAGATAATGAATTAAAATAAATATATTATAGATTAAAATGGGGAATAATAACTTTTTAACAATAGTGAATACCTATAAAGAGGCACACCAACTGAAAATAAGGGAGAAACCAGAGAAAAATAAGAGAAAAGATCTATCAAGAGATTTTTTTGAATATAATATTGGCAGGTTTCTAAGAGGGGTTCTCATAATTTTAATAAAGTATTTTTAAACCTTGATCACATTTGTATAATAGAAAACAAAGCAACTTTAAATATAGAATACAACATTCATGTTATTAACTATCAGAAAAAGATCAGGTGGATAAATATCACAAGAAATTATAAGTCATGTCCTGCAGAACTTCAACAGATACCAATTGCTTTAAAAAACCAAATATTTTAATTTAATACAAATGTGGAAGACATCTTTATGAACATGATTTTTGCTATTTTTACAAATATTATACCATCAAAAAGAAAAGAGACTACTAAGACAGACTTTATTAGCATATAAATAATGTTTGGATGTTAGTAGAAAAGCTCTTTGAAGAGAACACCTGTCTTCAGATTATGTATAAGAACCTTTTTAATAAACAATAAACCATAAAGTCATATACCCTAAACCAGCTGGCACCTAGTACAATCCATGACATACATTGATTAAAGTTGTATAGCAGTAGGTGTATCATGAACACCTTAGTACTATTTTTAATCTATAAGAAATGAGTGTGTATAGAAAATTGATGCCAGATTACATTTTTGGCAGATGTCACAAGCAAATTTTTAAATATCATTAATAAAGAAAGATCAAGAACAAAGATTAAACCCTGTCCTCTGAAAGCTGCCATACTAGAGAGCTAAGGGCCAGGCTGCCTTCTCTTTTCAAGCTTAAATCTGAAAGTAATTTGATTGGGAACATGTTAATGCTAAAATTCTTGACCATATTGCAAGAAATTGTAAGCAAAGGAGCAATGCTTGATTCAAGAAGTTTCTATGAAGTAGCAACCTGCAGCACTGGCAGGTTGAGAGGTGAAGCTTGCAATTATGCTAATGAGAAACACCCCAATCTTGCCCACATACCATGAAATGGCATGTGTCCTGTGAGCCTGCCCACCCCCTTTTACCAGGCTAGATAACATAAGTATACAGCTTTCTATTCCCTAACATCAGCCAATAACTACCTCCCTTCTATGATGCCACTCTGCCCCCAAATTCCCGCTGCTCTACTGCTTAAGTTTCTAAAACTATGATCTAAAGATGAAGCCTAGTAGATGGTATTTATGCCTTGCTAAGAGGGCCCTAAACCCCATTGTCATCTTGAATAATAAATTAGTGATAAACCTTTGGTTCAACCAGATCTTACAGCATATTATACCTGTTTTCCATCACCTCCATACTAAATTTACAGGCCCCACTGCTCCTGCCATCATGCCTGCAGATGTGTGGACCCCACACTTACATTACACTGTCTATTGGTTTTCCCTTCAGACCAATTTATTTTAATAAATACTCAGTGAATCCAACTTTATCTAATTTTAATTTAGAAAACATCCTCATTTTCACTTTTTGACAAGATCCTGGAAATCCAGGACCTTTGGCTGAGAAGACTACTGGTATGCTGTGCAACCCCACCTGTTAAAGGACAGATGAAACCAACTGCTCACTTATTTGGTCCCTTTAACCCCTCCTGTCACCCCCTAGCCTGACCACTCACAGGTTTTGGGATTGCAAATGAGACCATGTCCACTCAACTCTTTAGTGCAATGTACTTTATACTAATAGAGTTGGTAGAATCTATGGTATCTTATACTAGTCCCTGGTCCTTGCTGAATAGACAACTCTCCTATATTATTAAGATATCACCAATACTTTAATGGGTGCTACCCACTGGCCTGGTGGTCCCTTGGCCTGTGTCTGCCTTTGTCCTACCTCACACTTGATATCCTAAAAAAAGCTTTTTTTAATGTCCCCACAGGGATTAAGGGTATCTTAACAGTTTCTGGATGATTGACTATTTCATTTTCTACCACTTCTGTTTCAGGTTGTTCTAGCTTCTCTATGTTTCCTCAAACAGCAATTTTTTCTGAACATGATATATAAGGCATGAGATCTCTTCCATTATATTTTTTAATCATTTTAAGTCTTTATTATAAATGCCATGAATGCCGCCATTCACGATGTTTTTATTTTGCCTTAAATGGGTTATTTTGAGGACAAATCTCTTGCTTTTGCTTTTGTCCTCAAAATGAGTCTGTTACCAAACTGGGAAGTTCAACTGTTTGAATTTTAGATTCCTTGCAACTCACTTGCCCCACTCATTCTTGTGATGAGTGATCCTACTGTACAGGCACTGTTTTGTGGTAAAGCTGCACAGTATATATACCAATTCATTATCCCCAATAAAATTTAAGTTCTATTCACATTTTTGTCTTTGTGTTTCCAAGTACATTGGCACCTCTCTATAGCCACAACTTGTAGAGATTATTCATTCAGGGCCACAAGGTAATCAAATAGCCTTCCCTGCCATCTAACCAAGACTTAGTACAAATCCAATCCTAAGGTTAGGATTCCCTTGTTGTTTTTCTGTGCTACGCCTCAAAACACAGCAATTAACCAAACTTAGTCCTTGAAAACTTATTTATCTTAGAGACCATAAAAGTGCCCAAGACTCCCCAAAAGAATCCCCTTGAGTATAAATTACTAATTTGGGTTCTCCTTCTTAGCACCTCTTTGGCTACTGTATCTCTTCACACTAGATCTGACTCAGCTCATCTGTTTCTAATAATTCTGAAAAGCCCTGATACTACATGACTCCAAGCAATTGGTATAAAACTTCTTTGCTCTCAGATAATCCTTCACTCAGAGGACAGCCTCAATCTTATGATAATAGTCATATTCCCCTAGCTCCTCAGATATTAAATCACTTGGCATCTGCCTTCCTGTTAATATATCTAGGTGCTTACATTATTTTTGCAATTTAATCCACTTTTTGGTAGATATTGCTTCATTGGTGATATATTTCAATTTGGAATGGTATCTATTCCAGTAGGTTCACTAGTGAAATGTTTGGATCTGTCAGTGCTGGCTCAGAAAGTCAGTAATATACCCCAGTAGGCAAGCTGCTGACACTTTACCTAGGATAGATAAATTAGTAGCTAATTATAAACAAGAGGAAAAATATAGGAACAATATTTTTCCAATAAAGCAGCATTATATAAGGAGCTTATGAGCAGAGCAGCCAATGGGTTTTAAAAGTTTCTACTCATTCAGTCTATCCAATCAAACAAAGTGTAATTGGGCTTCTTAGTGCCATTAAAAAGACAAGGAAGCAATCTAGATCACATGGTTTTCTTGATTCAGAATGTGGTCTTTAAATTCTATCATAAAATTGGGAATCAAGAACTAATTGATGTGAAACCTGCACTGTTATAGACACATCAATTTATGCATTAGGAACAATAATATTGATTCAAACAGGCCTTCAAACCCTAAAGGTAATTATTAGATTGCCCAATTTCCCTGTCTAAAAATTGATTGGCTACTAAAATTCTCTGATAGCCATTTAAAGTTGTTTAATCTATATAAAAGCCACAGAAATGCAACAGGCATAAAGATACACACACTATCAACAAAAATAAAAATATCCTACCCCCTAAAATATTTAAGCTTTGTTTCTCATTTTATAGATTTAAATTTTTTTCTTAAAATCTATTTTAACATTTTTTCTAAAAAAACCAAGCCACAAAGCAATATATAAATAGGGGCATATATTTATATCTATACTGTAAATTCAGAACCTTTTGGGGAAAATGCAGGGTTACCAAATTCTTTTGCATAAGCTCACCAACTAACTGGAATATTTTTCATCATTTTTTATAAAAACTTAAGTTGTTCTGGGATGAAAATTACTCCATTAAGTTGGTGAGTTAAAGGAAAATAATTTGACAATCTTGCATTTTTCCCAACAGTTTCTGAATCTACACTAAGTATCTTTGTGATTTATTTAAATTCTTAATTTCATATATTAAGAACTTTACATATTAGATTTATTTTATGTTTATTTATAATAAGAGGGTTTAATATGAATGTAACTTTTTTCATAGCTGAGTGCTTGAATATATATCAGATGTCACAAAAATAATTTTTAAATAAAATAGAAGTTGAACTTATATGCTAATTTCAGCGCTTTTCTAGACTATGTGTGTCAGGGATCCAAGCTTAGGCAGCCAGCCCATCATTTTCTGGGATTACGCGGGCTGTGGGTTTTGAGGGCAGGGCCCACCACAAGATCAGAGCTAACTTAATAAGGTATAAGACTGACTTCCCAACCCAAGACCACGGGCCAGCGGCTGGAATTATAGTGTCAATCACCCCAGTGAGGGTGATTTACACTATCCCAAACAGCTTGCTTGTGTGGTCTAGGAAAAGTTTGAAAGTGGATGTGGGCATTGGCTTTGGGGTAATTGGAGGTTCCATATCCAGTTGATATGAGGACAGCAAGCTCTATTTGTCTCTGAATAGATGGGGATTAGTGTAATGAAAAAGGCCTTGTCTGATGTATCTTACTTGAAAATTTGACTGGGCCAGGGAGTCTTGTTAAAGTATATTCTCAAGGGTAAATTCCTTGTATTCAGGCTTGAAAGATGTACTCTGTAACATGATGGGACCAAAGGGAGCACCAGGTGGACAATAAACTGTGGAAAGAGGGGCAGGAGGTCCAGAAGATCTGAAGCTGAACTGATAAATGGCAATAATAAAATAGGGTAATAATTGGGGGAAACCAATATCTCATAACCTAGTATTTAAAAATGGAAATAAAATTTTAACACAGGGTCTCTGGGTCTATATAGTACCCTGCTATCAAACTTATCTTTTTATATTTGTGGTTCATCATAAGATCAGGAATATGAGGTTGGTGGCCAGGATACTTGGGCCTAGGAGTAGAAAATGGCACTGTTGCTGAGGGCCTGCTCATTGTTTACAATCTCAGGAAGGTTCTCTTGACCCTTTTGTTCTTAATCCATGGTTATGGGGCGGGCCTTAAGCCTGCATTTTCCTCTGGTAGCTGGTCTTGATTGGCTACTTGCATAGAATTTATGCTCATGAAGTTAACAGTAGGAATTTATTCACCTCCATTAGACGGCAACTGTGGCAAGTTCAACTCCCTTAAAATTGACTCCCTTGAACTCAACACTATAGTAAAGTGAGAATTCAGCTTTTGCCCTGATCAACAACTGGAAATTGACACTTTTTTAATTAACGGATCTTGATGTACTGAAAACTTTCCATATAAAAAAGTTAAGCTATACAGCTATGGTATACTAAAAGTAATCCTAGAGAGCTCAAAAATGCAATAAAAACAGTATCTTAATAAATAGAAATAAGGAGAAATAAGCAATTATTTATCATTTTACTATGTAATTTAAACTCTTCATTATAAAAATATTTTTTATTGCCATAAAAATTAAAATTCCAATGAAACAAAAATAAACAAAAACACAACAAATAACTTTATGCAAAATATAAAGAAATATTAATAGTTATTTGATATAGTTTATATAAGCACAACTGTGAATATCATATGTTTTATTTGGAAATTAACAAAAATTAAGATATTTCACTTACTTCCAACTATAAATATTCATCTCAAACTTACCATGTATACATAGAACAATTACTGATATCTAATTAAGTTAAAAAAAACTTAAAATTAAAACTCAAAACTAAATGATCAAAGCTAATAAGTAAAAATTAAAGTTAAAAAGTTAAAAGTTAAAAGTAAAAATCATATAACCAAGCAAGCAAGTTTATTCCTCATCATTCTTTCCCTGTTTCATCTTGGCCCCTTCCAGGAGGGCAGTGGCAATAAGCTCAAGCTGCTGCTTAAGCTCAGAGGCCTTGTATTTGTGCTTGGCCGCACCCTGGATGGCCTTGGTGAAGAGGGTACAGCAGGTTGTGAGTTGGGTGAGCCCATGAGGCGTCCCCCATTTTACCCCCAATCAAGTCAAAATAAAAGCCTTGATAATTTTAAAAAAAAGGGGGTACAGTGGGTTGTTGGCTTGGTGGGGGGACGTGGTTGGAGAGATCACACAGCTTGGAGATGGTTTTCTCCTGCTTGTGCTGCAAGAGGGAAAAGAACTTATTGAATTTTGGGTGGAGCCCAAAGTTGGCCTTGAGGTGTTTGTGGTAAGCCTTTAGCGCTGAAGTGGTCTTGAGCTCACCATTCACTGCCACCTGGTACACATTCCAGCTGGCCTTGGCACAGGCCTTGCCTTGCCTATGCGTGATGACCTTCCCAATCCACTGGGGCTCAAAGTACTTGAGGAAAGGCTTGAACTCCGGGTGCTTCACTATGTAGGGATCCTTTGAGAGCACCTTGAACCCCATTGCAGTGTGCTCTGGCTTTAAAAAAGCCAAGGCACTAAATTGTGCCAGCACAAATCTGCAGGTGTCCAAAGTATCCCTCCGGCTCAACCTACTAAACTCCGTGTGGGCCTGCACGTTACAAGCAACTGCTTGGCGGAAGTGGAAGTGGCACCCCTGCACCTCCCCGCTAAACAGCTGCTCTAATGCATTGAACTTAGCAGGCTCAAAGTCCATAATACATATGCAAGGCCCAAGAGCTCTTGGCCTTGCCTTTTCCTCCAAGTCCAGGGTGGCCTGGTCCTTGTCAGAGGCAGGTGGGTTGATGGGGGTGTGGGGGGGAGTCTTCTTGGATTCATCATCATTGGCAGGAGGAAGGAGGGCAAGTTCTTGGCGGAGGATGGAGAACACACAGGTATAAATGGCCTCAGTGGCCCCGGAAGAAGGAAGAATGTGAGTGGAATCACCCGGATGTCAATCTGGGCATGAACCATCCAGAGCTGCTTGAAAATCTGGGGGAAGTGGTGAAGGTACCATCAACTAGCCAGGTTGATGCCCTTTTCAACTCCATCAGGTTCTGTTGAGTTGAGTAACAGATTATACGGTCCTTGGCTGCAGGCCTGTCATCATGAAGCAGGAAGCGCTCCCCACTAGGAAGCTTCTTAATCTCATGAGTGAGCGTGAGCTCAGAGAGGACGCCAGAAGCCTTGGGGGAGGGGGATTTGCAGCAATACACTTATTGCTGATGAATTTGAACAACTGCTCCTGTGTTGGTACCAACTTGAGATTTTTGGGTTTGAGATGTTGGAGGGCCTTGATGGCCAGATCTGATGCGCAAAGATGAGAGGATGTGGGTATTACTTGCACAAGGTACCACTTTAACATCCGAGTGATTAGATGATTGGGGGGCTCACAAGTGTGCTCCCCCTTCTCCAACGTTACTTGCTCCCAGCCCTCGGTGTTCAACCAGGCCCCACAAGCCTTATCCTTGCAGACAAAGTGCTTGCTTTTGGTCTGCCGCTTTTGGTTGTTGCAATTAAAGATATAATTGTTGGCAACGTAACCAGGGCCGCCCTTTACGGACATGATTGGAAAGTACTGGGGGAAGCGCTTGGGAACTTTGAACTCTCCGTCCACGTTGCAAATGTTGTGGATGGCCAGTGGATCCCAAGCCACAAGACCAGAAGCTTTAAACTTCTTGGAGTAATATCTGGCTCATCTTGGGGGTCAGATGAAGAAGGAGGGGAAGAGCCATTGGGAGGGGGAGGGGAAGGATTCTTTGAGGCCTGCTTGAATGCCTCCTTTTTCTTACCAGAAGAAGAGGTGGGCTCCTTGGCAGCCTTTGCCTTCTTGGTCCAGCACTCCTTGGTAGGCTCAGAGTTGGCCTCTGAGTGATAAATGAGTGGTTGGTAAGATCACCATCAGATTTATTGAGGGAGGATTTTTGGGGGGGAAGGTGAAGGGGATGTAGAAGATGAGGATGTAGGGGGAGAGGAGTGGGAGGAGATGGGATTAGAGGAGATGGGGTTGGAGACTTTGCCTTTGCAGGCTTCTTGGCACGCTTGGGGGTGGAGGCAGTTTCTTTGGAGCCTTTGGAGGCTTGGCGCTTAGGCTGCTGGCTGTTCTTGCTTGATTTTGTCTAAAGAAAAGTTTATCATTGTAAATAAAATGATTGAGAAGATATTGCAAACACAAAGAGGTAAAGCAAAGCAAAAGTTGAATGAAAAGTGTGCAAATAAAGTTTTATTTATAAAAAACATAAAAAAGTAAATAGAAGCAAAATAGAAACTCAAAGTGTAGATATAAAGGTTAAAATATAGAAAATAAGTGAATTTATGATAAAGCATCAAAGATGTTAGGTTCAGTATAACATCTTAGTGTTAAATCAATGTAAAAGTTTAATTAAAAATCAAAAAAATATGAAAATTATATGGAGAGCAGCAGAAAAAGTAGTAGATTATAATAGCAAAAAAAATCATTATGTGGAATTTTTTTATTGAGAGTTGAAAATTCAAAACATAGTAAAGTGTCAAGTTCAGCACTGTCAAACAACCGGAAAAAGCTGAATTCTCACTGTCAAGTATGCCAGAGCCAAGCAGAAACATCAAATTTACTATGTTTTTTACATATAAAACTTGCTTAAATTTAAACCAGGTTTGAAAGTTAACCCAAAAGCAAGGCAGTTTTGTATGCTCAAAAATAAAAAAAATACAACATAAGTTAAAAAAGTAAATGAATGGGAATGTGTTTATTAGTGTTTAAGTTATGCTGGGAGGAGCTGGGAGTGAATTATTTACCATAGTGTTGGTTAAAACGTTAAGAAGCTCTCTGTACTAATCCCCAAGTTAAAGTATCAAGTGGGTGAGTGTCGAGTGGCGCTCATAGTGTGTCACATATTAATTTAGCCTTAATTCCAAGCCTTTGATTAGTTAAATCCAAAACTGATCAGGTGTCAAGTGGATAGAGTTGAACAAAAAAAGTATCAAGTTTCAGTTTTTTATAAATTACATATGAAATCTCTTAATAAATTGGGCTTAATTTATGTGGCACCACTTAATCCAAAAACCTGGAAATGACATAAAGTAAAACAAGTGGGGTATTTGATTAATATCTGTACCACGAAATCCAGTATAGTGGTGCTTGGGAGCCTAATCAACAACTATGGACACTAATAATAAAAATATAATAGTAAATAACAATTTTTATATAAGCGCATAAGTATTTTATTAATAAAATTAAAATTTGGCTTAAAAAGTGTCAAACTGGTCACTTTTGGGTTTAGAGTATCAAACACAGGTTTTTCATTTCTATTAGTAAATTTACTTATAAATTGCCCCTTAAATTGGTATTTTAGCTAACTGATTTATTAAACAGAGTCAAGTTTGAGTAAATTTAACCTTGGTTTTTGGGTTTGAACCCCTAAATTACTAGTAAAAATTAGCTTAAAATTGGTTAAGCCAAAAATACTAATAGATTCACATATGCGGCACTCAACTCCCTGGTACTCAAAAAAGTGTCAAGTACCAGTGAGTCAAGTTTAAGGGAGTTGAACTTACCACAGTTGCCGTCTATGGCCACCTAATGAATTAAGCTTTCCACAATCCCTCGTCAACAATTCTTCACATATCCCCCCACTTGACCAGGGCTACTCTTCATTCTTTTTCTCATGAACGCCCCCAATAGCAATCAAATTTCCTTGTGTCAAGTCTACCAGGGCCTTATGGCTGGTATGACCAAAGAAGATTGTAACGCTTTCATGTGAATGCCACGCCCTTCACAAGTCCGTTTCTTAAACCAGCTACTTTCCACCAACAATTTCCAATTGCGGCCCCAGGACTGTGACACCACAGTGGCAGGGTCAGAGCATGGCACGGTCACGCCTGCCAAAGGGGACAGGGAGGCTGACTCCATTTTTGTGGAGGCTGAGGCGCCCCTAATCCAACTTCTTTGCCTTGGATTTGAGGATCTCTAAGACTGGTCTGACAACATTGTCCTTGAAACTGCCTTGTCCCCGCTTGCAACGCCCTCTGCACTACTTTGCGCCTGTTGTAACTCTGAAGAGCTGCCCTCCGCCTATCCTGCCATCATTAATTGGTTTGGGATAAGCCACCACAAAGAGACGCTCTACGTGTATGTGCAGGCGTTGTTTGCCAAGGATGACGCAGTGACACCAATTTGCTTGGGCGCTTGCTACCACAGCAGCTACAATGTAGAGCGGTTAATTGGGGAGGTTGACCTCTGTTTGCATGTCACAGCCAAAGACACTAGCAGCTTTTCTTCCCAGCATGTTTACACCATCACCCATTGCAACCAGTACGTACGTGAGGTTGCTTGCATCTGGGCATTAGAGAAGTCTGCCAATTCCAAGCTTCCCCACACTCTTGGGCTGGATCTCCAGGCTAATGCGCCCTGTTGTTTCTCCTTGGCCTTGTGTTTGTTTGTCCAAGCAATGAAGGAGAACAACCCACAGTTGTATCTTCCCTTGGCAGCATCTGTTGCCCATTTCATGTGGTACCCTCCCAAGGTGTGCTCCTCTGGCGCTGTGAGTTTTGCAGGGCGTTGCCTTGAACACTTTTGTGGGCTAGCTTACCAGGCAAAGATATCCTTGCCCGTGTGCTACTCTTATATGGAGGATGTGATGCTTGATTGCCTTACCATAGGCTCTGCCTTCTCTGCTCGTGGTGAGTGGGGACATCTGGTTCATGAGGGGAATCTTTGCTTGCCTCTGTGCGGTTGGACCGGTAGGTCCTGCAACTCTCAGCTGGCTTGATGTCAAATGTTGGTGGCTCTTGCCTTTGTCCGCAACCAAATGGATAATTGTTGCAACTGAACCAATGAGAGTTCAGTACTTGGAATTGGGGAAGACAACAGTTCAATAGGAAAGGACAGAATAATAAGAATAAGGTCTTGTTTATTGTAGGATATTGTGATTAATATACTAAATGGGGAAGCCACAAGGCCACAAGGGGATGGCATAGTGGGGAGTTACATGTAGGATTTGGAGCCAAGGAATAACTTGTGCAGGGATCAACAGGTTGAATTGGCAACGCTCCTAATTAGGATGAAGTACCCGCCATCTGACATTGCCATCATATTAATTCATAAAGTTAGATACAACAAGGGGCAACTTATCAAGCGCCCCCTGTGTATTGTAAGATACGTTAGCATGTGAGGCTGGAAACTCAGTTGCAACATAATGATGAGTATGAACTGGTAGCTCCTCTAGTTCCCTGTTTGACCTCAAAGCGCCCTTGTTCCAATCCCAGTTGTCATTCCATCCCCCATCTTCCTGAAGACAGTGCTCCTTCCCCAGGTACCTCCAGCAAGATTCCAGCCAATTGGTCCTGTCCTTCTGGCTCCAGACATTGCCCTTCCAAATAGTTAGCCAATAAAGCCTTGCCTCCTTATTTTGTCTTTATAGTTATGATTTATTCTTTTTTGTTTTGTTTGTATCAGTTTTTCTTTTTACTTCCCCATATACTTAATTCTTTGTAGTGGTATCACTTTTATTCTTTAGGAGGGGGATTCTTTATGAACTTCCTCAGAAACTTTGCGTGTACACAGTTGACCATCTGTCCGTCCTTAATCTCTTTGATAGTGTAGGCGTCTGTGGATGTCCAAGAAATGACTTCAAATGGGCCTATCCACAGAGTTTCCAGCTTGTGCGCTCTGCCAAATCCATGTGTATTATGGAAGAGTACCCAGTCACCTACTTGGAACTCTTAGAGGGGGGCCCGCTGGACATTATCTTTTTCCTGGTTCCGTATCTTCTTGGCCAGTGCGTTGGAGTAGGCTTCTGACTGCAATTGAATCAAAGTGCAGGCCAGCTTTTGCTGGTACGCATGAAGCAATTGAGTGTCTTCTTCCCCAACACACAAGTATAGAATGGGGGTAGTGTGGGGTGTCTGCCATACAAGAGTTGAAATGGCAATTTCCCTGTAGAGGAGTGAATGGCAATGTTGTAGGCAAAGATAGCTGGCGGCAGGAACATGTTCCACTCAGCAGGGCGGCTAGCGGCCAGTTTCCTCAAGATGCCTACTAAGGTCCCATTAACTCTCTCCACCATTCCATTTGACTCAGGGTGATAGGGTGTTGAAAATACTCCTCGGATTCCCATAAGTTCATTGAGCTTGGTCACCACGTGGGAAGTAAAATTGGTGCTGTTGTCAGTGAGGATGACTTGAGGGCAACCATGGCGCAATATGATCTGTTCAAGTAGGAATTTTGCGGTAGTGTTAGCACCCAAGTTGCACACTGCTTTTGCCTCCACCTGTTTGGTCAAGTGGTCTATTGCAACAATGATGTACTTGGTGCAGTAGTTGCTGACTGGCAAGGGCCCTACAACATCAATTGAGATGGTGTGCCAAGCAAGGTTAGGACGAGCCAAGTGATAGGTTTTTGACTTCTTGAACTGTTTTTCCCCTTGACATTCTTTAAAGCAGCTCAGCGTTCCTTGTACGTCAAAGGCCATGGCCTCCCAAAAGTATGTGGTTTTTAGCTGTGCAAGTGTCTTCCAGAAAGCTCCATGGCCTATTGCCTTATGGGCGCAAACTATAAGGTCTGCCTGTTCTGATAGTCTGAGCATTATTCTTATTCCTTCTAAGGTGTGTTTCAATATACGCCCATTCTTGATTTCTGTGTCTTCCAGCAGCCTATCTAGGGTGCACTGAAATTCTGCAGGCTCGTCCTGGTAGTTGCCTGTCAGCATTTTATTGTAAAGTAGGTCAGAGACATCAGCCAGGTGGGCAACTGTCAGTAAACAAGACAGTCCATCTGCATTCTGATGTTTGACTCCTGCTCTGTGTGATATTTCAAAGTCGTAGACCTGAAGCTTTAGCGCCCATTGTGCTAGACGTCCTTCAGGTTCTTTCAAGTTCTGAAGCCAGCGTAGTGATGCATGATCCGTGATTACCTTGAAGTGGACGCCATGAAGGTATACGCGGAACTGTTTGTATGTGTATATCACTGCCAGGCACTCTCATTCAGTCACAGTATATTTACATTCATGAACATTTAGGGTTCTGCTGCAGTAGGATACAGGGTGTTCTTTGCTGTTGGAGTCCACCTGGGAAAGCACACCACCCACTGCGGTCAGTGAGGCATCCGTTTGAACAATGAATTTGCAGCTGAAATCTGGGTATCTCAGGATTGTTTTGTTCATGAGGCTCAAGCGTAGGGTGTCAAAGGCAAGTTGGCAGACTGGGGTCCAGTCAAATTGCACATAGCTCTTCAGCAAATGGAAGAGGGCCTCCCCCTTCCTTGAGAAGTCTTTGACAAAGCACTAATAATAGCCAATCATGCCCAGGAACACTTGGACATCTTGTTTATTGGATGGCACCTTCATCTTCTCTATGGCCTCAACTTTAGCTGGCTGAGGCCGTAGCCCTTTGGCGTCAACCCCAAAGCCAAGGTATTCAAGTTGATCCTTAAAGAAGTCACACTTCCTGGGTTTGACCTTAAGGTTAGCGGCCGCCAGGCGTCAGAAGACCTCCTCAAGGTGTTGAAGGTGATCCAAAAATGTTTGTGGAAATACATTGATGTCGTCCAGGTAGACTAAAACACAGCTCAGCTTGAGGTCATGGAGCATGTTGTCCATGGCACGTTGGAATGTGGCAGGGGCATTGCACAGTCCTTGTGGCATTTGGGTGGGTTGGAAGAGCCCTTGACTGGTGATGATGGCGCATTTCTCCTGCTCCTTGGGGGGAAATTCAATCTGCCAATATCCAGATATTAAATCCATTGCAGAGAAAAACTTAGCGCCTCCCAGGCGGTTGAGTGCATTGTCAATTTGCAGAAGGAGGTATGAGTCCTTCTTAGTGATGTTATTAAGCTTGTGGTAGTCAATAACAACGTGGTTGCTCCCATTTTTCTTCTTGACTATGAGTACTAGAGACAACCACGGGCTCTTGGATGGAACAAGCAGGCCTAGTTGGACCAGCCTCCCAATTTCTTCATCTACTGCGGCGTCAGAAGCACGAGAACATTGTATGGGGCAAAGGCGTATAGGGCGTTCCTCACCCATGTCAATGTGGTGGAGTGTGTTTTTTGCACACCCCAGGTCAAAGTCATCCTTGGCAAATATATCCTTGTATTTCTCAAATAGGGCAAGGGCTGCGTCCTGTTGAGCTACAGTGAGCCCTTGTAGTTGTTCCCATGGGATGATTATGCATACAGCAGGCGGCATTTCTTCTTCTGAAGGAAGGCCAAACTCATCCAAGGTGCCAAAATTATGTATCTCCATCACCTCTTCAATTGGTAATAGATGCAGGTATGCCACTACTTGATGGCACTTTACCTCAACAGGAGAGTGATTGAGGTTGGCAAGCAATACCTTTATAGGCCCATGATTAGGGAGTACAATGCCAGGCGCGACCAGAGTTTCTAGCCTAGAGCAATTTCTAGGTGTTTCTATCTCCCCATAAAGCCCTTGGGGATCTGTAATTACAATCCAATATCCATTAACACCTGATGACCGGCTGGGATAGTGTAAGAAGAATTGGCACGCAATGGTAGACCCTTATATTCCTCAACTTGGGTGGGAAGATGTTTAACCTGGTGCCCCATTTTATGGTACTTGACTGGGACAACACCGTTGCAATATGTGAGGTTAACATAGGGGGTAGTATGGCTGCCCACCTCTGGGTTTGAGCGGTTGTAATACAGAGGGATTGCCTGCCCCAAGATTTCAAGAACGTCATTCTTGAGGTCAGTCTTTACTCCATACTGTCGCATGAATGATGTTCCAATCAGGATGTTGTAGTTTTCATTGGGAAGCACAATAGCTGGGGCAGAGACCGCTAGCAAGCCAAAGTGTAAAGGGAGCGCGCTGTACGCTCCTTGTGCAGTGGTACAGCCTAGTCCAGCTGTACCATACTGTTTCTTGTGATTAATATCTGGTGCAAGCCCCATACGCCGCATTAACTTGGAGGACACTATATTTATAGAGGCCCCTGTGTCAATGATAGCTCACACCTTGAGTTTGTTCACAAAAATATCAGCATAAGTGCACTCAGAATAAGAAGAACCAATGTTATTTACTAAGTGAATGTCTAGATTGTTGGCAGTGGAAAGAAATTCAACAATACTGTCACACAGTTTGGGATGATGATCCTTCATTGTCTCCATGGGGATGGCCACATTGACGCCTCTAAGGGGGTGGCATCTCCCAAGTGTTGGGGTTCTGTGTCAGGCGCGTTGTCTAATAATTGATGGGCATAAGGCTTGGACACCTCCTTAGAGGCCTCTTGAGAGGCCTGAACCTTAGAGCAAGTTTGTACCATATGCACGTTGTCAACAAGGACCTGATGAAGCGCGTCCCTCAAGAATCTGGTATCAGGCGTAAAGAGTAGGTCAGGTGGAACGTTCATGGATTGCGTGAACGTAGAGAGCTCCTCCTCTACTCCACACTGACTTTTCCCTGTACTTTGGATTCTAAGGGTGGTAGTGCGTGGATCCCTGTCTTGGAGTTGCAACTAGAGGCATAATGGCCCTTCCGGTTGCAGCGGTGGCAGACCACCTTGGTGATATCAGATTTTGGCACAGACTTGTTGTTATTAGCAGGAGCCTTCAAGCGTCCTGGATAATTGGGGACTGGGCGGGACTTAGGTCCAGTGTTGGGGGGTCCAAAGGTGTCACCACACTGGTGCAAGTAGCGTATCATACCATCCAAAGTGCAGTTGTCCTGGAAGGCCGGCATGAGGGTTTGGTACAAAGCCTCATAGGGTTTTACTGCTGCGCGCAAAGCTATATGGTCATTGTGCACAGTCAAAGACCCTGAACTGGTGAGGATCTGTGCCTTGAGGTAGAAGCAGTCAGCAAATTCAGCAATAGTCTTGTCCTTTTTGAAGCTGATCATCAAGAATTCATTCTTTCTCTTGGTGACCCAGGCAATACTACCAAATTCATATAGAAATGCGCTTTTTGCCGCTGCGTACAACCAATTGTGTTTAGGCATGTGCGGTATAATGAGGTTAGTACTAGCAGCGTCTAATTGGTTGAGTAGGGTGGTGGCCTTATCTTGGTTGTTGGCCCCATACATAGACATTTCAAACAGGCAGATGAACATGTGTATGTTTCCCTTAGGATTAAACTTAGGCAAGTTAATTGGTTTGAACCGGGTAGGAGTTTTGGGCTGAGGATGACGGCAAAGGGGGGACTCTTCACGGCGACTCCGGTCAAAGAAGTTGGTGCAAGAGCTCCTGGCTGGACCAGTCTCCCTAGGCGCTTGTGGGGTATCCACAGGCGTAGGGGGGACGGCAAAGACCCGTGGGAGGCTTTGGTGGCCTGAAGAGGACAAGGTAGCCCTGTTTTTATATACTGAGCTGGAGGTGGGCTGTAGCATGGTGCTCTCTCCAGAAGGTACGCTGGAAAGACCCAATACACCCAAATCTTGGCCACTGCAGCGGCATCTGGAGTCCACCAACTTGGCCCGGGCGTCTGCTATCTCCATCTCTGCATTACAGAGAGAAGATTGTAGGCGCTCAATCAACCTGGCGCACTGGACCATCCCTTTGCAAAAGTCTTCTAAGGCAGCACGCTGAGAGGCAGAACGCTTGTCATGTCCCTTCAGCTCAGCTTGCAATTCTTCAAGCTCAGCCTTGAGGGAGGCAATACTCTGTTCTCCTTTGTCACGTACTCTTTTCATTTCCCGGAATATCTCATTGTTTGTGGCTGCAATATCCTCTACTTGTTGCTGAATTTGATTGAGTTCCAAGCGGTCAAAACCCTCAGTGGTGGAGCTGTTGATGAATTGAGCTGAGAATTCCTGGCATAGTTGAGAGATCTCCTCCCCAATGGCTTCCTTGATATGGTTGTCATATTGGATGAAGTCATCACAAAGCGCCAGAATCTTGGCCTTAGCGGTGTTGGCAATGTTGCTGGACTCCTTGCTCTCTTGCCATGCAAGGCATTGTACCTTGTTGAATATTATCCTTATTATTAGAGACCTTCTCATCCAAGTTGTGTAGGTGATTATCCTGTTGCTCCAAGGAGGCGTCATGCTTGGTGAGAAGATTGTTCACGCTGCTACTGGTTGCATTGGCACCCGCCACGTATTGTTTGATGGCTATTGCATGGCGAGTGACGTCCCAGGCCCAGGCGGGTCCCATTCCAAGATTTTTCAGGGTTGACTCTATCATGTGGATCAAGCAATTGTTCAGCTGATGAGTAAGGTCCTCAAGCTGACGAGCCAGAGTGGTTTTGTTGTCCTTGTTGGATCAAGTATAAGCCTGAATTTCCTTAAACCCAGAGTCCAGTTGTTGCACCAACCAATCCTGTTACTGGTGCTGGCGCTCTGTGTACGTGACCAAGTCCCAAAGTTCCAGGTGATGCTGGGCTTGGACTCCCAGTAACTGATGTACCACGGGGTGGAAAAATCCTTGCAGGTAGTCTGTAGCTTTCTTGAGGGTGGGAAAGCGTTTTAGGTCTCCCTCATTGGTTGCCAGGTAGCTGCAAAATATAGCCATGAGGCGTTGAGCCTCAGGGTGCTGATGAAAGAGAGACAACTGGATATTTGTAGGTTCCTGGCTGAGTTGGTACCCAAGGAAGAGCCCCAAGGCCACTGAAGCTAGGTCTTGGCAATTGACCTGTGTGAGGCAAGCAAGCAGCACCACGGGAACCTCTGTGTAGTGGCAGGAGGGAAGTACAGGCAAGTCCTCCACATTGATTATATCCTCTTGCTGTTGGAAAGGCTGGTCCCTCTCCACGTTGCTGGTTTCCATTACCAAGTAATGTTCCCCAAATCCAGTTAGTTCTTTGGGAATGGAGGGAGGCGCATTGGATTCAGAGGACAAGAGTTGGTTGGAGCGGGTGGTGCCCCTGTAGTGAGCACCACTTGTTGAAAATGGGCACACGCTGGCAGATTCAACAGGAGAATTAGTAGACATGGGCACACGCTCACTGTATGCCTTGGAATTTGAAAATTCAGAAGACATTGACCAACTTAATTGTAATAAATTTTTTCATTAGGTCCTATACAAGTAGGAAGATAAAACTGTCTCCTGGGCGTCTACTGCCAACGCCTTATATAGGGGTATTCTCATATTATTAATCACTAGTCACTGGCAATGTCTTCTAGGACATTCCAGCGCACTGTAGAGTCTTGGATGGGTTGCAGAAGAGGGAACAACCTTCTATTTTTGGGCACAATCCCACAATGTCTAGCACAAGGACATCCTCTGCTAGCACATTAATTAGTGATCCTTTTTAAGGTGAGCAATCACTTCCATTTCTGGTTCCAAACGCGAGTCAAATAGATCAATCAAATTAACCCTGGCGTCTTGACGTTATTTTCTTTCAAAACTGGTGTCTCAGCGCTCAATGTAATTTATTGTGGCGCTCTGGCGCTTGCAATTAATTATGCTGGCGCCCTGGCAATCAATGTAAACCCAAACGGCGCTCTGGCGCTTGCAATTAATTATGCTGGCGCCGTGGAGCTTGTTATTTAGAGTGGCAACAGTGTGGCACAATTAATCTTTAGCAACAATGTCATGGCTTGCTTATCATGCATTTAATTATGTGGTAAGTTGGCACTCATTTCCAAAAGGGTGATTGATTGGCCCTGGCTAATTTTCTATGGCCACCTAATGAATTAAGCTTTCCACAATCCCTGGTCAACAATTCTTCACACCAGGTCTCCTAGGATGTGGCCTGGATGAGTACGTGAGCAAAGGTGGGCAGGTTTTGGTCAGTCATTTTCTCTTTCATTGGTGTGGTCAAAAACTGTAGCTGCTACCAGTGATAAGGAGCACCTTTTGGGGAAGCTTCAAATATTGAATTAGGAGAGAAGAGAAGTATCTTTTATTAGATAATATTTTAGAAATATCTAGATTGGGCTGTGGCAGAGATTTAGTTGGATTGAACCTAGGGGTTAGTCATGTGCAGGATGGGTTCAAGCCACTGGATACTTCAATTGTCATGTGATATTGCTTGGTTACCATTCTTGGTATGCTGAATGGTAGATTGGAAGGGTACCAAATTGAGCAATGGCTGGATGTTAAGTAGGTTGGTGGTATCCAGAATGCTTGTACATCCATACCCTTGACACTTTTATTAACTTGAAAAGTATAAGGTCTTTATAAAGGAAGTAATATTCCAGAATAACTTTTTGGGCATAGAGGAGTCAGGATTATGATCAGTAACTGATAAAAATAACTGGGCCTTTTGTTATAAAACTATGTTACCTCCTTCAATACCTAATGACCCTCTACAGATTTATAATACTCTGGTTTCTTGTCAGTGTCTTTATTGCTATTTCTTACCAAAGGCTCATGGGGAGCATCAAGTACTAACTGAAACTTTTTATAATGATTTATTGAACAGAATGCTGGTCTTAAACAGTATCAAATATCAAAGAAGCAAGCTCCACTTCCTTGTTTTTCACTGTTTTAGATGTAAAACCTTTGTGTCAGGAATATTTCTGACAAATTAATGATAAAATTAATGTTTATTACATGTTGGCACCAAACAGAGAAGATAATTATTTACATTAGTTATTCCCTGATTGGGGAAACTGCTGCAAAAAGCACACATAATGAACAAAATTTTAAAATTTTGGTAAAATTACCTTTTATAGGCTGGCTGCCAGTCCTCTGCAGACCCCTGCCAGCCAGACAGCCGCTGGCAAGGCACCCACTGTGGCTGGGGCCCCCAATCAATGGATAAATTGACAAATTGATGCCCAAAAAGGCAATTTCCCAAAGTCCCAATTTAGGGGAGCTGTTGCCCAAATTGGGAACTTAACAATTGCAGCGGGGATTGACAAGCCCACCTGCAAAATTATTCACCCATCAAGTCCACTACATGAATTTGGGTGCATGAAGAAGGCCCAATCCTCTTAATTTCTCTGCAAGATAAGTTCTGGTGATACATTCCCACTTAATAATTCACAGTGCCATCCAGGGGAGAGATCTCAGGTAACACCAAGTATCTTGAGCTCCCATTCCAATGCTTCCCAATATTTCTGCCACACAGAGGCAATACTATATAATAAAGATAAATCTCTTGATGATAGTTGTGCTATAATTGAGTGAAATTACCCTCAATAGTTATCACAAAAAATCCAAGGACTTTTATCACTACAGAAAGTCAGACACTAAGCTTTTTCAACCCTTTCCCAGGAGCCAGGAGATAAGCACTCTTATCTTTTCTGTTGTTATTACAGCCTACATAGGGATCAGGGGCAACCAGACCACTTTAAAACCATATAGGCCTTTCCAAGGACCCACTTAGGAGTGTTACTACAAGGAGCAAACACAACTAAACTCCTCCCAACTCTAATCCTGGTCCATAGTGGCTTTCCCCACTCAACCTTGGCCATAGCTGTATACACCTTTATGTACATGTACTCACATATTTTTCTGGTATTTTTTGACAATTTAATGTACACATTAAGATGTTCTGTTGGGTATTGACATTCTATCTCATTGTCACCTCACTTACAGGGTTACAAGTGTCAAACTTGGCACCCTATCTTGCTAGAATACTCCCCCACATGTTGGGTATTTACAATTTGGTAACTGTTGTGAATAACTTTGACACCCTTGAGTTTATCTACACTTCCTCTCAACTGATATTTCCTAGACAGGCTGTTGTGTATATAAAGCCTCAAAACTATCCAGCATCCCCTTCCCTTTTCCTTATTGGGCACTTTTGTTGCACTCACTAAATATTTGACCCACAAAGACATCCCCAATCACAGTGAACACCAGTGGATTTTTTTTGTTGTTTTTCCCTTCCATTTTAAAGTTACAATAAAGTTAATAATCAGGCTCAATTAAGCTGAAGGCTGGTTTTATGGTTTGTGTTGTGCCCTGCCCCAAAGGTCAGGTTCTCTGATAGAGAATTCAATTATGGATTTTTTTAGTTCTCCTTATAGAATTTATTGGGAATATTAATTCAAATTTTGGCTTGGTTTGATTTTGATTTTGTGTGTGTGGTTTTCTTGATTAAATATATAAAATCCTATTTTAAAATGGGTGAATTTTCTTCTCTACCCTGCTTACGCAACTGTTACTTTCCCCACCACTGCAGCTGCAGATCTCTGCACTGGTGACCAGGCTCCTGTTCCCTTTCTTTTACCCCATGGTTGATAAAACTGTATATGAGATTCCAGCTTCCTCATCTTGAAATCTTCTTGTGGATCTATCCAACAGACTTTACCTCCAAACACTATAATTAAAGCAGTCATAAAAAGTAATCTTCAAGCTGAAATGCTAAGTGGTTTAACCCTAACCAGACTTTATTACTTTTACTCCAATATTTCTTAATTTAGTTTGGATCTTCAAAATCTTCCTTTTACCTTTATAAATTCATATCTAGTTTTAAATTCTTACTAGTTTTAAACATTTGCTAACATAATAAGGGTTACTTGTCAATTTTAAGTGATTCATTTTAGTCTGTTAATTATTTAAATGGAGAAGCCAGAGAACAAGCCAAATTCTTGCTGTCACCTTTTTTAACATAAAGGAGAACATTTCATCCTTAATTTTAAGACTTTATAATGGAGGATATCCTGATGTTGACATACCATTAGTTATCATAAGTCTTTATTGAGCACCTTGGTATACAAAGTTTACTTATGACTAGTTAATTATATACCCCCATTTGTATCAAACTTTAAGTTTCTAAAGGTCTATTAAATATACTTTTACAAACTGCAACTAATTTCCTCTATATATTAAAACTGAATACCAACACCTTACATGGCTTGGTGTATAATCTTGCACCGTATTGGGCAAGACCTTACAGCTTGTTTTATCTGTTTATAGTTATTTGGTTAGAACATAAACCACTTAGCTTCCTATTAAAAAGATTTTTGTATCTTAATTAGCCATTTTTGGTTTGATGCAACCCATTATAGAACCAATAAATTGATTTTTAGCCAGATAATCCAGATTTTACGCCAAAAGTAGATAGCCAAATTCTTTTATTATCCATGTCTTTTATCCCAAATCATTTTTAGATAGCTAGGTGTTGTAACTGTGCTGTTTTAGCAGAGTTACAAGGGTAAAATATTTGGAAACTAGATAATATTTTTTATTGAGAGATATGTATTATATAATCATTGTGAATTGTAGATAACATGAACATGATAGCGTTGATCACAGGGTGGGATGGTGAAGGGGGTGGATTGATCCTTTTAATGAGTCAAGCGCCAAAACAAGGTATCTACCATGGGGGCTTAGCTTTTGTTCATGTTGTTGTTTTTGGAAATTTGAGTCAACTTCCTACCCTGGCTTTGGGTGACTGAATAATTGGATTGCAGGTCCTAAACCCGCTTACTCAGAAATTGGTGACAGGTCAAGCCTGCTGTTTTGACATAGGTATTATTCTTGAGTAAAGCAGCTGGGTGATCTTGTTTTTGGTTGAGTTGCCATCCAGCTTTGTTTTTGGTTGGATTTTGGCTCACTGCAGCTGAGTTGATTTTGTTGCAGATTTATGCAGGAAACACATGTACACAGGAATAGTGTACAAGCTGAGTTTTATGTTACAATGTTGGCTGTTCCACCCATCCATCTCCAAATCCTGGCTCCTGCAGGTACCTTTACACCAATACTCAGGTTCTGTTTGAATCTGAGCTTTTTTAGTTTAAATTCAAGTTGTTTTTGCTTGCTGCCGCAGCTTCCAAGACTCTGGTACTGCAGTGCTTTTTTATTGTCATAGTATTTTTAAATATATAGCGCTACACAAAATAAACTCATATGTGGATAGAATCTACTCCAGTAAGAAGGAATTAAAAGTAAACAGCTCTATATTAATCAGCAGTATACCTGGGTACCTCCTATTTTTGTTTTCATATGAGCTTGTCCTGCTTTCTAATAAGTTAAATCTCTAGCTTGGATAACTAATGTACATCTTATTCCTATTCTTGTCCTTTCTATTGGTCTGCTTTCTTCCCCAATCTTATACTGGAATATAGTTGGTTCAGTTTCACATTAGCAAGGAGTGGTTTTATATAGTAAAATGATAAAGCATTGCTTATTTCTTCTTATTCTTATCAGTCAAGGTATGTTTTTAGCTCTTTAGAGTCACTTTTTTATACTTTTGTGGTATAAGTTATCTTTTATATTAAACTTTCAATATATCAGGTATTGTTAATTAAAAAGTACCAGCTTCCTGGAGCCAATCAGACAAAAAACTGAATCCTCACCTTAATTAATAATCAACTACCAGGGAGTTTATTTCACCACAGTTGTCTATATGCGTAGCTGCAAAAATTAGGCAGCAGGTTGAGTTGAGCCAGAAGTCTGATGGCTATCTGATCTGTTAAGGGGTTGGCTTGTTGCAACAATAAACAACCCTTTTTTGACTGTATATAGATATTTTGTTGATAGCATGAGTTAATTACCATGTCTTTTGTCTTGTTTTTGCACCCCTGTTTTGCTAGTAACAGACAGCTTCAACTGCTAGCATATGAGGTCATATTGGATTTAAAGAAACTTAGTTGGTGCCTAGAGTCAACTTTACCCTTGCTGTTATAAAGATATGTGGCAATAAAGGTGATTGGTGTAATGTTATTAGTGTAAACTAGTCATTACTGACATTAATACCTCCCGTTAATTAGGCTCTAGTGCAAAGGGTCAAATTGTGCTATAGCACGGATGAACAACAAGTCCAGTTGATCAACGGGTCATAACCTCAGAAGGTTAAGTAGCCCATAGAAACATTCATATCAATTGATGGACTGAGAGTCAATAAACCCTGAGGTGAAGTTTGATCAGAAGATCAGTGGCTCAAGATTAATCACAAAACCCTTATAAAACTCTCCCCTTGTTTATTAAATAAAAGATCAATATTACATAATTATATTTTTATTATATGCACTAGGCAGAATAATTATCTTGGCTTAGTCTTTAGTATTACATAAGTTGTGATTGAGTTAAGCTCATTCAGCAACTACCTCACCATAGCCAAAATATGACAGGATTCAGATATAGGGGTGTAGGTTGTGTTGCAACTGAACCAATGAGGATTCAGTATTTGGATTGGGAAATACAACAGTCCAATAGAAAGGACAGGAATAATAAGAATAAGGTGTTATTTATTGTAGAATATTGTGATTAATATACTATATGGGAAAGCCACACAGCCACAAGGGGGTGGTATGGTGGCTTGTTCCATGCAAGGATTAGAGCCAAGGATTAACTTGTGCGGGGATCAGTAGGTCAAATCAATAGCACTCCTAATTAAGAGAAAGTGCCTGCAATTCAATATTGCCCTCCAATTGGCTCATGTTGTTAGATACATCAAGGGGCGACTCATCAAGAGCCCCCTGTGTACCGTAAGATACATTGGCAGGCAAGTCTGGAGACTTGGTTGCAACATCCCCTTTTCCCCTGCTTGTAGTCAGACACCAGGATTAGAGCCTGTGTAAGATCTGGGAAGGTCCACACAAACAACCTTTGTGTGGGGATGGCATGGCAGGGGCACAAGCAATTGTGGTGAAGCTTCTTGGTGTTTCCTTGGGCATCTTCAAGTTGGTAGGCATAGTTGTCATAGACTGCAGCTATTTTGAAGGGTCCCAAGTGGTTAGGTTCCAACTTGGCTGAATTGGGGTTGAGGGCGTAGACAGGGTCACCTACAGTGTATCTGGCATCCAGGTGCTTTGTACCCCCCTCAATTTGCTTGTGTTTAATATCTCAGGCTTTGGTGCGCCACTGGCTCAGGGAAGGAGTAGTCAACAAGGGGGTTTCCTGGGAACCGTGGATTGTAATTTCCCTTGTTCTACTCCCACCAAACCATTGGGCATCCCAAAGTCCAGGGTGCTGGGGCTGAACCTGGTGCCCCTGTTGATTCTTGCTTGTAAAATAAGTAGAGCAGTGGGTAAGTGTTCAGTCCACACAGTATTGGGGGTGCTCCTGTGAGAGCTTGGCAATCAGCTGGACCAGGGAGCCATTTAACTGTTCTACACATTCATTGGCTTGCAGATGATAAGGGGTGGTAACTATCTGTTGGAGGGCATTTTTGGCGCAGTATGCCTTCATGACTTGTCCAACAAGTTTGGGGCCACCATATGTGATGAGACGCTTGGGCCGCCCAAAGCAGGCCACAATTACCTTGCCAATGAAGCAGGTGATGGTGGTGGCAGTGTGGTTAGTTATTGCCCAGGCCACTGATCAACAAGTGAAGTAGTTGATGGTGGTTATGATATATTTCTTTCCCATTCTATCTTCAGGGAGGGGCCCAACCACATCAAGGGCCCACTGTTCAAAGGGTTCCATGGCTTTGATGGGCAGGACAGACTTGGGAGGTGCAGGTTTGGACATATTCTTTTTGCACAGCACACATGTTTTGAGGAGATCCAAGATATCTTGGCACATGCATGGCCACCAAACCTTTTGTTTCATGATCTTGAAGAGTTTGTGTCCTCTGATGTGACCCAAGGTGCAATGGTAATGCAGTATTGTGTTTCCTTGTTGTGTGGTGGGAATTTAAGGCGTCTTCTCACCTGTCTCCGCCCGGTGGCAGACGTTGCCAGCATCAGTGGTGAACTGACTTTTGTTGTCCTTCACCTTGGAGATGGTGACCAAGTTAAGGCCCTTTTAGTGGGTTGCTTCAGGACAGAGGTAGAGCATGGGCCAATCTGGATCTAACCCATTGTCCCCAGTGATGAACGCTACGTAGAGTTGTGAGAGGGCGTCAGCTGTGACAAGTTCCTTCCCAGGCTTGTACTCAATGCGCAACTTGTAGGGGGATAGACGCTTGATCCATCCTGCCTGGCAGTGTGTCAAGTGGGACTGCATGTTGAAGTACTTGAGTGAATTGTGATCTGTCAGGACGTGGGGTGGGAAGGTTGCCCCTTCCAGGTAACAGCGCCATTTCTCAATGCAGTGCACAATTACTGCCAATTCTTTATTGTGCATAGGGTAACGTTGTTATGAGTCAGTGAGCTTCTTGGACTTGTATGCCACGGGGAGGAAGACGCCTTTGTCAGTTTCTACCCTTAGTACACTCCATATGGCCCTGTCAGAGGCGTCAGTCTCAAGTTTGTACTGATAGTTCCAATTGGAGAACTGCAATACAGGTGCAGTTGTAAGTCTCTTCTTTAACATCTCAAAGGCTTGGTCTCTGGCAGGGGTCCAGTGGAAGCGCTGTTTAGTGCTCAGGAGCTTGGTGAGAGGTGAAATAAGTTCTCCACAATTGGGGATAATTTACACACACAGGCAACTATTCCCAAGAAGGTATGCACCTGGCCGACATCAGTGGGAGGTGGCATACTGGTGATTGCCTTGATTTTTGCAGGGTCAGGCTTTATCCCTTGAGCAGAGATGATGTGCCCAAGGAACAGCAGCTCCAACTTAAGAAACTCACATTTGGAGGGTTTAGCTTTTAGCTGGTTTTTTCAAAGGGTGTCAAGGACAGCATGGAGGTGTTGAAGGTGTGTGGGTTGATATTGACTGAAGACAATAATGTTGTCAAGGTACACCACCACACATTTTCCAATCAGTTCCTCAAATGCTTTGTTCATCAACATAGAAAAGGTGAAAGGAGTGTTGGTCATTCCAAAGTTCATGACCCGACACTCAAATAACCCATAGTGTGTGCAGAATGCAGTTTTTGCCTCTTCCCCTGGTGCAATGCATTTCTGATTGTACCCCACAGTGAGATCAAAATTACTAAAGACCTTTGCACCCGCAAGTGTGTCAAAAAGGTTGTCAATCAACAGCAGGGGTACTTGTTTTTAATTGTTATCTCATTTAGGGCGCAGAAATCTGTGACCAGGAAAAGGGACCCATCCTTCTTGGCTAAAAAGAAGACAGCCGCCCCATATGGAGAGAGCAAGGGGTGAATGAAGCCCTTGCCAAGCGCGTCTACAAGGTGCTGGCAGAGGGTCTTATCTTCTTTTGGTGTGAGGTGGTATAAGGGATGTGCTTTAGGTAATAATCCTTGGAGTTGTACAGCGTTCTGGATCTCCAGGGGAGGAGGTAATTGTTTGAGTGTCTCACTGAACACGTCATTATACTCCTTGAGGAGTGTGGCAAACACTGGTGAAGGTAAGGTGGTCAAGGGAGGGGCCGCAGGTGGTTCAGCTCGGATAACTTTGACTGAGCATTGATTGAAGTCTAGTTTTCCCCCCTTGAAATTGTATGAGCCTGTTTATGTTATTCTGACAAACACAGTATTGTGAAGTAGCTTGCTCATTTCAACAGGATAGATCTAAAAGCCCACCTCATTTCTATTGAGGGTGATAACAAGCTTATCCCAGTCAATGTAGGGACAATTGTGACAAAGCCAGTCAAGGCCAGCAATTACATTGTGGCTGAGCCCAGCCATGATTAGCCCAGAGAGCTTAACCTAGACGTTCCCCATTTTCACAGAAAAGGGAACTGTCTTGTGGGTAATTGTCACTCTGCAGGAGTCAGCTACTTGTACTTCCTTGAATCTGCTGGTTAAATGGTCTAACTGTTGTGAATCAGCAAACGCCTGGTCCACCATAGTGTGTTTGGCCCCAGTGTCTATCAGCAATTTGTGGGTATTTCCACAAAAACAGAAGGGATAAGCCAAGTGGGTTACTTTATTGAGAGAGTGGCTTGCCTGAAGCACAGGGTTGTCACTATGGACCTGGAAGACATCAAGTGTTTCAACTTCATGTACACTGTAGCTGTAGGGATTTTTTGTGAGGAGGGATTGAGAGTGCGGGTCTAGTGGAGTTGTAGAACCTCTTGAGCTACAACCCCCAGGCTTTTCCTGGGTCCTCAATTTGGGCTAGCTGGAGCTCCTCCTCGCGGGGGCGTTTAGTCCCACTATCCTGCTGACAGGGCTGGCAGCGGCCTACTTGGTTGTGGGCACTGCCAGGTGTTGCACAAAGTTGAGGTGGAGCATCATTTGTTTGGCGGAAACCCATTGAAGCCTGATTGTTGGCCTCCACAATGGCTTTGTAGCAGTCATCAATGGAGGTGCAACAACCTACGGGGACCCACTTACAGATATGGGGCTTGAGCCCATTGACTATTGGGGTCAGAAGCATGGTGTTCCTGTCAGTTACGGCTTCTGGGGCAGCGGCAAGAGCTTGTTGCCAGGCAGCAAGGTATTCAGGAACGGATCCAGTATGTTTAATTGCTAGAAGGGGAGTTCTCACCACAATAGGAGAGAAGGTTTTGCTGTAGCAGGACTTTACGGTGTCCCTGAATGCCGCCCAGGTGACTTCAATTTCCTGAATGGCGCAGTTGGTAAACCACATGGTGGCAGGCCCTGTGAGGCGCCCAGACGCCATGACAACCCACATGAGCTCAGGTACTTGAATGATATGGATGCAGGTTTTGGTGGAGTGAAGCCAACTGACAATATTGGCTCCTTTGACCCCACCTGCAAAGGATTCCAGTTGGAGATTGAGCATGCGCTGTGAAAGGTCTGACTGAGGTGGGGTGACGCTGGCGTCATGCTGTCCAAGGCGGAGTCAATTGTACACACTCATAAGAACTAGCTGGTCTTAGTAAATAACGTATCTGTTGGGGATGTCCCCTTTGGGGATTGGCAGGAAGGTCTCTTGATGGGGAGTAGCCATACAGCCCGTACTCTGTCCTTTCTTAAGGGGAATTTTTTCTTTAGGTAGGTTGTGAACCTACCACTGCTACCACTGTTGTAACTGAACCAATGAGGATTCAGTATTTGGATTAGGGAAGACAACAGTCCAATAGAAAGGACAGGAATAATAAGAATAAGGTGTTATTTATGGTAGAATATTGTGATTAATATACTATATGGGGAAAGCCACACGGCCACAAGGGGGTGGCATGGTGGCTTGTTCCATGTAAGGATTAGAGCCAAGGATTAACTTGTGTGGGGATCAGTAGGTCAAATTGATAGTGCTCCTAATTAGGAGAAAGTGCCTGCAATTCAATATTGCCCTCCAATTGGCTCATGTCGTTAGATATGTCAAGGGGCAAATCATTGAGTGCCCCCTGTGTATCGTAAGATATGTTGGCAGGCAAGTCTGGAGACTCAGTTGCAACAGTTGTACCTACACGATAGAAATACGGTTTTAAGCTTCAGGGCAAGGTTGACTACTTCAAGGGGCTTGCCTTTTCTTTTTCACCGGTGCGTATTGACGCCATATCAAAGGGCTGCTGCCGATTCCCCCGCCATTGGACGATGAGTCAGAAGTCCCAAAACCTTACTATACGCTTTTAAGAGATTTCGGGCTTCAATTGTTTAAAGCTCCAGATGAAAAGGTTTAAACACTTTTGTGAATTTGAACTTGGAATGTCTATAGAAGTACCATGGGAGCTAAAGTGTATATTAAACTGGTCAGGATTTCTTGATAAGATAGCGTTTGGTGCTGGTGATTTGTTTTCTGATTAGCACCTCTTTTTTGCAGAAGGAAAATCATGGAAGATCGAGGGAATAAAAGCTTGTTGAACTTCGCATCGTAAAAGCCTGAAACATTGTTCCCAGTATCAGCTGGTGGGGCATCCGGGTTAATAATGCTTGTACCAAGTTTGGTAAGCGGTTTCAAAGGTATGAAAACTTACTATAAACGATCCTTTGCTCTGTTCCGCTCGATGAGTTTATGGGTCTTTGGTAAATTGGCAATGCTTGATAATTGATCATTGTTATTGTTAACTAACAATGGTTATTTTTACTAGGATTATAGATATCATATTATTGATGGAAATTATGGGTTACTTGATATAACTTGGTATTCTGGAGAAGGAAGGGATGGCTTCTCATTTTGAATAAATTGATCTCTTCCTTGCAACACCAATCACGTGAACACACTTGTCGCAACCATGGCGCCATTTTTACACTTTAGTGGCACATTATCTCCAAGCCTATACCACACGCAAATAATAATAAGGTGATTTTCAAGGGGGTTGGCTTGGAAAGATGATCTAAAACAAAGACATATTTATTGAGGCTAACATTGCACTGAGACCTTGAATGTGTTTATTTAAACTGATATCCCTCCATAGAAGATGATGTCTAATTTAATAAAAAAAATCATTGGTCCTCTACGTCAATATCCAAACTTACATTAATTTTTCTACTTTGGCCAACTTGAAACATCGAGGCTCCTGTGAACGCTGCTTATAAAAGGGTAAGGGAACTCAATTTCTATATACTCTACCACAATTAAAAGAATCTCCTTAAAAAACAAATATACCACCCCTGATGCCACTTTCAATGCACATCAGATCGCCAGCAGCTTTCATTTCGACTAAATACCCCTCTTTCTAGGGATACTCATAAATATAGTCGGAAATATAAATTCTTTTTATAGCTACTCAGCCAATCAAATCAAAGTTTATGTTTATTCAATAGCAAAGAATTTACTTTGAATTACGACTGTAGTTGCAACTGAAAACTCACTTCCTCTTCACAAACAGAATCCAGCGTATCAAGGAGATACTTGTAGCTACTAGATACCTTTTGGATTGACGCCATGGCTAAAGTATCAATATGAAGTGTAGCTCTTTGCTGGTGAACAATATGTTTAGAAAAGTCGAAATCACTGGAACGCACCAGCAAAACTTCGTTGGCTCGGCTGAGGGCAGTTTGCTTCACCAGTTCTATGCTGCGGAGCTGGCCAAAGTACAGCTTGCGGATAGAATCCACGCCAGAGCGATGCAAGCTATCGTAGTAAAGCAACGTCTGCGTCAAATTATCCCGCTTGACATCGGCTCCACCATATACTGCTAAATACGCAGACTTGTCCGTCTCACTCTCAAACTCAATAGCACCAATCATCGTCTCAGCGTTTTCCTGGATCTGAGCGAAGGTCTCCAAGGGGTTGAACCAAGCATCAACTTCATATTGCTGCTCAAAGCAGTAGTCATTGTACAATTCCTGCTCCCCCTGCCAATCACTTGGTAAGATCAATTCAGAAACTGCAACTGGAATACAGACGAAACCTATCAGCTTCATTAGCAACCTTGAACTCTCCCTCGAGGCAATTATCCTATCAAGTGTGCCCCTCAGAATGGGTTGAGCCAAATCTATTCTCACGCCATAAAGGCACATTCTCGTTTCAAAGCCACTCATCACCAGCCAACAGTGCAACCAGTCTATCGCCACCAAATCTTTTTAAAAGAACCTTGGTGTTTCAAATCTACCTAGAGTTTATTCTTCCTGTGCTAAACGTGGCGCCTTTCCAAGTTGTACTTGTTTAAACCATCTCTTGATTCGATCCTGGATGCAAAGGCTAGCTTGAAATCCCTTTCCCGCTCAGTTTTGAGGATACCCTAGAAATGATATGCCAAACCAAGCATGTGCTGCTTGCAACCTTAAAGTAGAGTACTGTTGAACAATAATAAAATTTACATCATTTTTTCAATTATTGGCTCTTTTATTTAGGTACACTGGGGCCAAAAAAGGGTGCATCAAGTCTGGGCTGTTAAAAGTCTAAATCATTTGGGCACACGATGTTCTGGCAATTATTGTTCCGTCAACCAATTTTCTCTCAAACAATAGTACACACGCATCTCTTACAAACATATAAAAAATTATAGATGAAATAAACCAACCCTGATATTTTTTAACCTTGTCAGTTAATAAAAATAAACCGTACCACTTGAAAATATCTTGAACTTTGGGGAAAAAATAAAAAGTAAAAACATCCAATATCGATAGGAGAGACTTTAAATGCTAGCTTGAAACTTATCGCAAACCCATAAAAATATTTTAATTATTAAAAATCAATCAAGTCAGTTAATTAAATAGATCATTAAATAAATAGCTAGCCACCATCCAAACCCAAAATTTTACCATTCAGGACCCCCTTAAAGTAATTAAGGAATGATCACATCCGTCTTTTATCCCATACGCACCATATTGCGAACCTTATCCCTCTAGAGTTTATTCCAGCTCTTCTTAGAGGGGGAGGGGCAACACTGTCATCATCTCTTGTAATCCCATCACCTCTTCTTTTTTAATTTGTTCAGGCCCATAACAACTTTCCAAAGGATAACTTGCTCAACCCAACTTACTTTGCAAAGCGGTCAGCACATCCTTCTAAAAAAGGAGGGTTCTTTTGAGCCTCATTCAGAACGTGACCAGCATGTTCTAGTTACTTTTGTCCTTCCCAGGGCCGTATATCTCATATACAGATTTTTTGATCCACTACCTCTTGAAGTAGTCAATAAACCCCGCAGCAACTTTGGTGAAATCGACTACTGTGTATGCGGATCTATTAGTATTTTTGGCTTAAACAACTTAAGCTAATTTTTATTAGTAATTCAGGGGGTTGAAACCAAAAGTTGAGATCGAAAACATTGGAAGTTGACTCCGTTCAATAATCCTGTTAGTTCAAAGACCAGTTCAAGGGGTAATTTTTATGTAAATTTCCTAATATAAATCAAAACCCCTGTGATCAAAACTCCAAAAGTAAGAGTGGCCAAGTCAACACTTTTTAAGCAAAATCCTCAATTTATTAATAAAAGCACATCTGCGCCTATAGGTATTTTATTATGTACTATTAAAGATTTATCAATACTGTCCACATCTGTAAATTAAGCTCCCAAGCATCACTATACTGAATTTAGTGGTCTACATATTAATCAACTACCCCAGTTGTTTTACATTATGTCTATTCCAGGTTGCTATATCAATTGGTGCCACATAAATCAAGCCTGATTTATCAACAGATCTCATATACAACTTATAAAATGTGAAAAGTTAACTCCCCCGTTCAACACCATCCACTTGCCACATAATTGGTTAGACATTTAACAGATCAAAGGCTTGGATTTAAGCCTGAATTAATAAGTGTTGCACTATGGGTGCCGGTCAACACCCACAAAGTTGATACCTTATCAGGGTGGCTTTGCAGAGAGATTATTAAAGGTTTAACACTCACTATTGTAAATAACCCACTCCCAGCTCCCCAGTATACTCTTACAACTAATAAACATATTCCCACTCATTTATTTTTGATATGTCTTAATTTTTGTGTATTCAAAACTGCTTGCTTTTGGATTAACTCTCAAACCCGTTTTTAAATTAAGTAAGGTTTATATGTAAAAACCATAGTAAGTTTATTTTGGTCAACTCCAGGAAAGCTGGCAGTGAGAATTCAGCTTTTTTCACTTGTCAGTGAGAATTGGGGATTTTTCAGCTGGTCAACAGTGCCAAACTTGTCACTTTACCTATTTTTGGGTGGTTAACCCCTAATAAAAAAATCCCACATGTTAATTTTTTGCAAGTGTGTTCTATTATCCTCCCTACTACTCCCTATATAATTTATATCCCTTTTTATTTTTAAATATCTTTCTTCATTGATTAAGCCCTAAGATGTTATGCTAAACCTAGCATCTTTGAGGCTTCATCTAATACCACATATTCTCTATGTTTTTACCCTTTAATCCATACTTTGTGTTTCTGTTTTGCTTTTCTTTACCTTATTATGTTTCTTTCTTGCTAAAAAAGACTTTCCATGTATTTTTTTACTTATATTTTGCTTTGCTTTACCTCTTTGTGTTTTTATATCCTTCATATTGTTTTATTTGCAATACTAAACTTTTTTAGCCAGGATCTAACAAGAGCACCAAGCACCAAGCTTTCAAAGGCTCCAAGGTCTATGCCACCATCACTGTCAAACGTACAAAGAAGCCTCCCAAGACCTCATCTCCCCCATCCTCATCCTCCCCTCCACCCTCATATTCCTCTCACCACTCCTCAACCAATAAAATTTGTGATGATCTCACAGATCATCCTTTTATGAGTCAGAGGAAGACTCAGAGCCCATAAAGGAGTACCGCGCTAAAAAAAAGGCTGCCAAGGAGCCTACCTCTTCTTCTGACAGGAAGAAGGATGCCTCCAAGCAGGCCTCAAAGAACCCTTCCCCTTCCCCCTGATGTCTCTTCTCCCCTTCCTTCCTCTGACCTCCAGGATGAGCTGGAAAAATACCCCAAGAAGTTTAAAGCTTCTGGCCACGTGATTTGGGATCCAATGATAATTCACAACATTTATAATGTTTATGGGAGTTTAAAGTTCCCCATTTCTTCCCTCTCTACTTCCCAATCATGTCTGTGAAGGGCAGCTCTGGCTAAGTTGCAGTTAAATACATCTTCAATTGTAATAGTTAAAAGTGCGCCACCAAAAGCAAGCACTTTGTTTGTGAGGATGAGACTTGTAGGGCAAGTTCCTTAGGTCAAAGTTCCTAAGGTTGAAAGTGCAGAGTTTAAAAATGGGACCCCCAAAAAGTGCAGAAATTGAAACACTATGCAGGGTGCAAAAATCAAAAATATCAAAGATCAAAGTGCAAAAGTTGATTTTCTGGAAGTTAACTTTGAAGCAGAATAAAATACAGTTATCAATAATAAAAAATTAATTTTGAAATATTTTCTAGACTAAAGAGACCCCAAGGAATTCATTTCTGCAATAAAAAAATATATGCTAGAAAATAAAAAGATTCTTAAATTAGCTGTTTAAAAAGATAGTGTATTTTAGTTTCAAAAGAAAAATTAGAATAGAATTTATATGTAACTGTATTTAATTGAATATAAAATACAAAACTACACAAAAACTGCTTTAAAATGTATTTGCATGGCAAGATCTTTAATGTCACAATATAAAATTAAAAGAAAGTAAAAGCAATACAAGATTTTATTTGGATTATTAAAGAACTTTTGCAATGTTCTCAAGATGAGTGAGCCAGTTGGAGGAGTTGTAGGGAAGGAGGGAGTTTTTTGTGACAATATTAAATCTGTTGAGATCCTTGCTGCTCTGGGAAACACTTTGGCGTTCATCTAAAAACTCCTGATAAAGAGTTTCATTGGTTGCCTGCTCAACTTTGAGTTTGTTGATCAGGACATTAAACTTGGGTTTCCACACCCCAACACAGTTGGCAAACTTGTTGTACCAGGTTTCCAGGAAGGAAGTAGTTTTCATGGTCTTATTCTTAACAAACTTAAACTGGTTCCACTCAATCTTGTTCTCCTTTCTTCCATGGCATCTGGTCTCAAGTTTTCTGATCCATTGGTGTTCAAAGTAATCAACAAATGGAGAAAATAGAGCAGCATTTTCCTCCATATACTTGGTATTCTTAAATGCCTCATATATTGTGCTAGAGTCCTCTTTTCTCACCAAGGCAATGGTGGAAAAGGAGTTGAAGGCCACCCTGGGCTCCTGGGAGGCTGATCTAGTGACCAGTCTGTTGAGCTCAGTGAAGCTCTGCAGCTTTCTTCTGAGGCATTGTTGGAAGTGAAAGAAGCAATCATGAGGCTTGCTCTAAATACTTTTTTGAAGGTGTTGGCTTGAGCAGGATTGAAGTCAACAAGGAGGTGGGTATGGTAAGGCTCTGATGTTTCCTCATCATCAGGTTTGCTTGGGGTTTTAGACTTCTTCCTCTTGGGGGTAGAAGTGGGGGCATCAATAGGGGGAGGAGATCCAACTTCCCCTTTAGAATCTCCAAGGCATGAGTATAGTCATCCTCATTTTTCCTGACATTAGAAAGCAAACCATTGGTAAATCAAATTACCATACTTCTCATGGATGCACTAAAGCTGGGAAAAGATCTTAGGTCATGATGAGAAGGTCCCATCAGTCAACCAGATATTGGCTGTCATCAATCTTTTAGGTTCTCCTGGGTGGCATAGCAGATGGTTCTTTTATGCTCATCAAGTCCATCATCATGAAGGAGAAACTGTTCATCCTTGGAGGTGACTCTGAGCTCATTGGGTATATCCAGTTCCAGGAGGGAGGTGGCACTTCTGCCCAAATTGTCAGACTTCTGGTAATTATCACTCACATACTTTTGAAGGGATCCAAAAGTACCAACAGCTATCTTTTGGAAACCGGTCAAGTTGTGAATAGCCCTAGTGACTATCTCCTGGGAGGTAAGGCCCCTGTTGAAAGGCTGCCTCTGGCGCAGGTATCACTTTATTAGGCGCTGATATACCCCAGTTGGTTCCAGGAAGGTGTGCTGATTATTCAGCTTCTTAAACTGGGTGAACCCAGTTGTAGTCAGGTGGGTGGGGCAGGCCCCTCACACTTATAATAATGAAGCACCAAGTGCTTCTGCTCATCATTACACTTAAACATAAAAACATCATGATAAAACCTGACATTGCCCTTGGAGGACATTATTGGGAAGGAGATGTACAGGCTATCTGGCAGTGAGAACTCCTCTTCATAGTTGCATATATTAAGAACTTTAAGTATATCCCAGGTCTCAAGGCCATCCTCAGTTGGTGTAGCATCTACAGAGTTGTACATTTCTTCATGTTCTTCTGAGATGTGAGAGGGCGTCTCCTCTTCATCTTCCTGACTGTGGACAAATTTGTGCCCAGTTGGGCTCTTGGAGGGGCTGGGGGTAGGTTCCTCTTCAGAAGACTCCTCTTCTAGAGATGGGAAGGACTCAGGGGTCTTCTTGGTGGCCTTGGCGGCCTTCTTGGTGATCTTCTTTCTGTTCTTGGGGCCAGGCTTCTTGGATCTGGAAGGGGTGGTCATCTTTGGGTTGATGGGAGTTGACTTAGGGAGCATCTAGATGGCTCAGAGTTAGTATTTTTTGGTTAGTAAAAAAATATATATTTTCAATAAAAATATCATTTTTAAAGAAAAATCTGAAAGCCAGAGTGCTGTTTACTATGTTTTGTTAGTTTTAATAAATATTTTAATTGAGGTGGTTAACTTTATAATGCTTTTGAAAGGAGCAAAAAAGGGGGTTTTGATCAGACAATTAGGGAGTTTTGATTTCAGCACTTTAATTTTTACACTCCATAAAAACATAAGTAAACATAGTAATATATTAAATTAATTTAATATTTTTTCAAAACTGCCAAAATCAGCGGTTTTTACTAAACCTTTTAAAAATCTATTATAAACTAACCCAAAAGGCTTGAAACTCTACTATGTTTTAAAGCAAGTCTTTAACCTTTAAAACGCTAATTTTAAGCTTTAAACTTACACTGGTTAAATTATTATGGGGTTTCAAAGTAGAGTGTTAGTTTGGTTTAAATGCACTTTTGATTTCTGCACTTTCAATTATAAACACTTAGTGGAGCTTAGTTAATAAAATATTAAATTCTAATCATAAGTTAAAATTATATTGGTGAGCACTAAATCAGTGTGTTTTGAATTTTGATTTGAAGCATTTTCAATTTGCGCACTCTATTACTACACCCAGTAAATTACTAAGTGATCATATAATATTTGTTTCATTCAGCACTCTATCTTTTACATAATAAAAATCACTGAAATTTTAATCAAATAATTTACAGATGATTTTGAACCTGTATGATAGGTTTTAGCTTATTTGGTTGAGTATGATATGTTTTTGAAGCTTTTCTGATAATTTACATAGTGATAGAATCAATATTAAGTGATTTTTTAATTTTTTAATTTTGGGGCCTCAAATATTAAATTGAAGAGACTTTCAGACTTCAATTTCTGCACTTTTGATTCTGTCCCCTATATTCAAAAGGATGAATAAATTCTATTTTAAAAGCCAAATTAATTTAAGGTGTGTTTTAAATTGCATTGATTTGGGCACTTTGAACTTGGTTTTTTGATTTTAGCTACTAGTAAAAACATTTTAAAAAAAAGTCAAATTTAAGAAAAATATTAAATTTTTTGGGGAATTTTTTATTGAAAACAAGTGCAGAGATCAAAAAATCCATCAATTTGAAGATTTTGATCTCCACACTTTGACTTTAGGCACTTGCTCAACTTGTAGGGGCCGTCTGAACACCAAAGGCTTGGAAAGGGTAACATCTGAGAAGGGGGAACACACCTATGAGCCCCCTAATCACTTAATTAAAAGGATGCTCAAATAGTACCTTGTTCAAGTAATCACCACTTCTGCCCACCTCTGCGCTTCTGATCTGGCCGTCAAGGCCCTGCAGCATCTCAAGCCTAATAATCTCAAGTTGATGCCAAACCAGGAGCAACTGGTTAAGTTCATCAACAAGAGAATTTTGCCAATCTTCTCCTCCCAAGGCCTCTGACGTCTTCTCTGAGCTTACACTCACTCATGAGCTCAAGCAGCTCCCAAGTGGGGAGCGCTTCCTCCTTCATAATGACAGGTCAGGGGTCAAGGATCAAATCATCTGCTACTCACCTTAGCAGAACCTGATGGATTTGAAGAAGGGCGTCAACCTGGCTAGTTGACAGTTCCTTTGCCACTTGCCCCTTGATGTTCTACCAGATCTGGATGGTACATGCCCAGATAGACATCCAGATGATTCCATTTGTTTTCTTCCTTCTTCCTGGGGCCACCAAGGCCATCTACACCAGGGCTTTTTCCATCCTTTTCAAGGTGCTTTCTCTTCTTCCCTCCCAACAACAATGATTCCAAGAAGACCCCCCACACCCACGCCAACCCTCCTGCCGCTGGCAAGGACCAGGCCACCCTGGACTTGGAGGAAAAGCTAGGGCTCAGAGCTCTAGGGCCTCATATATGCATAATGGACTTTGAGCCTGCTCAGTTCAATGCATTTGAGCATATCTTTAGCAGGAAGGTTCAGGGGTGCCACTTCCACTTCTGCCAAGCAGTTGCTTGAAATGTGCAGGGCCATGCCGAGCTTAGTAGGTTGAGCTGGAGGGATACTTCGGACACCTGAAAATTTGTGCTTGCACAATTCAGTGCCTTGGCTTTTTTAAAGCCAGAGCACAATGCACAGGGGTTTGAGGTCCTCTCAAAGGATCCTTACATAGCAAAGCATCCAGAGTTCAAGCCTTTCCTTGATTACTTCAAGCCCCAGTGGATTGGGAAGGTTATCACACAGAGGCAAGGCAAGGCAAGGCTCACACCAAGGTCAGTTGGAATGTTTACCAGGCGGCAGTGAATGGTGAGCTCAAGACCACCTTGGTGCTAGAGGCTTATCACAAACACCTCAAGGCCAACTTTGGGCTCCACCCAAAATTCAATAAGTTTTTCTCCCTCCTGCAGCACGAGCAGGAGAAAACCATCTCCAAGCTCAGAGATCTGGCCAACTGTGTCCTACCACCAAGCCCACCACCAAGTTGACCCTCTTCACAAAGGCCATCCAGGATGCTACAAAGAACAATTACAAGGTCTCTAATAATAAGCAGCAGCTTGAGCTCATTGTAAATGTACTCCTGGAGGGGGCCAAGATAAAGAAGGGGGAAATGGGGGTAGAATACACTTGCTTGCTCACTTCTAAAATTTTACTTCTAACTTTTTAGCTTTAATTTCTACTTTTTAGTTTTGATAATTTACTCTTTAGCTTTAATTTTTACACTTTTTAATTTAGTTAGAGAGTACTGATTTTTTATGTATAACTGATAAGTCCCAATGAGTAGCCATAGTTGAAAGTGAATGAAATGTCTTAATATTTGTTAATTTCCATATAAAATATAATTTATTCACAGTTGTGCCTATATGAATTATATCAAATAAATATATTTCTTTATTTTTTATTACTTATAGTTTTTATGTTCATCCTTTTTTGTCTCATTATAATTTAAATTTTCATGATATAAAAAATATTTGTATAGTGAAAAGTTTTAAATTACATAGTAAAATGAGAAAATATTGCCTAGTTATCTTATTTTTATTTATTAAGGTTTTTTATTTAATTACTGAGTTTTCTGGGGCCACTTTAGTATGTCATAGTTGTATAGATTAATTTTTATATTAAAATTATTTGGTGCATCAAGTAATGTTAATTAAAAAAGAGTTGACTTCCAGTAGTCAATCAGAGAAAAAACCAAAGTCTCACTTTACTTAATAGTTCACTACCAGGAAGTTGTTTTCATAACAGTTGCCTTGTAAAAGGGTGCCAACCTATATAAAGTTATAAACTAAAAAAGAATAATCAATTAGTGCCACCACCACCGGCATGTCAATCATTTATGAATACCTATGAGGTAAATAGTACCCCTTTCAGGGTATTATGAAATCTAATCCCATGCCATTTAATGTATGGTTGACTATGGGGGTTGATACCAGAGGTCTGGGGATAAAAGAATGGCTGTGCAAGAGTTAGAAGCACCAGATGGTTTATCCTGAAAAGATGGCATTAGCTCTATAAAAGCCCTTCCATTGGATTAATGAAAGGCAGAAAAATAAAACATATTTAGTGAAGAACTTTTCACACAAGAGTTTTAAATTGACTTTGAATTTAATTGTGAATTATCAAAGATCCCAATAAGCCACTGTTTAGAGACACTGTCCCTTCATATCTATTGCCTCCCCTGATTGCTGCCTGCCGCTACCAAATCAAGGAATTAAATAGACATCACAGATAACAGCATGTCATCATAAAATCAATCATTACACAAATGGCTAAAAATAATATATAAACAATAAAGCAAATGATAATTGGACTGCCAGTTCTGATAGCTGAACCAAAATTTCTGACAACAGGTAATCTACACAATCAATATATTTTTTATTTTTCTTTAAATATCCCAAAGTAAAATGGTTTACATAAGGAACCTATTCAAATTAATTGTTATTACTATTTTTTACTATAACACAATATTGAATAAATATGTAATTCTCAACCATATCATTCTATTATTTGAAATTTCCTTATAGATTCTTGTTTAGATAGGAATTATCTATTAGTCATCAATCCTTTTAATTCTGATTAAAATTACATGTAGCTTTAAAAACACTATATTTGATAACTCAGGCCATTATTTGACCCTTAAAGGACAAAAGTAGTTATTTTCTAATTGATAACAATTTAGGGTTGTTTTGAGAGACAATAAGAAAAATGTGTTCTATAACATAAAACTAATTTTATTAAGATGGAAAGTTAAAGGCTTTATCAAATACTTGGTTTTATTAGACAATCAAAGGTTCACTCTCCAATAAAGACTACTTGTTATTGTCGAACTAATGTTATAATAATAAACTTTAAACTGTTATATTTGTATGAGTCAAGGGGGCTTAGAAAGTGATTATAGTGTGGCACTTTAGCATTTGAACACATATTTAAAATCAAGGTTGTGTTATTTTGATTATTAAATGTTTACGATGTTAAATTTATTTTTTAGAAATACAATTTTCTTAAATTAAATTGTGCTGATGTAGCTTTTTAACATTGATCACTTGGTTTAACATGAATTGATATATTCATTATCAACAAGGAAATACCCTAAAATAATGGAATAGATAGAGTAAGGAATATGTAATTTTTTTGAATAAATCAATACCAACTTTGTTCGCTTAAACAAATATATGTAATTTGGTTTATTAAAGTAATTCTGAGATAAAATATCAAAAATTTGCTCTTTCGAGGACACCTAACTTCGATTGTTATCTAAAATTTTGTATCAATCCGCTTAAATTAACAACAAAAATCACATTAAAAATCAAATTATATTTAAACAATAAAATCATTAAAAATGGTGTGCAGAAAAATTTATATCATTTTAAATATTTCAATAATTAATTATAGGGAAGTATTTAGCATCTGACTGGCTGCATTTAATTTGCATCGTTAGTCTAGAATTTTTTTGGTTTAAGGGTTGTTTATTTTAAACCGTTCATATTCCGTCATGTGTCAGCAGTTGCTAAGCAACATGACAATTATTTGACAACAGATGTTGAGAGCCAAATGTAACCCTGTACAATGAAATGACGTAACTGCAACACAGATAGCTTTAGATCACATCAAAAGCGAATATAAATTACTAGGTGGTTGCCCCATCCAAGGACAGAATTAAAGTTGAATTTAATAAATTAATTAAATATATTTTATTGTATTTTTAGGCTTGGAGTACTTATCATGTGTTTAATTAAAATTTATTTAATTGCTTTATTAAAATGTAGTTTCAATTTTATTTATTTAAATTTAAGATTAAAATTTTATATTCCAAGTATAAATAAAAACTAAATCTAAATAAGTGTAGTATCACTATTAAGATTAGTACAGCTAAACTAATTATTTTAAAATTTAGTATTTGATTTTTTAACCCTTCAAAATGTAGAGCTGATATGCAGCTTTTAAATAAGCTATTGGACATCAAAATCGGCTTAGTATTCACTGAGATACATTGATTTTAGTTTTTTAGTGTGCATTAAAAGTAAATTTAGATAATTTCAAATCGAGTCTGAGCCTTTGATTATGACGTGAACCCGATTCCAGCACTTAACTATATATCTCAGCATCTAGAGCAGTTAGAGCTATCATGTTTGGTACCATTTTGATTGGAATCATTTGAAAAATTGATCTACGTCCTCTGAATTTCATGAAAATCATTATATTGAATCATAATTTTATCATAGCTAGTTTACTCCACTGATGTTCTTTTGGGATGAAGCTGTGGCAAGCAAGGTTTACTCTGAAACAATAAGGAGCTACTTGGATCAGGTGGCATCGAATTGGAATGCTCTACTATCTCACTTGAAGAATAAGAATTTCGAAATGTCCAAGCCAACCATCTCCTTCTTTAAAATAATATTTATATTATAATTCAAACTGTATTGCTTTAAATTGACCAACCTCTCTTTTCGTTGTCAATTCAATCCTCAGCATAGAGCATAACCATCCAATCATATAAAAGGATCTCAAACAATTGCTGCTTCTTTTCTAATTTTAATCCACCCATTCTAGAGTCGGGTAATCTATACAGATAAGCCACTTCGATATGGTTGAATGGTGTTAGCCACTAATTTAAAATTCAAGTAATTAAATGCGACTTTATTAAAGTTCGAGTGGCTTATATTTCAGTTCAACATGATTTAGACCACACTCCACTGAATTCAATCTGTGTACTCTCAAAGACGCATGTAAGGGATTGAATGTAAGGATGAGCCAAATTGAGCTTGTGGCTTAACAATCAACTTTTAAAATGAAATTTAATTAAAAATCAATTCAGTCAAATCCCTTACGGCTTGAGCCCACTCGAGGTGACATTACAGACAGACAGACTCACTTTTATATATATTAATGCTCAGCTTGGATCCGAAAGGCGATTTATTAGGTTTACTTTAGCCTTCAACTTCTGTTACCTTGCCAGCTTTTCTTGTGCTGCTCTCGTTACACCTGGTCTTCCTCCGCCACCTGAGCTGTGCTCCTGGCCCTCTTACATCGCCTGAATGTATGTTCCTGGTCTGCCTCCTCCTCCGCTGCCCTGTTGATTTGGTACTTGTATAATTGTATCAATTACTAATTATTTAAAATATCTTCGGCATATTAGTGCCCCGGAATCCTTGTGATTCTAGGTTCTTTTGGTGTCTTGTCTGGTTCTTGTGTTTCGGGTATCCTTGTGTTTCTGGTGTGTGTTCATTCTCGTGCGTGGTTCATTTTCGTGTGGTTGTTTCCATTGTGGTTAATTCTCGTGTAATTCTGCTTGTTGTGTGTCCTTGTTTCCTGTGTCGGGGTTGTCTCACCAAGCAGCCTAATGTTTAAAGCTAGCATAACGTTTAATGCTGCAAAAACAAACTTTTTCTGCTTATTCGATTGATTGAAGGAAATCAGTATAATTGCTTACTTCAACGGTGGCTGGTTTATCAATAGTAACTTTTGGTCGTGACACTAAAATACTTGCTGGCACAAATCTTGGCCCACTAGCAACTCACGCGCGAAAATAGGCTTATACCATCACAATTACCCTAAAAGCAGCCTACTACTTCACCTCGGTCTTCAGTCAGCACAGCTACTTTAAAGTCAGACTGCTTACATAATTGACACTCATTGACTTATAAAATTTACCCCTCTAGCTTGTAGATTATCCCATAAATAAAATATCAAATTTAATGACTCAGTTGCTTTATTTTTCTTTATTTATTTATTTTAAATTTTTTGGTGAACCGAGATTTAATCTCATAATAGTCTTAAAAATAAAAGTTTTTTATAAATCTTTTCAATCTAAACTTACAAGTAAAAATCGAAAAAATCCTTGGATTATCCAGATAGTTTGCATTTCTCAATTGAGGTGTTCTTATTTTATTCAAATATAGATTCTCTTAGTGGGGTTTGAATACCATACTAGGATAGAAGTCTTATTCTATCATAGATATTATATCCTCAACATAAAACAAATATCATATTAAACATTAAATAACATCGTCCAAACTAAAAAAATGACTTGTCACAAAAAGTGAAATAGATTGGAGATTTTCCAGAATATATTATAATCCTATCAGGATTCAGCTGAGGCATCATCAGGAGGGCTAAACAAAAGAAAACTTAGTGCAACCAAGAAGCAACATTTTACGGACATGAAACAGAAAGTCAAACAAGATGCTTAATATTGCATCCTAAAATATAAAAAACATTTAGCAGCCAATTAATGACCACCTAATTTGAAAAGAGGAGTCTTATTAATTTTCAAGACTCTTTATTTGTTTTAATAGTTTTAGGAAAAATACAAATTGGGACCCAGAATTACATTTAAATTCAAACCTTATAACTTTAAACTTCTTCTTTTGGTGATTTTCGATTGATTTATTATAAGATGGTTTTTGCTGATAAAAATAAATTTGACAACCTCAGCAAGAAAGGCAGCAACCAATACAGGTACCTACTTTGATTCCAACACCGTTTTCTGAGGAGCCAAAATTGGACAATACAACCATTTTCAGAAAATCAAAAAGAAGTTTTATATTTTATAATTATGAAAATCTTTTCATATAGTGAAAGTTTATTATCAGAGAAAAACAGTGTTGGAATTGAAGTGGGTACCCCAATATATTGCCATTGTATAGGTGAATAGATATACAGAGGCTCATGTTTATACCCAGATACTTTATATGGGTAACTAGGAAGCTGAACTGTACCTGACTCCTAACTCATATGAGTTTGAATTGGTTGATAGTTATCAATAATCTAGCCCTCCTCAAGCCCCCTTTCTCACTTTGCACAGGTAATCAGCCAACCAGAAAAGCATATTAATCTATATGGTTTGAAATAAATAACTTTAAATAGCCAGCTGACTCCCACTCCAGTAAATAGCCCTACATTGTCTGAGGCCCAGTGCCCTAAGTTCCAAAAGAAATACTGCTCAGATTCTCCAAGAAATTGTGATACCCAACCAGTGTGGCCTGACCTGGGTCCAAATTGCCAACCAATTGGAATTTGCCCAAGCCACTGTCATGCAAGAATTCAAGAACTTCTTGAACAAGGGGAATGTAATTGGGATAGTCAAGAAGCAGAAAAGGCACCTGGGCCCCAGATCAGAAAAGCATATATTATTATTCTTGATCTCTTGTAGCAGGACTCTAAACTTCCACTAGCCCAAGAATAGAACTAGCCTTTAGATCACAGTGTATGGGTATCATTCTGCATGATGCAGCTCTGGATTCATGATGAAGTGGTATCAGTCTTAGTTTTGACTAATTTTCTTGGAAACTAATGAGATGGCAGTATTAATTTAGCATACAATCCTGCCAGTGTATTATCTAAAATAAAATGCTTAAAATTTTTGTCCAATTGTTGTAAATGTGCTGTTTTATCAAATTTACAAGGGGGAAATAATTAGAAGCTAGATAATCATCTTTATTGGGAGATACAACTTATATAGTTTGAGTGAATTATGGATAGTAGAAACATGATTATGACAATCACTTGGTTGGATGGGTAGGGGGTGTCTTGATCCTGGTAATGAGTCAAGTGCTAAATCAAGGCATACACTGTATAGGGATTGTTGTTTGGTCATGTTGCTGGTTTTTGAGAATTCAAGTTGACTTCTTAAGTTGGCTACAGTAGTTTAAAACCAATGGCAACAAGCAAAAAAACTTCAGAATTAAATAAATCCAACTCAGGTGTAAATGAAATCAAATATATGAAAACAAAATTGATAGAGCCCAAATCTATTGTAAATTAATATAAATTCATTGATTTCTAATTTCTTTTACATATTAGCTATTTTTGTTTACATCTGAGTTGAATTTGTTTAAATCTGAAGTTTTTTTGCTTGCTGCCATAGGATTTAAAACTTTTGTACAAGTCACTAGGAAGTCAGATTGTGGGTCACAAGCTGACTTAGTTGGAACCTTGCTGGGGATTAACCCTGTTGTTTTTGATACAATGATATGATGTTCATTTCATTTTAAATTTTTTTCACTGTTTTTGATAATAATGGGAGTAATAAAATGCAAAAAAAAACCAATTAAGGGAAGAAGGTCAAAAAAGGGACTTTTATTGGTTCTTTTCTGAGTTTTTTTATTCAAGATCTCTGTCTATTATTGGAAAAATCCTGATTACACCAATGTCTAAAAATATAAACAGTTTCTTGGTGGATTACTTGCATACCAAGAAAAAACAAAATTTCTCATATTAGGTTTTCTTGATCCACTATTTTCAGGGACCCACTTCACAAAAGACAGGTCCCTGTGTTCCATTCAGTTTTCCATATTGATTTCAGGCAAGGTTGCCCTTTTTATCAAACCAGCAGTAGCACACATAATCTTCATAGCAAGAATCACAACCTAGAAGATCAAGTCAATAGTGTAAAAGACCAAGCATAAGGGCACACATAGTAACAAAGCCAGTACACCTGAGCCATTACTTGGATAATTTATGGTCATTCTAGGCACTAGCAAGGTTTTCTATTATAATCTGTTGTAGTAAAAAGGGGTAAATCTGGGAGTTTAAATATAAGATAAGGTTTTATTAATCAAGCTAGAATCAAGGCTGGGTATTATTCACTTATATAACCACAGATGCCAACATAGGGAGATCTCAAAATATTCATTACATATCAAGGACCAAGGTTTGAGCTCAATGATGATAATAATCATGAAACTTTTGCAGTTAGAATCTGGACAAGCAATGTGGAGCTTCACAATAACCAAGAAGTAAAACAAACAAGATAGGAATTGAGTGATTGAGTATTTGTTGACATGTCTCAGGAAATCCAAACCATAATTGGTAAATTTAGATTGAAAAATTAACTTCCTAAGGAAATTTAGATGACCAAATTAAAATCTCTTGAGAATTTAAATGATTTCAGGAAGTGCTTCCTGAAAACTATATAAAAAAGCCAATCTTTTCAAGACAATCAAAAGGCAAGATCACTAGGACTTGATTTATCTAGATAACTGCACAGAAATCTATCTAAGTGATGTCATTATCTACAAAATTGTGACATTATCCAGGAGAAGTGTCCACAGTCCTTCAATGATCTATGTCTTGGTATCTAAGACCATAATTCTCTCTTTGGTTGGCAGATGATGGTTGACCTGTTTTCCCAAAATTTCCCATATAAATAATAGCATCCAATCACCTAAGGGCAAGTGATTTTCACCTGTGGTACAGCTGTCTACCAGATAACCAAACTAATTCCAGAAAATAAATATAATAAACTATCTTTGTTAGTCTTCCAGAAAATCCACTTGGTTCTTCCCTGCCACCACTAACCCTTCTATACTAGCCCCTCCCATTTAATCCCAGGCCCGGACCTCCCAAGAAAGCAAAATATATCCTCCTTATTTACTGTGTATTCTGCCTTGTATACAACCTTCCTCATGCCCCAAATAACTTTCCACCACTTTTTGTTTGTTTATTTTATTATCCATAATTTCAATTTTTTGTCTGACTCTTTGTTTTTCCATTGTTTCTTATACAGTAGCTTTCAAACCTATTGAGAAAAAATATTAGTCAATTTAGAATTCATAGGTTCAGTCACACAACAAATTTTAACTTGTTAGATCTAAATAGAAGCTAATTCCACAGAAAATGTGCACTATTTGCCAAAAATGTCTGGTCATACAATGTCCTACTCAAATTGGGGACAAATGTATAATGATTCAACAACAAGTGTACCAAACATTAGAATGCATGAAATTCATTGGTTTTTAATTCTGTTTAAATCTGAGTTGATTTTACTTAGTGCCATGGCTTTGAAAACTACTGTACTATGTTTTTTATGAACAAATGAACCTAAGTCACAAAAGTTACAAACTCAATCCAACAACAAACCCTAATAGCAACTAAAACTGACAACAAAACTATTCAATATCAAAATCAATCAATGAATATATAATACTGTTACCAGCTCATCCTGATTGAAAAAATACAATCTAGAGCATAAAACAAAAATAAAAATTCTGAGTATCTGTTTTTGGGATTAAAATTAGCAAAAAAATCAAATTATCAAAGCATATTATTAACAGTGCACATTCTTGACCAAAATAATTAATATATAAATCAAAAACCTAATTTAAAAAACACAGTAGTGACTACAAGCCTTTAGGCTACTATATAGACAGATAAAAATAACAATAAATAAATTATATATTTAAATTTATTTTAATTTTATACCAAAATGTTTGCATCCCAACAACAGAGCCAAGGAGCCAAAGTAGTATGATGTGGACATGGACACCCTTGTGGGTCAAAAAATTGTAATAGTGCAACACAAGTGCCTACTAAGAAAGGAGACAAGAACAAAGAAAATATTGGTGAGGTTGCACTTACACAACAAGCTCAAGGGGCATAGAGTGCATTGGCATGCAGCATAAATCCCAGGGTCCAAAAACTGACCAGAAAATACACCAAGGTCACCACCACTAGAACAGTAAATGATGTCACCACCAAGTGGGTGTCCTTGGTATACAACCCTGTATACTAACCCAATTATGTTCCAGCTAAAATCATGGAGAAAGTGAATCCTGTCCTTGACCCCATGTATAAGACTTACGTGAGTGACAACAAAGAGGAATATGATGACAAGGAGCCACAGTATTTTCAGACATTATAAGGACAAAATGTGCTGAAAAGGTTGCTGCATTCTATAGCCAAGTGCCTATGCCTTGTGTTGTGGCCAAGTCAGTGTATCCACTCCCCAATGCTAAAAAGGCCAAGTACCACATCATTCCTGACACCACCCTCAAAATCTTTTTCAGGCTCATGGAGGAGACAAAGGACTGCAAGAAAGCTTCAGCAATTGTTGATATTTTGGCAAAATCTGCCCACAGGCTCTGCACTACCTACCTGAAAACAGGAGCTGTTCTCCTTTCAGAGAAATCCAAGTGCAAGCCAATCCTATTGGTCAAGGAATACCTATGGGCAATCTGGCAGTGGATTAATCAAAACTGCCATCTTGAACTAGAAATTATTTAGGCAATGGTTAAGTCCACTTTTGGGATCAAGGCCTCAATTTCTACCTGCCATTGTGCTGTGAAGAGTTTAGGATTCTCATGGAAAAAACTAGGAGTTTCCCCATACAATCAGAGCAGCCCAGACAACATTGTCTACTGCTAGAAATACTCTAGGATGTGCACCATGCTAAAGAAAAAGATCACAGTAAAGTTCTACTACATTGATGAGCCTCCTTTGCATTATCAATGCACAATTAATATGGCTATGTCCCCAAAGGTGCCAAAGATGGTGTAGCTTGATGTGTGGCTTTCTCTTCTGTTGCCTACTTGATGATAGCTCTTCTTGGTCTCCTTGGCATTGAACTATACCAGATGATCAAGGGTTCCCATAATAGTGGGACTTTTCTGGAATTTTTATGGTTGGTTTAGAGCACCTCTGAGTCACCAGTTAGGATGTCACCAATATCATAGTATTGGATAATGTTAGGCTCCACAAGGTGGCTGATATTCTCAATGAATTTCAGATGATTGAGCCTGGTGTAGAAATTGGCTTTCAATAATTGGCGACATCTAATTTGCACCTGTTATTCCTCCCTGCATATTTCCTATTACTCAACCCAATCAAGTAGGTCTTTGGGTGGCTCAAGCAAGTAGTCAAGAAAGGGGCACCAACTGGCCTGAGGATTTGTTTAATTTGTTGCAGGTTGAGATCTATACTCTCCCAGCTGAAACCTGGCTGAATTATATGACCATGCTGATCTGTTTCTCCCTGTGTGCTTCTCCAAGAAGCCAATCAATCAAAGGCATTAGCAATTCCAAATATTTTATTCTGCATTTTATTTTTTATTGTTTTTTATTTAGTTTAGTTTATATTGGTGTTCTTTATATGATTCCAATTGTATGCTGTCATGTAAACAAAAAATTAACAAAGCAAAGCCAAATGAATGAATAATTGAATGAATGAATAACTCACAAAAAACATTATTTTTATATTTAATTTTATTTAGTTTAGTTTATATTGTGCCATTTTATGATTCCAATTGTATACTGTCATATATAATAAAAATTAATAAAGCAAAGAAGGATGAATGAATATGCATATAGAAATATTTATTTTAATTATGTATTTATTTGTTGAATATGAATGGTTTGATTAGAGTAGATTTTAAAGAAAATACATATAAAAAATAAAAAAAATTATTTGGGTTTAGAGCTTTATTGGGGATGTGAGCAACAGAATTCCAGGACTTGCCATTGAATTAAAATAGAAATTTCTGTTGCCAAAGAATATGTTAAAATTGCTCCTGTACTATATAAATTGTGGTGGCTTGCGTACAGGAGCATTGTGATAAAATTAGCCAGGAGGATTTTCCCTGGTGTAGTTGACATCCCATAGGTGTCAACAAGAATAAATGCATCCTGAATACGTGCTCTATTGAGTTGTACCCAGAAACAAACTTTTCTATCTAGTAAATGTTAAATTTTGTACAGCTTTTTTTATTATGTCTAGTGTGTTGCAAACCTCTGCTTTAATCCTCATCATCATAACAAGACCAAGGTAAACAATTGAGTTAAGTCTCTGCCCCATAAAAAGGGCTGAGAACTTACAAATTTATTGTATAGGGTACTTATTTTTTAGGAACATAGTTGCAAAGGTTTTTTCCATGGTCAGCAGAATTCCAGTTTTTTCAGAGCACCAGGCGGCACCAAAGTCTCCAAGAACACCCACAACCTGGGGAATAATAGTGGATAAACTTTTAGTACAACCAGTTACTTTTTCTCTAAATATTTTAGGATGTGCAATATTGTGTACTCTGGCAGGAAACAGAAACAGACTTCTTCTTGACCTTTCTCCATTTCCAGAATGTTGTGATATGGAATGTGTTGACTAAGGTCTCAGACAATGATGATAAATAGCCTGTGGAATCTGGGGGGAAGAACATACTGATTGAGGTGGATCTTTGGGGCCATGGCCAAAGCCACAACCCGCCATTAAGTGACATCTGGTGTTGATTGGAGATTTACAAGTTGTTCTGACTTCATAGGGTAACTATTGTTGCAACATCTTCAATTACTCCCTCTTGGGGAATTAACATCCCAAGTAAATCACTGAGCGGCTCACCAAGTGGTTCACTGCCCAGTCAATAAACCAGTGGCACCATTATCAGTTAACCATCTATGACAGGGATCACTCAATCCAGGTCCTAAATGGAACACAACTTGATTAAGCCTCGTGACTCAAGAGGAACATTACTCAGATAAGCCCCAAGACCTCCATGACGTACATGGACAACATGTGGCTTGTCATGATACTATATAATACTCTAAACTCATACCTAATAAAGTATCATTATCTTCTTAATTTCCCCCATTATTTTGTTTATTATACTTTCTTAGAAGTATATACTCAACAGTGGTAGTACAGGTAGGTTATTCATACCTACCCAACTCAAAGGAAAAATTCCTCCCAAGAAAAGAACCCAAGCAATGTCACTCCCTAACAGTTGGAGAGATTACAAAGTAGGACAATACATCCCCTAGGACTTTTCATCTAAAATAATCTCCTTGTACCCATTGACCAGTACAACGCTCGCAAAACCCACAGACTGTTTCCTACCACGCCAGCCACAACAGCGCCTACGCAACCTGAGATACCCAATATTGTGTTTCAGCGCTTACGTACCGCTGAGATTGGCGCCTTTGCAGGACTACGCTGTGAGAACGCCTCTCTTTGGATCAACAGCACTGAGAGCAAATTCAAACAAGTGGAGTACCCCCAAAGACTCTGGGTCAGCAAGATTGCCCTTTGCGTCACAGGAAACACCTCACGTTTTTTAACTGAATGGCTAGCCCAACACCCCAACCAGAAGGAAAATTGGGAAGTGTTCAAGGCCGCATTACTCAAAAAGTTCTCCATGAAGGACTCAGACGTTGTGATCATGACCAAGCTTTGAACCTTCAAAATGACAGGAACAGTTGAAGAATACATCACAGCATATGAAGGACTACACAACCGTGCACCCAACATCATCAACTTTGATGAACCTGGGCTGTGTCTAGACTTCTACAATGGCCTTCCCACACACATTAGACGTCAGTTTGACATGACCTGCTGTAAGAACCTCAAGGATGTATTCCTAGAAGAAAAACACACAGCTCAGAAGTCTGACAACCTACACACCTCCAACAAATGCAAGGAAACCCCCACAGTTAAGAGAGAGCCTCACCCCAATAAGCAAAACAACCGATCCAACAGTACCCAGCCTCAAAACGGGAATCACACTGCACAAGCCAACCAGGCTAGCACCAAAGATATCAACAAGAAGGGAAAAGCTCAGGGGGGTGCTTAGGCAAGCCGCCCTCCCCCCTCTTCACAAGACGTGTACAGAGAAAAGGACGTGGACTCAATCACCATGATCCAGGCTCCCTCCAGCAACCCTCTACTGTTTGCTGCCCAATCTGGAAATAGACTCCTTACCTATCCTTTCTGTTTTTGCAGATACCAGGGCACAGCACTATTTGACACTGGAGCTGACCAATTGCTTATCAACAAGAGTTTTGCAGACCTCATGAAGTTATCTACCATTTGAAGTAACATCAAAAGGGTCATCATGGCAGACAACCACAGCACACCAGTTACCCACAAGACCAGACCTTTCTGGGCCCAAATTGGAGACGTCCAAACAACAATTAGTGGCCCCATCATTCCAATCCCCAAATACAATATCATACTTGGATTAGATTGGATGCAAAAGACAAAGCCTCACATAGACTGGGACAGTGCCACCCTCACTATCCAACAAGGAGAAGTCCACCATCATGTGTACCCAACACATCTTGACACCCTCATGAGGGACCACATATTTGTAAAGATCATGGAAACAGAGAAAGAAACTGACATCAGCAAAATCAATTGGAGCACATGTACATATGAAGTCATCCACTTCAAAAACACAGAAATTCAACACAAACAGAACCCAATTAGAGACCAGATAGTCAATGAATTTCCCTCCACATTCCAGGAATCACTACCTGGGCTGCCCCCTGATTGGGGTATACAACATGAGATTGACCTAAAGGGTAGTGTGCCTAAGGCGCAACCCATCTACCGTCTCACACCACAAGAAGACAACACTCTGAAAACTTACCTTGACAAAGCACTTGAGAAAGGCCTCATCAGACCCTTGAAATCACTTTTTGGTGCCGCTGTCTTCTTTGTGGCAAAGAAAGATGGAGGCCTCCACCTGGTCACAGACTACAGGGCCCTCAACAAGGTCACAATAAAGAACATGTATCCCCTACCCCTAATTGATGACCTTTTTGATGCCCTGGGGGGTCCCAAATCTTCACAAAAATTGATTTGACAGCAGGATATCACCAAATTTGTGTGAAACCTGAAGACATCCCAAAGACTGCATTTCAGACTAAATACAGATCCTTTGAATGTGTTGTCCTCAATTTTGGCATGACAAACGCTCCAAGTACCTTTGTAACCTTCATGAACAAAGTATTCAAGGAACACATTGGGAAAAGAGCAATGATCTACCTGGACAGCATCTTCATCTACAGCCCCAACCTACAACAACACTGGGAAGACGTCTGTGCAGTCCTCTGTACCCTGCAAGAAAATCAAATAATTGCCAAACTGTCCAAGTGTGAGTTCTTCTCAACTGAACTCCCCCTCCTTGGTCATATCATTAGCAAGGACTGTATCAAGCCCAATCCAGAAAAAATACGCGCTATAACAGAGATGCTAGCCCCAAGGAACAAGAGCGAGCTCTGCACTTTCCTTGGAATGATAGCATATGTACGCAGATTCATCCCTGACTGGGGCACCCTAACAGCTCCCCAATCAGTCATCACTGGTAAAACAACCAAGTTTGTCTGGACACTTTTACAAGATCAACATTTCTGCCAGCTGAAAGAGCGCATGGTTACTGCCCCCATCTTGCAATACCCAAACCGCAAGGGTATCTATGAGCTAGAAACTGACGCCTCTGATTATGCCATAGGAGGAGTCCTCCGTATCCAAACGGCCCAGAAGGACTTCCTCCCTGTGGCATATGAATCCAGGAAGCTATTGGACGGCAAACAAAGATACCCTATACACAATAAGGAGTTGGTTGCCATCATACACTGCCTCATGAAATAGCAATGTTATCTAGAAGGAGCCCAGACGTTCAAAGTACTCACCAACCACAAGTTGTTGATATTCTTTAAAACACAACAACACCTGTCAAGAAGACAAGCCAAATGGATGAGTCTCATACAGAGATACCCCATGCAAATTGAATACAAGCCAGGCAGAGAGATGCTTACTGCAGACACCCTATCAAGGCTATACAATAAACACATCCTCTGCACTGATGGCAACCCCAACTATTCAGGACTGAGAATTATAGTATCAACTGATATTTTCTATTTTGTTGATATTTATGCCAAGACTTCTGTTTTTTATTTGTTTGTTTTATTTCTCCTTTACCATCTTTGGTCACCTATATTTCCGCAAATACTGAACCATTTCAGCCCAAATTAGTGTCAGCCAAAAGTCCTTGATTCCAGCTTTCAGAATCTTACTTTTTTGATGATATATTTTTGATTCAAAATCATGAGTTAATCTCGCTTAAACATAATTCTCCTATCAACTACTTTTCATAGAATTGGGTATAAAAACCCTCACAGTTCTATTATTCCAAGTAATTCAATCTCCTCCTGTTTAGGCTCATCAATAAAACTATTGTCTTAATCCTAGCTGTATCTCTTGTATCCTTGGGAAATAGTAATTTGTTGGTGATGGTTGAGCACAGGCTTTGATACAACTGCAGCTGTTGTTGAAAAAGTCTGAAGTCTTACAGACTGGCCCATGTTAATCATGGGGTATCTCCAGAAAGGTTCCCACCTGGAACAAATGGACATCCAAGAGAAAGTCCTCAAGAACAAACATCTGTTCAAAAACGTATATGGTACCCTCCACCAAATCCTTCCAAATGGTGACACTGTACCCTATGTTCCATCAACACAAAAGATTGATACAATCCTCTGTTATCACAGAGACTTGAGACACACCCATAGCAGAAACTTGCATGAATATCTCAAGACTGCTACTAGTGGCCCAACATACTAGATGATATCAGAGAAGTACTGGAACAATGTGAAGTCTGTGAAAAGTACGCCCAAACCAAAGCTCCACCCAAGTCAATAGTACCCGTATCCATCACACAGCCCTTCAATGTATGATTGTTAGATATTGTGGGACCTATGCCTGGTGAAAGCAAAGGCAAGAAGTACATCATCACAGCCATTGACTATGCAACCAGATGGCCCGTAGCACAATCCACAAAAGAGCACAAAGGCAATGACGTGAGACAATTCATTGGCAAGGAGATCATAGCAAAGTTTGGAAAGCCTGACCTCTTAATCACAGATGGAGGCACTGAACTCAAAGCTATTGACACCAAAGTCTATCTTGCCAAAAATGGAATAAAACACGTCACAGCCAGCACATATCACCCACTAGTAAATGGACGCGTAGAACAATTAAACAGCTCTCTGATGGAAGCCCTCAGTAAGTTATCTGCTAACAATCCAAAAGCCTGTATTGACATGCTAACAACCACCCTTATGGTCTGCAGAACACAAGTCAACTGCAATACAGGCAAAAGCCCTTATGAACTTGTCTATGGTCAGAAACCTTCACTTGTCAGTACAACCACAGGACCATGACTGCCACTTCTAAAGAGGATACCAGACAGCAATGACACAAAAGTACTACAAGCCATAAAGGACCAAGAGGTGATGGAACAAAAAAGGGTTTAGCAGGAAGCAATCCCATTGCAACAAGAAAGGTTCCAAGTTAGAGACAAGATCTGGGTTGTCAACCACAACCAACACAAATTAGACCCAGGGTTATGTGGACCAGGCATTGTCATGGAATTGAAGCCCAATAACACCTACCTCATCAAAGGAATTGGAGCCTGAATCAAACTAAAACATATGCATCATGATCAACTTTGTTTATGTAAGGCAAGAACAGCCCAACAAAATTCAGGACTCCCTGTTCCTAACACCAAACTGGATCAGTACCAAGCCTGTATACCAGATACCCTCAAGAAGATTTCCAAGGCTCCACCTTCCAGCACCCCAGGGGGAGATTTTGCAACATATTTGATTACTCCCTCTTGGGGATTTAACGCCCCAAGTAAATCACCAAGCAGCTCACCAAGTGGTTCACTGCCCAGTCAATAAACCAGTGGCGCCATTATCAGTTAACCATCTATGATGGGGATCACTCAATACAGGTCCTAAATGGAACACAAATTGATTAAGACTCATGAATCAAGAGGAACATTACTCAGATAAGCCCCATGACCTCCATGACGTACATGGATGACATGTGGCTTTTCATGATATTATATATTAACCTATATTCATATTCAATAAAGTATCATTCTATTCTTAATCTTCCCCTTTATTTTGTTTATTATACTTCCTAGAAGTATAAACTTGACACTATGTTCTAATTTTTTATTATTTTGGAATAGGCAGCTGGCATCAGGACCAGCTGACGCCCTATGTGGGAAACATAGTTGCTGTAAAAGGTCTGGGTCACGTAGGGGTTTAGGTATTGGCAGGCTACTCCTTTCTTTCTCTTCTATAATAAAAAAGTTAGTAATCTTTTTATTTATTTAAAATTTTATGTAAAATCTTCTTTTATATTTTTACCTGTTGCCCTCTTGACAGAGGCTGCTTCTTGGGTCTTCTCACTTGATGGTTGCTGGTCTTCTTCTGTTATTTTATGTTTATTTTTATTTTTTAGTTGTTCAAACATCTCTGGGTCCTTTGACCATGCCTCTACAGTCACAAACTCCTCTGGATTGAGCTGTAGGTTGTCAAGAACATATTTCTGTACATTAAGGAGCCTGGTTGCAAGTTTTTCTGTTGTATTTGGAATCTTGCTCTTTACAGCCTTCACAGGAAGTTTGTTCAGTTTTTCACCTTCTAACACTACCTCCTTGAGCATTTCCTTCACCTTTTGATTAACCTCCTTGATTTTGGCCACTACCACATCCAGCTCCTTGATATTGCCTCCAATTCTGACATGTTTTCCTTGTGCTTATCCCAACCCTTTTTATACCAGTAAAAACATCCTAATAAAACATATATATTATTTTGTATCTAATAGAGATTTAATAAATATATCAATGATTTTGATTATGAATTTTTTTTATTAGATTTAAGTAATACTATTCAAAAAAATATTAATATTATGTTTATTATTTGTATATACCAACCCATTATGGGTATTGTGAACAACATAATTTGTCCAAGTAAAATATTATTTGCTCTTGAACCAGTATGCCAATTTTGATCCAAAGTACATATTTATTAAAAGATAACCACTTTCATGGGCTATATATAGATCATATATTTCAGAGTGTGTACTGTAAATCCAGAGCCTGAACGTAAAAATGTGGGATTGTCAAATCCTTGGTCCAAATTTCAAATCACTTTTGCGGGATGGCCTTTTTTTAATTAAATTGATTTTTTTGAGTATTTATTTGAATATTTGAAAATGCGGGAACTCATAGACACTTTGCAAAGTTCAAGTCAAGCTGCATATTTCCTATGAAAAAAATGAATTAACTGGAATCAGATTTGAAGTGTTCAAATCCATCAACCATTTTCATTAAGTTTACTATGTTTTTTGAAATTGCGGGATTGTCAAATCCAAGAACCAAATTTCAAATCACTTTTGAAAGCCACTAGTAAACTCAGATATTAATTGCGGGAACTGGAATCCAAATTGAATGTACAGTAAGCACACTAGGAAACACTAACCCAAATCAAGAAGCTCCACCACAACTAAAATCAAATGAAAAATTCAATCTCAATAACCATAATTAGACATAAAAAGTTATTAAACTTTAAAATCATCCAAACCCAGAAAGTATACAATATTATTCACTTCAAATCACGGATATAGAAACTCTGCTACTATTCAAGGCTAAATCAAGAGAAAACAACTACCCACAACTAAACCAATAACTCCAAATAAATACATATTCAATCTAATATATATATTTTTATTTTATTTTTATGGACCATCAATTACATTCCCAACCCGCTCCTGCACCAGTCCGTGGGGCAGCCTGTCCACAAGGGCGTCCCAGAGGGTCCAAGAACAGACCCAGAACCCAACTCAAGGGGAGTCATGCCAATACACAGGCCTCCCAAGGTGTCATTGCCAGCCAACCACCTCCTGCGTCCCAGGCCCAATCAATCAGCTTGAATCCCAGGCAGAAGCCACTCTCAAGGCCTGCCACAAAAGTCTCCTACACCAGGGTCACCGGGAACACTGAGGTTACTTACACCTCCACCGTGTACCCAGTTGTCACCTGGCCCTGCACTCTTGACCCAAGAGTTGCCACTTCCTGCCCCCGTGTCTTTGATACCTCCTATGAGCCATTGGCCACCACTGAAGAGCCATCTGCGCCTGTATTGTATGCCACCATTGACAGCGCCAGCGCAACCAAGCGTGATCCCACCTTCTACACAAAGGTCCCCATCCCCTGTGCTGAGCCTGGTAGCCAGGATGCTGTGGTACCTGCCAAGGGCCGGCGTCAGTTGACGGATAGTGAGCGTGAAGCTCTCCTCAACTGCTTAAACGGGGGAATGGCGGTTTGGGATATTGCGTCCTGATTTGGTGTCACAGCCAGGTACATTGCCGACATCAACACCAAGTATGGCAACACCAGGCAAATTGCCAAATCCACCAAGGCTAAGCGGCAGCCAAAACTCTTGCAGCCCGTACACATTGATGCAATTAAGCAATGGGTAGCCAGGGATTGCCACCTGGGCACACTTGCTGTCCAATCAATTCTTGCCACAGAGTTCAGGCTTTCTGTTTCTAAAACCCTTGTATATAAAACAATGGTTGATTTGGGCTTCTTGTGGAAGGTGCTCAGAGTTTCTCCATACAACAGGAACAGTGAAAAGACCATCGAGGATTGACGCATTTATGCCAAGACATATCTGGCACTAAAGGAGACTGGGAATGTCCAGTTCTTCTACATTGACAATTTGTTGTTTTCCTCCTCACTCAGGTCTAGGCATGGGTGGGTCAAGAAGGGGTCCAAGGACAGTGTAGCCCATTGTGCAGCTGTCTGTTCCCAGACCTATTCAATGGTTGCGCTTCTTGGTCCTCGCAGGTTGGACCAGTATCAGATGATTAAAGGCTCCCATAACAGCAGGACCTTTCTCAATTTTCTCCAAACCGTCAAGGAGTACCTTCAGATAAATTACAGTGGCACAACCAACATTGTTGTGCTTGATAATGTTGGGCTCCACAAAGTGGATCTGGTTGTGTCCAAGTTCCCGCCAATTGATAAAAATAGCTATTCTGCCAGCCACTGCCTTGCAGACTGCCCAATGAGACTCCTCTTCCTCCCCCCATATTCCCCATTTCTTAACCCAATTGAGGAGGTCTTTGGGTGGATCAGGAATAAGGTGAAACAAGGCCTTCCTCAGGACACTGAGGACCTATTCAATATTCTTGAGGTCAGCCAATTTGCGATGCCACCCAATGTGGTTGCGGCTTTTTACAAGCACTCAGAATCCTTCCTCCCCAAAGCCCTGGCCTCTGAGCCAATCAGATAAATGGGCGCCCCGGATTTATTTGTTTTTATTTTGATTTATTTTTGCTTTTATTAGGACTCAAATTATTGTTTATATATAATAATGTGACGTTTGATTATATTATAGACATTTAAGAATACTAGAAAATGTAAGTAAAATTAATAATACTAGATAAGAGGGATTTATTTTTATATGATGCACTGAATATTATTGGCTTTTGCAGTAACAAATAAATAAATAATAAAAAAAGATAGAAAAAATAATTTATTTAAATAATTGTGAATAATTTTGGTACTTTGACTTTTCTAAGCCACAAATTGGACCTTGCATGTCATCATCTGCTCCTTGGTATTTCAGTGCCACTGTAGCTACACAACACGGCAACCAATGATTTTTATTTATTATTTTCTAATTTGTACTTAGGACACAGTTCAAGTATATCAAATATGTTTATCAAATCATATTACAAGGGAAAGGTAATGTGAGTTCTAAACAATCACGTGTTTGGAACATAAGTGGAGCAGGCTGCATGATGCAGATAAATTCAATTCTCCATGTTTATCTTTGTGATAAATGGACCCAACCTCAACAAGATAATAAACAATAAATAAAAACACTTTTAACTTATTTTTAAATATTGACGTGGTTGCAACTTTAACTATTATCTTGTAATATATTTAGATATATTAATACTATAATTTACCTACTAAAAATTAAAATAAAATTTTAAAATAAAAATATAATTAAAAATATTAAAAGTTTAATAGTAAAGGTTAAATATTCAAAATACACCAATTTTTTATTTAATTGTGATTTATTCAATATTAAAATATTAAATATTTTTAATAGTAAAATATTTAATATTAAAATATATAATATTTAAATTTTAATATTTAAAATAAAATAAATTAAAAATAAAAAATAAAAAAGCTTTTTTTGCAAGGGAAAATTATTTATTGGGGGAATGCAAATCACAGGGGGAATGTGTTTATTCTGGGGAATTATACCCCAAAATTAAATTTTCAGCTGATGCATCTAATTGGGACCACATACTCTTCTGTATGTGGTGGATGACTCTGGCGCTGATTGCTAGGGGAGTGGCGCCCAGCACCCCAGTGGTGGCCAAACGTCTTATAAAAGGCAGACGGGTGAGGGAATCAATTAGCAGGTTTTTTTTGGGGGGGGGGCACGTAGTACCCGTATAGTGTTGCCAATGCAAATGAATCATAGAGGACGTGCTCAACTGTCCTGTATCCCTGTGGTGTTTTCTGTCTGTTGAGGGCTACACAGCATATGTCAATCTGTATAGGTACATCTTCTAATTTTTTCACATTGGCTTTCAGTATGCAATGGAGCAGGATTCCCAGGTACACCACAACGTGGATCCTTTGCAAGGTATATTTCTCCAAGAACATGCACAGTTTAATGAACGTTTGTATTAACCTATTGATATAGGACGTTTGGTTGAACTTGAAGAGGGTACTGGGGGGCGCCTGACTTGAATCTGCCCCCAGGCCTTGGCAAACAATATCATTAAAGGTTTAAAATTATTCACGAGGACTGCATCCCCAACTTTGTTTGATAGAGCTTTAAAAATTTCATTAAAAATTGTAGATTTTAAATATTCATTTCCAATTTGAAAGTCAGTTTTTATTAATTTTTTTTTGTATTCATTGATATTTGAGAATGGGAACCTTTGAACGCTTTCATATATGTATTCATCAAAGTTCAGTTTCAAATCCCTGCAAATTTCATTCATTTCTTTTATTTTGATTGATGATCCTAATTTGTAGGCTTCTCTTATCCATGGCAAGCACCCTGCGGGTGGTTGATATTCCCTGATTTGAGCTTCACTATTAAAAAACATATTCATATTCTGCTGAACTATTTTATTTATTTGATTTTTATTTATTTGTTTTATAGGGGCCACCAGTGACTGGTAGCCCCCATAAAACCAACTCGGCGTAAAAGCCGCCACTTCCGCGACCTCATCCCCATTCCTGGTGATGACTAAAAATAAATATAAGTAAAACATAAAAAGACTTACTGATTGTTTCCCCTGTGGCCCCCTCAGCCACAGGCGCCATATCGGCAAACTTCATGAGTGTTGGATGCTCTTCATTAATTTTCTTAGGCTTAATTTTTCTTATTCTTCTTGTAACTTGTGCTTCCTCTTGATTTTCATTTGATAAAGCTTCTGTATTTCTTGATGCGCTTCTGCTTCTTTCTTGTGTTTCATTTTCATCTGTTTCCATTTGGTTGGTTTCCTCTTCATTGGTGTTGATTTCCTTTTGAATTTCTATTCCTTCTTTTAGTCTGATCTTCTCATTGTTTTCTTTGGCCCCCTTCCAGAACTCCCACAAATTGTATCCCGCGTTGTTGAACTTTAGACTTGATAAAATAGTTCCCTGTAGATTAAGTAATTTTTCTTTATTTCTTTCATCTATAATATTTCCCAATTTGTTCAGAGCATCTTCTTTTGGTTGGATCAGTGGCTGGCCCTCGTCCCCTAGCTTTCCTGTCACTATTTCTCTGATGTTTTTCTTGATTTCAACAACCTTTTGCAGGTGAGCTTCTAATTTGTTGATTAAGTTATAGATTGATGACATTTTGTTTGAATTCCATCAAAAAACTGGCTTTTATAGTACTATCTTTGACACATACATATTTTCATCATCATTAATAAATTAAAGACAATGAACGTAAATATTGCATTAGAATATTGCAATTAGACGTCAACTCTTGATATTTTGATATTATGTGCATAACTCAATGTATTTAGTTTAATAAAATACATTGTAAACTTGGCCTTTTTCATTATAATTCATCAAAATTAATTGTGTTTATATTAGAGAGCCATTAACGCTTAGTACAAATATTAATAATTAGTGCATTTTACAGCCTGTATATTTACCTATTGGTAATAATTCTGTAAAAATTTCAGTCAGATTTTGCGAGGTAATAATAATATAATGTGTTAATAGAATACTGTTTATTGTCATTAATGGGCTGATTTTCTTTGATGTGGCAATTGTACATTTTCTGATGTTTATGCACTAGTATCCAATTGGTTGGCTTCATATCCAATCACACAGGAGATAGGAAAACAAGCCACCACCCTGATCACATCCAGCCTTGGGGTGGCAGCTTATTTTCCTATTGCCTGTGTGATTGGATGTGAAGCCAACCAATTGGATACTAGTGCATAAACATCAGAAAATGTACAATTGCCACATCAAAGAAAATCAGCCAATTAATGACAATAAACAGTATTCTATTAACACATTATATTATTATTACCTCGCAAAATCTGACTGAAATTTTTACAGAATTATTACCAATAGGTAAATATACCTGCTGTAGAATGCACTAATTTTTAATATTTGTACTAAGCGTTAATGGCTCTCTAATATAAACACAATTAATTTTGATGAATTATAATGAAAAAGGCCAAGTTTACAATGTATTTTATTAAACTAAATAAATTGAGTTATGCACATAATATCAAAATATCAATAGTTGACGTCTAATTGCAATATTCTAATGCAATATTTACGTTTATTGTCTTCAATTTATTAATGATGATGATGATGAAAATATCCTCAGAAATAAGTATATGCTACCACATCAAATGTACAACATTCTTTACACACATAAACTTATAACAATGTAAAAAATATATTATTAATTATGAACTGAAAGAAAAAATCAATTTTAATAGTAGTCACCTAGAAAAGATTTATTTACCAATCAAAGGATGGGAAGGGGAGGGAATGGGCGGAATGGACATTGCCTTCATCTGCGCCTATGAAAGGGACAGCATCAGAGATAGTGGTTAGGGAATGGATGGTTGCTTGGGAGTTGGGGTTGAAAGGCAGGTGGCTTGATGGGGGGTTGGTGAGGCAGGGTTTGTTGACTGGGAAGGGGCAGCAAGAGCGGTTTGCTTCAATTGCTCAAATTCATCTTCCGTCACATATGCGGGCTTGACAAAACAGATGGAGTGGCGTGGGGGGAGGCAGGGGTCCTTTCTGGACTTATCACTATCACTTGCATAGAAGATGATGAGATCAAATAAGTCCTAGACAGACGCGGAAGAGAAAAGCTCATAACCCATATCAATTTGGGTGCATAGTTCATTGTAGGTGGCAGGCTTTAAGCGCCTGAGAGCAGAACCAAAATTGTACAGACATACATCTGCAAGATGCATGTTGGCGTAGTTGATGGGGTAGGACCAGCAGGTATGCCCCGCAGCCCTGATTTCTTGGGTAGCCCATTCCCGCTGCTCCATCTCCGCACTCAGTACAACTGTGTGCACGGCGTTTTGGGCGGCCCACTCCTCCAGCATGTCCTTGAGCTCCGTCTGGTAGGCATACCTATCTGCAGTGTTTGATATTGTCGAGTAATAATTGACGCCCAATGGGGAAACTGCCAATAAAACACCAACAAACCAATACAAGATTGGGCTGCGCTTGTACACATCAGATTGGATGCGCTTCTCTCCAAAGTCTTGGATACTGGCCAAGATCTTAGCATACAACAGGAATATTAGTCATTACAGGCCCTCATTGCCCTTCCTTTGATAAAATTAATAATTTTTGAATTGTAGGGGTTGGTATCCACCAAAATGGGGCCACTGAGAACTTGATTGGACAAGATTCTAGCAGCAACCACAACTCCATGCATCCATGAATTCACCGTTCTTTTGTTAGTGAAGATGCCGTGGAGTCCCAACTGGAGACGTACCTGGACCAGGGGCATCCACAGGTCACGTTCCATAATGGCCATCATGGGAGGGTGGGCTTTTTCACCTTTGGTTGAGGTACAAGCACCAGTTGGGGTCTTCTTGGCAGGGGGGCACAGTTGGCGTGGGCTCGCAGGGTTGCAGCCACAGTGGACTTTGCAAAACCCATTGCGGCTGCAATTTCCCCAAGGGACATAAGCTTCCCTCACTTTTCAACCATTTTGAGAACAATGTCCAGAGTGATTAGTTTTCTTCTACATCTTGCAGGCTGATTGGCTGGGGGAGGGACATGTCTATCTTGGGAACTGGTTGATGCCATCTGATTGGCTGTTTTGGGGTTCTGGGCTCTCTGGGTGACCCCATGGCTCAAATGGCTAGTTCCGGATGCCGTCACTGATAAGGGATTTTGGTTAGCAGCTGCCTGTGCATGATGGGCAAACAGGGCCATGCTTGAGGACGCAGGAGAAGGAACACACTCCTGGGTGGTGCTTGCGGAGGGGCCTGCAGGTTGGGAGTGGCCATAGACAGAGGCTTCACCGTTAAGAGACCCAGCGTAGCCCTGCATGATTTTGTCAAGGCCAGGGAACAGCTCGTTGACTTGGTTGGTGTTGGAAGAAGACATAATAAAAATTTATTAAAATTTTAAACTCAAGAAGAAGAATGTATATTTTAGTCAATTTTATTGTTAAATATGTCAATTTTGTGAATATTACACTCTAAATTTTGGCCGTCCTAAAATGGAATAGGGTGAATTTTGAGAATGCTTGTGCTTCCTAAAAGAATCAGCACAAATCCACTCTAGATCCTTTAACATCCTTTTTGAGACACCCATAAATTATATTTATTTCAAATTCATTGCAATTTTGATTTGAAACTTGGTTCTTGGATTTGAAAATCCCGCAATTTCAGATTCATTAATTTTCACATGATGTCTATGATTTGTTTGAAATACAGGAAATCACAAATTGTACATTAGAATCCCAAATTCCTGATTCATGTATCCCACATTTGTTTGCTGAGTTTTGTCTTTTGTTAGTTGAGTTATCTGCTCAAGAGATTCAAAATTTGCCAATTTAAATAAACCAAAAAAAATCAAAATAAATGGTTGATTTTATTAAATATTTTATTTTTCACTCAGCTGAGTTGCCCGCAAAAGTGATTCAAAATTTGGACCAAGGATTTGACAATCCCGCATTTTTACGTTCAGGCTCTAAATTTACAGTACTTATTTCAGGGAGCATATTTACCCTTCCACAGTACTAATAGTTGTCTCATCTATTAGAACCCAAAATGCCAAAGAGCAAATAGAACCATCATATTTGGGAAAAATATTGGCTATTTATGCTGGACAACAATATTTTAACACTAATCTAATTGTTGGTTGGTATCAATATATAATTTCAAAGGCATCTAATCTTTTTTGCTCATTCTTTTGTTTTTGCCCTTGCGCTTAGTTTAAAAAAATATTTTTAAAAAACAAGCATTTTATTGAGGCTCCAAAACAGTTAGTAAGCCCTGTTGGCCTCAAACTGTACATCCTATACTATCAAAATCCCACAGAAACATACAATTTGTTTTACGTGTTGCACCTTTAACAGTTGAGAGGGTTATGCTTTTCTATCAATAAAGATAAACCAGAGAGTAGGCTTTAAGTCAAACTTCTTGTTAATTGCACAAACCAACTGGTTGGCTTTGAATTACCTTTAAATAACTTTTAAAATTTACATACTTTCCCAGTCTCCTATAAGTTATATTTTCCCTTTTAAAATCAACTCCAATTTTTCCCACATTCAAAAATTTATTTAAAAGTTATACCTTACTTTTAAAGTCTTTTACAATGGGGGTGATAAGTCAACAACCTACTGATTTATTCTCAGCCATGTTAAAGTTGATACAAGTTGTTTACTGATTTCCAACAAATTATGCCCATTGAGATTTCCCAGACATACCTTTGGTATCAACTTGTTGCAACTGAACCAATGAGGATTCAGTATTTGGAATTGAGGAAGACAACAGTCCAATAGAAAGGACATAATAATAAGAATAAGGTATTGTTTATTGTAGAATATTGTGATTAATATACCATATGAGGAAAGCCACCAGGCCACACAGGGGTGGCATGATGGGAAGTTCCATGTTAGGTTTGAAGCCGAGGAATAACTTGTGCAGGGATCAGCAGGTCAAATTGGTAGCGCTCCTAATTAGGATGAAGTACCTGTCATTTGATATTGCCATCAGATTAGTTCATGTTGTTAGATATGTCAAGGGGAAAATCATTGAGTGCCCCCTGTGTATTGTAAGATATGTTAGCAGGTGAGTCTGGAAGCTTGGTTGCAACAAACTGGTAATTTAGTCAACACTCTGTTTTGTATTCTTATATTAGGAGGGTTACATATGTTATCCCCCTGTGCTACAGATGATAAGCTTTTAGCCATTGCTATCAGGGGTCTGTTCCAAACAGTGCCAAATTTTCTCAACCTTCTAAACCTAACCCCAGCAGCCCTATATAATTTTATCTTGTTGAGTTTATACTTCTAAGAAAGTATAATAAACAAAATAATGGGGGAAATTAAGAAGATAGTGATACTTTATTAGGTATGAGTTTAGAGTATTATATAGTATCATGACAAGCCATATACCGTCCATGTACATCATGGGGGGTCATGGGGTTTATCTGAGTAATGTTCCCTTTAGGTCATGAGGCTTATTCAAGTTGAGTTCCATTTAGGATCTTGATTAGGTGATTCCCTGTGACGGATCCAGGAAATTCATGCTTGCTTTTTCATTATCCTGGTCTGACTCTTTTACGGGTTGACAGGGAATCATTTATGTAAGCTTCAATGAGCTTGAATTCTGGGCAAGCAATCTTGGCGTTAAACTTGTTGCCATCTGGTGATCACTTCCACGTTTTTTGCTTCCCATAATCTTAGCTGCAGACCATCTCTTTCATTCCATGATAGTCTTATTTCAGTTAAAAGCCAAAAACACAAAGCATAAAAAGATTGAGTGGAAAGCAACCATTGTCACACATAAGTATCATTTTTTATTAATTATTATCATGTTCCCATTATATACCAATTGGGGTACATTTGGCTGAAAACCCCTCCAGTTCTGGAATCTCACCTGGATCCTATCATATGGTTTATGACATAACAGTGTCAAATAATCCAGATCTTTACCAAAAAGATCTTCACACTATTAACCTATAAGAATGTGCCATAATATATTCCAGAATCACCTGATTCCTTCTGTGGAAATGTATTGTTTTGGCTTGAAGCATTCCAGACTTCTGGCGCCAAACCCCTATGGAATATATGTATTCCTGATCCAAGCTATCCTTGTTTCAACTGGGAACCAGCTGATCAATCCTGAATGCATATACACCATTGTCTACATTTAGCTGATTTTTTGTATTTAATGATTTTTGCATTAAAACCCCATTAAAACACTTCAAAACTCAAACCAGGTGCCACTGCGGCGCCCAGGAACTTCCCAGGTGGTGCCTTGGTACTTTACAAATCAATTAGGCAGTGTGGCGGCGCTTCTCACCTAATTAACTTGCCAAAACAGCGCTTTTAAACCACAATTTGGGGTTTTACTTTTGGCTAACCTTAACCAAACTTCTTAACACAGTCAAGGCAATTAAACAATATAATTAAATACTCTTTAATTGTATTCCCAGCATATATTAATTAACCTTCTCAGTTAATTAATACATTTGAAGACAACAAGTCTTTACTTGACACAGTCAAGTACATTTTGGCCCTATGATTAAATCCCCATTAATCATATTCCAGGGTATATATATTAATTAACCTTCCCAGTTAATCAATTGGTTTGAGACATCTAGTCTCATAATCTGAACCGTTCATATTATTCATCACAGCCCTCAATTATTACAGCCTAATTGACTCCTGGGTATCAATTACTATGCTGGAAAATCTCTCCAAGGTCAATCCTATTGTTTTGAATTTCAACCTATGAAATTCATCACAAGTCAACCTTGTTGTGAAACCACAGCCCAACGTGACTGTAGTACAGTCACATCCCTGTAATAGATGGTCAACTGATAATGGTGCCACCAGTTTACTGGCTGGTCAGTGAACCAGTTGGTGAGCTGTTTGGTGATCTACTTGGGGTGTTAATTCCCCAAGAGGGAGTAATCAAAGATGTTGTAACAATCTATATTCTTGTTTCCTTTTGGGCAAGGCCTTACACCATTCTATGATAAGAGCTAGGAAAAATACTAAAATAAGAAGTTTAAATTTTATGTCAGAACTTTATTAAAGCTACAAGTCCAGATCCAGATTTTTCCTAAAACTATTACCAAAAACAAAGAGCCTTGAAGATCAATAAAATGCCTCTTCCCCCAAATTGGATGGCTGTTGATTGGCAGCTAGAATGGTCATTTTTATTTTAGGATGCACATACTACACATATTATGGGGCTTCATTTTGTTTTGTGTTTGTGAAATATTGCTTCTAGGTTGCGCTATTATTGTTTTGTTTTAGCCCTTCTGTTGATGCTGCATCTGAATCCAAATAGGGTTATAATGTATTCTGGAGCAACCATTGACTATCTCCCTTGTTGTACCAAGTCATTTTGCTTGTATTTAATACTATGCTGTTTGATGGTTGATATAATTTTGTATTTTGTGTTAGTGATGTTACATTTCTTGTTCTGCATTTTGCCAGCTCATCAACAATAATTGAATTGTTTGCTATCTGAAACTCACCTGGCTTGGATTTTGCTTAAATATGAGTTGATTTTGATTAGCACCATAGCTTTTAAAGCAGCTCTATTGCTTCTTGGTTGGTGTTTTTTGAGATTCTTTATTCAATATGCTATTCCCTACTGTAAAGTTTTCTATTCAGAACACTGCCAATCCTTATCCAGATCACTGCCACATACCCCACCCCCTTTTGTGGCCCAGCACCCCTCCCACAGTATGGGAATTCTTACTCTTCTCAATGAAGATTATCTCATCCCAGATTTCTTACATGTCTTCTTCCTGGACGGTTGTTATTGCCAATACAACTACTGAACTATAGCTAGCCCAGCTACAGAAAAAGGGAAATCAATCAGAAGCAGGCTTTAGAAAGTTAAGAAGATTTAAAAGGCACCAGCTTTAAAAGATCAGGTCCATATTTTTGGCCAATTCACCATGAAATCTTGTGGTGGGGATCAAGGTGGTGGGACATAAGTCAACCAGTATCATAGGGTGACTTGGCTGATACTGTAAATTCAGAACCTAAAGGTAAAAATGTGGGATTGTCAAATTCTTTTGTATGAACTTACCAACTTACTAGAATATTTTTCATCCTTTTATATAAAAAGTAAGTTGTTCTGGGATGAAAATTACTCCATTAAGTTGGTGAGTTCATGCAAAAGAATTTGACAATCCTGCATTTTTACCTTTAGGTTCTGAATTTACAGTAAGCATGTTGGCCCAGTTTGGGTGCCAACTCGATTTAGCTAGGATGTTCTGGAATAGATGGGTTCACATTAGAATTTGTGCCATGACCTGTAGAGATTGGAGCGTGTTGCCTTGTTTACTTTGGTAGGATTGTTGTGGGGTACTGTGATGTTGAGATCACGGGTAGGAAGCAACTGGGATTGATAAGAGGTAACTGGGATCAGTCTCTTGAGCTTTGCAATTAAAGCCAAATTGGAATACTTGGGGGTTTTGGTTTGAACCAGGAAAGAGAAAATAGGCTGCTTCTCTAAAAGAGTGAAAGTTAGTGAGGTGAACAACTATCCAGCATTTGCGATATTATAAATACCATAAATAAAAAATTGGGAATGTTTTTTAAGTTGGAGACGTGTAAACATACATGGATTGGGATTTTTTTGAAGCAGCAAGTAACCAATGGGGAAGTTTAAAGAAGGAGCTTACTTGGCTGGCTTGAACTTTAGGGAATCCGGTCGGGCCAAGCTTATTCTATGCAGGAGGGGGAATATGTTTGACATTGTATATTCATTATTTTGGACATACTGAGCGTGAAATATTGATTGGAAAGGGGATGCTATTTGGTTCGATTTGATGTTTAAAAGTAGGAAATCTGGCATAATAACATCAATAGTTTAGTTGGAAGTAATTTTAGAGTATCAGATATCGCTTGTTCATTTTCTGGATAATTAAAATAGGAATTATACTGAAATATGCTTTTGGCGACGTTGTATCGAAAATGTAAAAGTATTTTGGGTTTCGGCACGGAGTGTTTGAGCTTTTACTTTAAAACAATCGATGCCCGATTGCAAAACTGCTAGGATTGAAGAAACAATGGTGTGGTAAGTGGCTTGAGAATAAGATGGTGTGGGGTGTATTGTTCTGAGTGGCATATTTGTTAGCATATGAGCCAGGGGTGCGATACAACTCACACATGAAGTCTACAGCTTTCTTGTGGATCCTGGTTTGGGCTGCAGTTTCAGAATCACTGCTGCAGGAATTGTATAGGGACTACTGTTTTGAGCGCCAAGCAAATGTTGAGGCTTTGTTCAAGCCATTGGAGACGTTCCCTCGGATCCTAGCAAAAGCCAAGGGGATGCTTGACGCCACTGAAGGTGAACTTGTGATGTATAGCCATTTTGTTTTTGCAACGATATGGAGTAGAATCAATGTCAATAAGGGTAGTTTGGTGCACCTGTTGCTTTACTACGAAAGCATAAATTCCTACGGCGTGGATTCCATCCGCAAGCTATACTTTGACCAGCTCCGTAACATACACTTGGTGAAGCAGACTGCTCTCAAGCAGGCCAACACAGTTTTTCTAGTGCATTCCGCTGGCCTTGGCTTTCATAGATACCATATCCTTCGTCAAGAAACTCTGGCTCAGATTGATTCTCTAGCCCGAGCATCAACCCAAGATGTTTTCAATCGCTATATAAAGCTCTTGTCCGAGTTAGATGCTATTCGCCACGATGGAGAACTTTTCCTCATAAAACACCACACCCAAATCCGAAATAAAACACTTTAGCATTGCTTGCCTATACAATTTACCTAATTTTCATTGGCCCTGATATTTATAATAAGAATTTATTGGCCGATAAATTCATGAGCATTCCGAAAAAGGTGGGTATATTTGAGCAACTCGGCTAAAACCAATTGATGCTATGCATCAAAAGGTATCACCGGACATGAACTCCTTGTAAACTTTATAGAAATTAAATTCACTGATGGAGAGGAGTTGAACTTCTTAGGTGGCATAGGCAAGGATCTTGAGGTTGGCAGTGTTGGAGAGTCAATACACTCCAAGTCTTTGGGTAAATCTCTTGACTCTGAAAATAAGTCAAACCCATCTTCTACAACTGAGCCAGATGGACTGAGTCACCCACGATCTAGAATTATGGATAAAATAGTTTCTTTTGGCACTATTTCAGTGAAATGAGCTCCACTACCAAGCAATAAAAAGGCGCTTAATTCCTCAAAGATATCAAACCCTCTGATCCAAGCTGCAGAGAATATCATGGATATGCCAAGATATCCTTTGAGATCACACAAGCCGTCTAAGGGTATAAATACCTAACATTTTTATTATCAATAAAATTATCATTATCTTGCTATAATTAAATTCTTTTGAATGTGATCCTTTTTAATTGTAAGTGATCTAACCTCAATTTAAAAGCTATTCACAAACACCAAATCCCAGTCTAGAAGATTCCAATTTAGGTTGCAATCATTGTTTTAATGCTAGCAAACAATAGCAGTTGCCCTCTCCAGCTTTACCAACATTTCAGTTCTTTCAAAGAGCTGGCTCAATATTTGTTCAAGTCATCCCCCTCCTGCTAAATTGCGCAAGAATCTGACAGGCAGGCTGCTTGAAAAAGATAAGGTGTAACAAGCCTTTGGTAGCTTTGTAGAAGACTTGCAATTGATCTTGTTGAGCAAGGCGCTCTTTTGAGTAATAGTAGAGTCCATCTATGGCCATGCATAGTTTAAATGTTCCTTGAATCCACTCAATATCCCATGCCAGTATCAGCCTCAGTAAAAAACTTTGATTTGGAAAAACTTCCCAGCACAGGTTCATTGTAAACCACATGTGATTTCTTAAAAAGGAATACTGATAAGTACAGTGAGCTACACTCAGCTCTGCCTTTACAGCAGCCACTGTATATATTTTTGGTATCCTAGCTGAAATGTATTGCCGTAACTGTGCTTTATTTGTAGGGTTACAAGAGGGAGGTGTTTAGAGACTAGATAATATTTTTATTGAGACATTTAGGCCATATAGCTGCAGTGATTGCTTAGGAGGACAAGATTTCTGAAGATCAATCATTTGGATGGCAAGGGGGTGGCTTGTTCCTACTATTGAGTGAAGCACTTAATCAAGTTGCCACTTTATTGGGACCAATTACTTTTTCCTGGTTTGGTAGTTCAAGTTGGCTTCCACATTTGGCTTCAAGTGCCAAGATAGTCAAGTTGGGTGGTATAAGGTCTTTTGGGTAGAACCTTGACAGGGGGACAACCCTGCAGTTAAGACACACCCCTGCTTATAGTTGGCCTCCTCCACTGGAGGTCAGCAGGAAGGTTGTCAGGGGTGCAAGCTCTATACTCCAGTAGCTGTTGCTTGATTGCAGAAAGCATGACCTTGGGCTTTTTTGTCATGCTTTACATGGTCTAAGCTGGTTAGGGTATATGATCTTGTCTTTTTTCTCTTAACTAGTCCTTGGACTAGGTAAGTGCTGTTGTTGTTTACCTTTAGCATGATGGCAGGACTCACTTTCTTGGGTTATAACTTTCTTTTGTCTGAGTTCATCACTCAGGATTTGTCCCCAACTTTGTGTCTTTCCTTTAGAGGCACTCCTGTTTCCTGTAGCTGGTTTTCTTCATTGGCTTCCTGATCTGAGTTGGCAAGGCGTACATTGGAGCTGTTCTGGGTGGTACTTGCTTGCACATTTCTTGTTGGGCCCAGTTAGAGTCTGAATTAGGTTGGGATGTGTTCTGTAAACTAATTTGGAAGGGCTTTTCCTGGTGGATCTGTTCACCCAGGTGCAAAATACAAGGATGGGGACTGATAATTGTTTTAGTCTGTCCTCAGATGCCCTGGCAGTGAGTTTATGAGGGCTTGTACCAAGAAGCTATTCAACCCCTCCACTCTGCTGTTGACCTATGGGTGATATGGCATAGTCACTGTATGCTTTGCTTCTTTCTTGGCCAGATAGTCATTTGTGTCACTGGATGTGAGTTCTTTGCCCACATCTGTGAAGTTTAGTCCTGGTTTTTCAGACTTGCAGATGATCTCTCTGCCTATGAATCAACCCACATTGTTGCTGGTGAGCGCCTTGACAGCTTGTACCACAACCCATCTGGTGGCAAAATCTAAGGTGGTGATGCTGTATTTCTTGTTGTTGGTTTTCCCTGGCATGGGGCCACAATATCTAGCGCCCATACTTTGAACAGTTTGTGTGTTTATATGGTAAGTACTGAATTGGGAGGTGCATTGCTTTTGGCATACTTTTTCAGCAACAGCGCCCAATTCAATGGTGACCATGTCAGCACTTTGTTGACATGGGCGCTGTTGATTTGAAAAATGAGTTATTGTAATGATTCTGCTAGCTGTACTAGCTTAATCCCCATTTTTAAAGTGCTTGGGGGTGCAAGCCCAGAAAACACGTCAAGATTGTGGTCATTTTGGCAAAGTTTAATATCAAGCTTAATCAAAAACTCAATTTAACCCAATTTTCCCTTTACGTCTACTAGTAAAAAATATTTTTATCAGTTTTTTTCACAACGTAAAAGTGTCAATGTTGACACTTTTTAAGCCTAACTTATTTTTATTAGCAAAACTGAAACATCTACAATAAAAAATTAATTTTGCACTTAAAAATATTTCTATTAAGTTAATATATAGGAATAGGTATAGTGCATATAGCTGATTTTTGAAATATTCATCTTATATATTTATCTATGGCACTTAATCTGAATTAATGTCACAAATGGATTTGCAGCTAACAGCAATCCCATAATTTAATCCTGGTTTACTATGTAATTTACTATATAATTTATTATTGACAATAATGTCAACAATCAGGGATGTCAACTATTTTCTTGTGATCAACCACTGGGGTGGATTTAAGCAAATAGAAGTGGTATTTTTAAGCCTAAATTACTGTCACTGCCTATTGAGGATGTTGTCAGTGGTGTAGTCAACCCTTTACATTTTTATTGTTGCAGGCACTGTTTTAACAACTTTACTTATATCCAATGATAAAAATCTTTCTGTCAAAACAGAAGGCTTGACTCACCAGCAAGGTTCCAAGTAAGCAGGTTTATGACCTGTGATCTGATTATCCAGCCACTCAAAGCCAAGTTAGGAAGATGACTCAAATTTCCAAATACAGCAACATGAACAGAAGCTGATCCCCTACAGTGGATACCAGTTTTGGCGCTTGACTCATTACAAGGATCAAGCCACCCCCTTCACCATCCCACTGTGTGATTGACGCTATCATGTTCCTACTATCCACAATTCACAGTGACTATATAATTAATATCTCTCAATAAAGAATATTATCTAGTTTCCAAATATTTTCCCATTGTAACTTTGCTAAAACAGCACAGTTATGACATTGGTAGCACAGGTAGGTTTTCCATCCTACCTTATCTTGCAAAATTCCGCTTGTTGCCTGTACTTGCCATGGCCAACAAATCCTCAATAGAATCATGTCTGGCCTCCTGCTAGACTGAACACCGTACACACCTGGTGCCGAGATACCTGATGGCTTTGTCCTCTACCAGAACACAGTGATCCTGCTTCCCGCCTTCAATGCCCTGTAGCACAAGGGCTTTCCCAAACATCTTCTGCCATGCCTTGAGCAACTGACAAAAGCACCATGCCAGCCTACGTAGCCCAGAGACTTTAAAGTGCCGCCTTGGAACCTTTTGCTGGAGCCAACAATAATAACGCTGCGGCATGGATTCAATCAGCCTAAAGCAAGCTGGCCCAAATGGAATGCCCGCAACGGTTTTGGATTGCAGAGATCTCCATCCCAATTGACTCACAATGCTGGTACCTGGTGCAACAAGTGGCACAAAGAACACACTGAGAAGAATTGGGATACCTTCAAGCAGGACTTCTTGGCAAGATTTGTGCTGAAGGATACTGCACTCATGATTATACACCAAGTAAAGAATCTGACTCAAACGGCACAGTGAAGGAGCTCACCCAAGCTTACAAGGAACTCTGACTATGAGCCCCCTTGGATATGGCTTTTGACACTCCAGCTACCCATCTCATGTACTATGATGCACTCAAGTCACATGTGATGAGACACGTAAACCTGGACCAAGTGACCAACTTACAAAGTCTGTATTGCAAGGCAGAGAAAGCAGAACAAACGTCCAACACTCTCCACAAGGCGCAAACTGGAAAGAGAGAGCAACCCAAAGACTCTCACCCATCTGGTGTTCCAATTGACTGCCCCCTGGGAACAACAACAACCATGAAAACCATAAACCTGCAGGTTCAAATGGGCATGGAAATGGAATTAATAGCCAGTCAAACTGTACCCATTTCCTTATCACTGCTACACAAGACAATCAAGACAAGGGAAAAGCCCAGGGAGAATACTAAGCAAGCCAAGCTCTCCCTGAACAACCCACAACTTGCCCAGCAATGAGTACCAACCCAAGGATGTGGACCAATGTCTAATAATCCAAATGCCTTTGGAAGATTCAGTACTCTATACCATTGCCAGACATCCCAATAAACTGATATCTTATCCTTTCCACTTTTGAAATTACACAGGCTTAGCACTCCTGGACTTGGGCGCAGATCAAACCCTAGTCAACAGTAGCTTTGTAGAAAAGTTCAAGCTAACCACTAATCCTTTGCAGATTAAGAACATGGTTTTAGCTGATGAACATTACAATGCTGTGACAAGGGAAACTGCCTCATTCTCTGTTATGCTAGAGAACCTGCATTCCACCATCCAGGGCCCCATCATTGATTTCCCCAAGTTTAGTATTGTGCTGGGGCTGGACTGGTTACAAAGAAACAACCCCCATGTAGACTGGACACCCTCAGTACTGACCATCAAACGCGAAGGCGTCAATTACCAGATCTATCCTGACTCAGTGGATCAGCTCCTGTGTGACCATGTCTTTGTACGCATCACAGAGACCCTGGACAAAGAGGATAATCTCAAGGCAATTGACTGGAACTCCTGCCAGTACAAGATCATATATTTCAAGGGCCACCAGGATACCACTACTCCTCAGGATTGCAAAATTTTAGCCTTCCATCTATAAATCTTCAAAGAGGCTCTACCTGGGTTGCCCCCTGAAAAGCATATTCAACACTCTATCCAATCCAAGGGGGCTGTACCCAAGGCACACCCCATTTACAGGCTGACCCCAAATGAAGACAACACCTTACGCACCTACCTCAAGGAGGCATTGAAGAAAGGACTTATCCGCCCCTCACAGTCCCCTTTTGGTGCTGCTGTATTCTTTGTAGTGAAGAAAGATGGTACCCTGCGCCTGGTCACAGACTATTGAGCCCTAAACAAAGTTACTATCAAGAATTGTTACCCACTACCACTCATTGACAACCTTTTTGATGCTTTGGGAGGTGCCACAGTCTTCTCCCAGATTGACCTAACCACAGGCTACAACCAAATCTGTATCAAGGAGGAAGATATAACCAAAAAAGCCTTTCACACTAAATGTGGTTCATAAAATTGTGTGGTACTCAACTTTGGAATGACAAACACCCTGTCAACCTTTGTGACCTTCATGAACAAGGTGTTTGCCCCCACATTAGCAAGCACACCTTGGTATACCTGGACAACGTTATTGTCTATAGCCCCTTGGTAGAACAACACCACAAGGACTTGGAGGCAGTCTTTGTCACCCTGTCACAACATAAACTGCTGGCCAAGCCCTTTAAATGTCAGTTCTTCCTTAAACAGTTGCCCTTCCTGGGAAATGTAGTCTCAAAAGATGGCATCAAACCTGACATCCAGAAAATCCAGGCCATTTAAAAAATGCCACCTCCAAAGGACAATTCAGAACTCTGCATATTATTGGGGATGGTTGCCTACGTACAAAAATTCATACCCAACTGTGGCGTCCTTACTGCACCCCTGTCTGCCATAACTGGCGCCAAATCTAAGTTTGTATGAACCCCTCAACGTGACCTTTGCTTCAGACGTCTTAAGGAAAAGCTCACATCAGCACCTATCCTACAGTACCCCAAATGTGATAGGGAATATCAAATGGAGACAGAGTGCCTCTGATACATCCATTGGGGGAGTACTAAAAATCAAAAACAATGATGGCAACTTCCTGCCTGTAGCCTATGAATCACACAAACTGACAGACAGCAAGTGCCAATACCCTATACATGACCAAGAGTTGTTGGTGATTGTGCACTGCCTGGTCAAATGGTATTGTTACCTAGAACAACAGGAGGAATTCACAGCATTGAATGACCACAAGTTGCTTGTATATTTCAAAACCCAAGCAAACTTATCCTGTTGCCAAGCCTGCTGGATGGAACTCCTGGAGAGGTTCAATATGATAATACAATATAAGCCTGGTCCAGAACTTGCCATGACAGACACACTCTCACGCCTGTACATCAGAGCCACAAGAGGTGAGAATGGGCGCAATCCAGACTGGCCTCTCCTGGTGCTCCAGAAAAAAGACAAGGGATTCCCCCCTGGCACCACATACATAACCAAGTAAACAGTCATTAAGAACAAACACTTATTTGCAGACATGTATGGGACCTTGCACCAAAAAATGACTGACAGAACCACCATCCCTTACATCCCTACACATCAGCAAGTTGACACCATCCTAAGTTACCACAGTGGTCTAGGACACACTAAAAGCTGCAACCTCTACAAATTCCTCAAACATAAAGCTTGGTAGACGACCCTATACCAGGATGTCCAGGAAGTCTTAGACCAATGCAAAGTATGTGAGAAATTTGCAAAAAGAGATACCCCACCTAAATCAGTATTACCTATCTTCTTGCAACTACACTTCAAGGTATGGGCCCTAGAAATTTTGGTCCCCATGCCAGGGAAGCACAATGAAAAGAAATACATCATTACTGCAATAGAATTTGCCACTAAATTTCCAGTGGCACAAACAGTAAAATTATACACGGACAATGATGTGTGGCAGTTCATAGGAAAAGAAATCATCAGCAAGTTTGGAAAGCCAGAGCTCCTGATAACCAACAGAGGCAAAGAATTGACCTCTGAAAATACCAATGTATACCTCACTAATAATGGGGTCCAGCACACAGTGACAACACCTTACCATCCTCAGGCCAATGGACGCGTGGAGAGGCTAAATGACAGCCTTGTGCAAGCCTTGGCCAAGCTTACCGCCAGGAGACCTGAGGACTTGTACAAGCAGCTACTGACTGCATTACTCTTATTTTGGACCCATATGAAAGATCCACTGGCAAAAGCCCCTATGATTTAGTTTATGGAACCCAGACCAATATCATACAAGCGTTGACAGGACCCAAACTGGAAATCCCAAGTGAAGTCCCTCCACACTCAGACTCTCAAGTTATAGAGGCCAACAGCAAACAAACAGAAAAGGAAAATGAATGTCTGCAAAAAAACTTTGTCCCCATCCAAGATGGACATGAAGTTGGGGACAAAGTTTGGATCATGAACGTTGATAAAAGCAAACTACAACCCAAGAAAGTAGGTCCAGCAATCATTCTAAAGGTAAACAAAAATAACACTTACCTTGTGCAAGGACTTGGGAAACATAAACAAGACAAAGTTCTCCATCATGATTGCCTGAGACCCTGCAAAGCAAGACAGAAACAATGTGAGACCTTCCTATCTGCCACCAAACAACAATTAGTCCAGTATGGCGCCTGGGCTCACAAAAACCTCCCTAACAGCCTGCCCCCAGAGGAGGCCAACCCTCAGCTGGGTGGGGGGTGTTGAAACAGCAGGCTCAACCTGCCAGCAATGTTCCAAGTAAGCGGGTTTGTGACCCACAATCCAATTATCTAGCCACTCAAAGCCAATTTAGGAATCTGACTCAAATTTCCAAATACAACAACATGAACAGAAGCTTATCCCCTATAATGGATACCAAGTTTTGGCGCTTGACTCATTACCAGAATCAAGCCACCCCCTTTACCATCCCACCGTGTGATTGACGCTATCATGTTCCTACTATCCATAATTCACAGTGATTATATAATTCATATCTCTTAATAAAGAATGTTATCTAGTTTCCAAATATTTTTCCCCTTGTAACTTTTCTAAAGCAGCACAGTTACAACATTTTCCACCCCCTAAATATGTTTTTATAATAAAAAATAAAGATCTTTGATGGTATTATAACCTATTTTAAAAGACCTTTTTATTTTATTATATAAACAAAGATATACCAGGAATAGTTAATATATATTGGTTTGCTTAGCTTTAATTAGGTGCACTATGAAAAAAGATAGTAATTTTTTTAAAAAAATTTCATCAGTTCCAATGTTATCTCTAATAATGTCTACAATTTCCTAATTGACAATGTGAATTCCGCATGTTTTTACTAATTGTCTTTCATAATGTTGACGCTTTTCTCCTCTCACATATAAAACTTTTACTTTTACATAATAAAAACACCTGAATTTTCAATATGTTACATTTTCAACTTTACTATTTCATATTAATTTTTAAGATCAATTTATTTTCAAAACTAATACTTACACATATGTATTTTACTGTTTAACTTGTTGTTTAAAACTTTAATAAACTAAACACTTTTACCCCAGTTTTATATTTTTAAATTTCAATAAAAGCCCTATAAGTTGAATTTATATTTACCATGGTTTTATAGTTGTTTTTTGTTTTGTAAATGTACTGTTTTATTTTAGAACCCATTATGTATTAGTTCTAGGACAAGAATACATCTAAGCAGCCAAAAGACACCAAGCGCCCTTTCTAGGCTCCCAAGAAAAAGCCAGCATCCACTAAGAAGGCTGCCCCTAAGCCCATCCCTGAGAAAAGCCCAGCTCACTCCACTGGGGGTTAGAGAGCTGATGGGTATCTCACAGACTATAGTTTCTATGGCTCTGCATCTGAAAAGGGGTCAACCAAGAAGCGGCTCTTCACCAAGAAGTCCCCTCCCAAGGATAAGTCTCCCACACATAGGAGCACCATGACAAGCCCCCTTCTTCTCCCTTTCCACCAAGTTCCCCCCATCCCAGCTCATCTGGAGATGATTCAAGACGCACCCCAATTACTTCCCTGGTGTCAGTATATCAGGAGTACTGTGATGCACCTTCAGGTGAGGGAGGAGCGGATGCAGGTACTGGCATGGCCCACCAGATGATGGGACCTAACTTTACTAGATAGAAGAGGGCCTTCTCAGCCACGGCCCAGGGTCCTGCCCCTGGCAAGGCAGAATCAATCAATCCTGTAAGTACCAGGTACAGCACTCCCAGGAATTGACTACTCTGTACAGTGGCACAGAAGTGGGTGGGGTTGAGATGGTTGGTTTTGGTGTTGGGGGTGGTTCCATTGGGATCAAGTAGGCGGTAGGGTTGTTGTATTTACCATTAAAGATCAAAGGGTAGATGGTGATTGCTTTGCCGTCACAGGCAATTTGATAGGGTTCCTTGGATGCGTTTGTGCGTCTTTACCACTGCAAGGCTTCCAAGGTCCAGGGCTTATGGTCAGGGTTGTGGGGATACTCAGTGAAGTGCACAGGGTCAAACAGAGCATCAGGAGGGAATTATTAGTCAAAGGCTTTGGTTTTTTATAACTGGCACTTGGCTATCAATCCCTGTGGATGGGTACTGATGCTTGGGTGTATGCAGATGGAAGAGTATCAAAAATAGGTATAAAAGAAGATTGGTGAACCAAAGGTTCATAACAACTTTTATTTGGTAAGGATGACAATACAGAAATTTTTCAGGTGCTTCTGACTTATATACTTACTCACATACAAGTGCCTCTGGGCATTCTTCTGGTGCTATCTGTGTGGCAAGGATTGGCATATCAGGTTCTGCTGTTTGGTTGGCTGCCTGATGATCATTTTTGGGGTCTTCAGGAACAGTTGATTGGCTTGTTGGGGACCCATCTTGGCCTGACTGGCCATTGGTTCTGGAAGGTTTGGCTTCTGGGGTTATGGGGTTTTTCCCAATTTGATCACCTTTTTTGGACTGGTTTGGCAGGCTTTCTTGAGGCCAAAGAACTTGATTGAAAAAGGGGTCCTCAATTGATAACCCCAAATTACTAAATGGAGGGTGGGCTTGAACTGGGAGCCTTGGGTAGCTAAAATTAGCCTGCCCAGGCCCAGCCAAACCCACCAAGGCTTGGGAATAGCTTTTGGGGTCCAGAAAGGACCCTGCAGCTGCTTCCCAAGAAGGAATGGTTCCTACACCTGGTTTTTGCTTTTTAAAACAAATCCAGTTGCAGGAGAAATCCTGCCACCTGCTTGCCCTGCCTGGCAGCATGGCGTGGGTTTGATCCCACCTGGGGCATTGACTTTGTTTCTTTTGTAACAACTGTCTTTTACCATGCTACTGCTGGCCTCTGGGAACCTCTTGTGGCCCATAATATTTTCCGTGTTAATGGCAAGTTCAAGGCTCATTCCCCCTTTTCCCAAGTATTTCCCCGTAATGAGCATAAATGGTAATCTGGCAAAAGGGTACATTTTCTCTTGCAACAACACCATCCAGGGCTTCAAGAGCCAACATTATACCTGCAAGGACTGCTCCTGCCCAGTTTGGCTCAACACTTAGCACTGGGATAAGGTGCAAACTATCAAGGGCAAGTATACTTGTATTATGCCTAACTTTTAGGGATCTATCCTGTGGTAGGTTTCTGAGAACTTGCAGGTGGACGGCCCACAAGCCCAGAAGGAAGGGCCCACAAAAGGATGGGGGATAACTTTACAATGCAGGATAGTGATTTCCTGAGGATGGCCCAGGGTCTGCTGGAGGGCACTATAGAATTTATTAAGCCAGTGAGTATGATGTACATGACTCCAAATATCTTGGTGGAGGTTGAATCACTAGTAGCTTGGATTCTTGCAGGAAGTTGGGCTGCGGGGTCAAAAAAGGGGGCATGGGTACCAAATATTTGGCCAGGTAATTATATTTGTTGTGAAATAGCAAAGGTTGTACAGTGATCCAAGTTCCTTGTTGTGTTCTGAGGCGCAGCACAGACACATAACGGGGAATCCTAACCTTAGGATTGGATTCATACTAAGACTTGGTTAGATGACAGGGAAGGCAATAGTGTTTACCTTGCGGCCCTGGAAGAATAATCTCTACTAGTCATGGCTAGAGAGAGGCGCAGAAGTACAGAAGACACAAAGACAAAAATGTGAATAGAACTTAAATTTTATTGGTGAATGTAAAATGGAATATATAGTGGTTAGGAATACCACAAAACACTACCAGGACGGTAGGATCACTTGCCATAAGCATGAGTGGGGCAAGTGAGTTGCGCAGAGTCAGGAAACCAAACAATCATACTTCCTGAAGCGGAAGCCAGTTCATTTTGAGAGTTGAACGCAAAAGCAAGAGATTCATCCTTGAAATGGCTCAACAAAGGCAAAATCAAAACATGGTGAATGCTGTTATTCACAACATGGCCCCCCTCTAGATTGGCCTTTGGGGGTGATATTTGCGTAGAAACTTGGAGTATATACAAGCAAAAGGGCAACCACTGGAGAGGAGCTTTACAGTGTACTCAGATCCTCTTTTGAAAGTCACCTCTAAGGGACCAATCCATAGGGAGTCCAGTTTGTGCGCGCGCCCACCCACACGGTGTTAATAGTACGGGACATGGTCACCAACAGCAAACTCAGGCAAGGGGGAGCGCCCAGCGTTGTCAGGAGAGAGCTTGAGCATCTTAGTCTTATATGCAGAAGTGTAGGCAGTGGCCTGTATATCAATGATGCGGTTGACTAAGTCTTTGATGTGGTTGTCAGGGTTCATGGCCTTATCAGAGGAGAGTAGGGGAACCCCCAAGAGTGACGGAGTGGTGGCCTCACGCCCATACAATATGGCAAAGGGGGAGTATCCTGTGACCCAATGTCTGCTCAGACAATAGGCAAAGAGGGCAGCAGGTAAGTATAGATCCCAATTGGCAGCGTCAGAGTAGGTGAGTTTCCTCATGATAGAAACCAGTATCGAGTTGGCACGCTCAACTGCCCCATTAGTGGAAGGATTATAGGGGGCAGAGAAGGACTGGTGAGCTCCTAGAGCTTCAACAACAGAGATTACAAGTTTGGCATTGAAGTTGGTTCCATTGTCTGACAACAGCACTTGAGGACAGCCATGGCGGTAGAAAACATCCTGCAGCAGGAAGGCAGCAATAGCCTTAGCAGTGATGTCTTTAGTAGGGCGAGCTTCTACCCACTTGCTAAAATGATCAACAGCAATTATTATAAAGCATCAACCAGAGTAAGAGCGGGGGAGAGGACCTACAGCATCAATGCTGACAGTATGAAATGCGTGTTGAGGAGGAACCAATTTGAACTCGTGAGAAGCAGCTTGGGGCCTCTGGAGTTGGCAGTCATGGCAACTAGTTATGACATCTGGGATCAACAGGCAAAGATTCTCCCAGAAGTTATTCTTCTGAAGCCAGTCAAAGGTCTTGTCAATGCCTCCATGGCCAGTTTCTTTATGAGCTTGTGACACCAAAGAGAGAAAAAGACTGGGACGCACGTATGGCAGGTATTGACCCCGCACCTTCTTGAAGAGTTGGTTGTCGCGTATGAGGGTATCTTCAGACAACCTGGACAAGGCAAGTTGAACCTCTTCTGTCTCACTTTCCCAGGAAGAAGGGTAGCCAATTATCTCATACAGGCAATCTGCCTCAGCAGGATGTAGTGCAAGGATAGGCATTTGGGATAGCCCGTCAGCGTTCTGATGTTGAATCCCGGGGCAATGGAGCACAGTGAAGTCATAACCTTGTAGGCAGAGAGCCCATCTAGCTAAGCGTCCTTCAGGTTCCTTAAGCTGTTGTAACCATTTTAGCAAAGCGTGGTCAGTGACAACAGTGAAATGGGTACCATATACATAGTGGCAGAATTGTTTGACTGCATGTAGCACAGCGAGACACTCCTTCTCTGTAACACTATAATTTTTTCATGCTTATTCAGCACACAGAAAGTATACGCTACAGGGTGGTCCACACCTTCATTGTCAAGTTGAGCCAAGATAGCCCCAATAGCAAGGTCACTAGCATCAGTGTACAAGATGAATTCCTTATTGTAATCAGGGTACACTAAAATGGGTGCTTCTTTGAGTTTCTTTTTAGAGTCTCAAAGGCTTGCTGTTGGCTGGCGGTCCATTTGAAGGGGACATTACGTAATAGTTGGACCAGGGATTCACTAGTATTGGCAAAATCAGGGATGAATTGTCTATAGTAACCCATCATGCCCAGAAAAACTTTTACTTCTCAGAGGTTGGTGGGCGGAAGCATTTTGTTGATGGCTTCAACCTTCTTGGTCATTGGACAAATTCCTGTTTGGGTTACTTCATGGCCCAGGAATTCAAGGCGCTCTTTGAAGAAAACACACTTAGAAGGCTTTAACTTGAGGCCAGCTTCTTGGATCTTTATGAAAACCTCTTTAAGATGGGCTAGGTGATCAGTGAAAGTTGCGCTGAAGACTGTTATATCATCTTGGTAGACTAAGACATACTGCAACTTCAAGTCACGCAGGATGGAGTCCATGGCCCTCTGGAAAGTTGCTGGGGCATTACAGAGCCCTTGCAGCATGCAGGTAGTTTCAAAAAATCCTTCTGATGTGATGAGTGCAGCCTTCTGACGGTCTTCAGGAGAGAGGTCAACTTGCCAGTAGCCAGACACCAAATCCATGGCAGAGAAAAACTTAGAGCTATAAAGGCGTCAAAGGGTGTCATCAATGCAGGGTAAGGGATAGGAATCTTTCTTGGTTAGAGAATTCAACCTTTGATAGTCCATCACAATCCAGTGTCCACCATCCTTTTTCTTTAAGATGAGCAAGGGAAAAGCCCAGGGACTCTGAGAGAGAGCTAGCAATCCAGCGTCCAGCAGTTGTTTAAGCTCCTTGGAAACCTGCACATATTCTAATTGGCTGTGGCGGTATGGCTTGGCACAAAAGGGAGGGGCATCTCCTATGTCAATCTGATGTATCACACCTTTTGCTAGTCCATAATCAGTACTATCTTTAACAAAGATGTCTGAGAACTGGTCTAGTAAATCAAGCACCTCTTTCTGTTGGACCGGGGACAACTGAGGGAAGTCTTGGGCAGTGAACAGAGATAGGACTTGAGGCTTTTCTTTGGGTAGATTAAAGTCTTGAAACGTTCCAAAGGGGTAAAGAGACAGGACTTCAGGAGCATTTAACAACTTTCTGTAACCAACAACCTGTCCTCTGGATACTGTCATAGGAAGCGTAGTAAGGTTGGCAACTAGTAATTGAACAGGATCCTTGTGGGAAACGTCTAGAATTCCAGGACAAAGGTAAGGCTTATTACGCCCCAGCAAAGGAGGGGAGTACAGCTCTAAGGAAGTCCGTTCAGGTAGTTCATTTGATATCTGGGAGTCTAGGATAGCCTGAGAGCCTGGGGGGATGGTGATAGCAGATGTGGCCATGAGAGAGATTCCCTCAGTTGCAGGACAAGCCATGGGTTGACACTTCATGTTGGTGGAATGGGTTTGGTATTTCAGGGTGAAAACTCCAGTGGGGTACTCCAGAGTACATGTCTTCAACCGTTTACCAGGAACTTTGATTGGCTCCTCAAAGATCAGAGGGACTTTGTACCCTAGAATAGAAAGATTACCATCCTTTAGGTTGATAATCCCATTATATTCCTGAAGGAACTGGGTACCAACCAAAAGGTCATAGATATCATTTTCTAGAACAACAGCTGGCGCAGCCAACAGGAGTTTACCAAACCGTATTGTTAAGGCAGAGTAAGCACCAATGGCGTGAGTCATGGAGAGACCAGCGGTGCCATAGGATTGATGGTAGTTGAGATCAGGGGCCAGCTTTAGTTTCTTCATCAGTTTAGAAGAAACAACGTTGACAGGAGAACCAGTATCCAGGACAGCTTTGATCTTGACCTTTTGGATAGATATCTCTACTCGGGTGGTGGTGCGTCCAAAGGGTGAAAGAACAGCCAAGATATCCTGTGCCTCAGCTAGTTCCTTGTCCCATTTCTCAATCATGCATTGTAGTCCCAGAAACTCCTCATATACAGTTTGGAGAGGAATTGAGACAGATACATTCTTGAAAACAGCGTCTGCGACTTCAGCGGCTTCCTCAGATGATTTCACTAATACAGGGGACCGTTTTGCCTGAGTAAGATAGGGGCGGGAGACAACTGCTTTGGCCTCAGAAAAAGGCTTGGTGATTGTTGTAGTCTTCCCAGATTGTAGCTTGTAGGGAACGGCAATAGTCTCAGGGACGGCAAGAACAGAATACCTGTATGCATCATGGTCTTCAACATCAGATTCATCCACATCAGAATTGTCAGAAATGTCATGGAACAGGAGGAGGATAGGAGGTGCTTCATCATCAGCAGGCTCAGAGTCAGTAGCAGGCGGGGGTGTAGGAGGAGACTGGGAAGAATTGTCAACCAAGAGCGTCTCTGCCTCTAGGTTGACTGTTCTTTTCCCGACTGATCCTTGAGATCAGCTCCTTCAACCTGCAGATTGGTGCAGACGCAAGAGTGGTGGCCTATCTGACCACAGTTGTGGCAACCCTGACGTCAAGGAGGAGTCTGGGAGTTCATAGTGAGGATACAAGGGCTGCAAGAAGAGGAGCCAGAGTTGGAAGCGGCACAACTTTCTTGAACAACTGCCCCAGAATGGATAAGATGCATATCTTGGAGCAGTGTTTTTATGCTTTTCATGGAAGACAGCATAGCCTTGTGGGCCTTGAAATGGAGGCATAGGAGTTGATTTACCTTGAGGGCCTGGGCGCAGGCCATATATGCTTCATGCGCTGTCAATTTTCTGCTTGTTATTAACTGTTGTCCCTCCATGTAAAATCTGTCTGCAAATTCAGCCAATGTCTCTTTGGGCTTGAAGGATATGTGCATGGAAGCATTCTTTTTCACCTCCAAGCTAAGATCACCACCAAACTTGTCAATCAGGAGCTGTTTCATGTCATCCCAGGTCTCAATGAAGGGCAGCTCTGATACAACTACCTCTTGACAGGTTGGGTGTAGGCAAGTCAGAATATGTTCTTTCCTGACTTCATTTGATGCTCGTCTCATAGCAGTCTTGTAAATAGTTAAGAAGGCTGCAATAGTCAAGGTTTTAGGATCAAACACTTGTTTAAAAGTAGGCTTGAAGTGAGCCTCAGGAGTTGGACCACCATTGTTGCTATTGAGTATATTTATGCACGGGGAGAACTCAGCTTCAGATTCAGAGGGGGGTTGTCTAGCCCACAGTTGTCGAACGCTTTCTTCAAGGGTTGTCAGAGTCTTGGTGGTTCTGGCACCTGTAGTGTTGGCTAGAGCGGTCTGTTGTTCAGTCACATCTAGGCGTTGTCCTTGGGTAGTGACAACCATGGAGAGTTCAGCCAGTTGCAAAGTAAGGGATGGCCCTACTGATAGGCAAGGGGTGAATCTGTTGTTTACCGAGTCAATCAGCTCATTCATCTCCTGTACGTCTCTGTCCAACTCAGTCTGGTCTTGTTTCAAATGGTCCACCTCATTAGCTAGGGCAATCAATTCCCTAGCGCAGTGGATTTGAGGAGCCCCATCCAAACCAGGACAACATCTATCTTCCTTGTTAACCCTGTGTGGACTAGCAGCGGCAGTCACTTCTTCACATAAAGCAGCAATTTCCTGCTGTAGCTCAGCAACTTGAGCGGTAAGCGCAAGAATCTGGGGATCAGGTTGAGGCATTTCAGTAGGACATCCTTGGCTACAAGTGGAAGCACGTAATTCCCAGATGACTTCCCAGATCCTCTGCTCTCTGCCCACCAGATCATCAGCAGGAGGAGAAGGCAGAGCATCAGGTTTGGGAGAGGACAGCTCATTCACCTGATTCTGAAGTTTGGCAATAGCGGCGGCAGTGGCAGCTCTTTCTTGATCAAATTCCGCACCAAGCTCATTTAGACCTTGGGCGGCAAGGTCAGCTACCTGTTGAAATTGCTCAAAGGAATAGACACTGAATGCATTGAGCTGTTGCACTAGGCACTCAAAATTGGAGAGATAAGCGTTTAGGGTGGAGTCTACTTGAGTGCGCCAGGGTTGTTCTAGCTGGTGAAACTCATGTAGTTGCTCCCTAACATACTCAGGGATGGACTGGCAGATTTGCTCAATGGAATTGACTAAATGTGTTTGAGAGGTGACCAAATCACGCTGATTGTCAGATATCAGGGAGAACAGGGAATGAAGCCATTGTTAGTAGGCGGCAAACTGGTCCCAATGATGAGTAACATCTGCTTGTAGAGACAAGATTTCTTGAACGTGGAGTCCCAACACCATCTGGTGATGGGCCAAGGCAGGCTGTACAAAGGATGACAGCAGATAATCAGCGAAGCCAGCCACTGGAAGGAGGTGTTGTGGAAACTGAGGGGCCACAATTAACTCATAGTATTTGGTACAGCTAAACTGTAACTGAAGGCAAGGGATGGCCCCGTCCTGAGCTATCCCAAGGGCTACTGCCATGACTTGTTCCAAGTCAGGGGTACCCATAGGGTAAGAAACTAGGCGGGGACCATTCCCAAGGTTCAGTACAGTAGGGACAATAGGCAGGTCAGTGATGTCCTCCTCAGTAGGAGGGCTGGTAATTTCAGGTGAGGTCAACCCCCAAATAGGCGGAGGCAAGGGACCTTCAAACGTAGATGCAAAAGAGATAACCAAGGGGCTTACAGCCCCTGTAGTGAGCACCATTTTTGTTGTGCTCTGAGGCGCAGCACAGACACACAACAGGGAATCCTAACCTTGGGATTGGATTTGTACAAAGTCTTGTTTAGATGACAGGGAAGGCAATAGTGTTTACCTTGCGTCCCTGGAAGAATAATCTCTACTAGTTGTGGCTAGAGAGAGGCGCAGAAGTACAGAAGACACAAAGACAAAATGTGAATAGAACTTAAATTTTATTGGTGAATGTAAAATGGAATATATAGTGGTTAGGAATACCACAAAACACTACCAGGACAGTAGGATCACTCGCCACAAGCATGAGTGGGGCGAGTGAGTTGCACAGAGTCAGGAAACTAAACAATCATACTTCCTGAAGCAGAAGCCAGTTCATTTTGAGAGTCAAACGCAAAAGCAAGAGATTTGTCCTCAAAATGGCCCAACAAAGGCAAAATCAAAACATGGTGAATGCCGTTATTCATGACATTCCTTCACAGCCAATAAGCTCTGTTTTTCTAATACAGGCTTCTGGGTTGTGAATTAGGATATCCTCTAAGGTAAACTCTAAATAATCTGGGTTTTGAGGATACTCTGTAAAATGTACCAGGCTGTAGGGAGCTCCTGGAGGACATAATATTTGGGTGGTTGGTCCACACTTTCTTGGTCTTGGTGGGAAGCAGGACAGACCTCATGAGATCAAATTGAAAATGTTAAAGTACTAAAAGGAGGTAGGTTCAGACCTGTGTGAACCAAAGGCTTGTAACACTTTACTTTAAGGATGACAAAGAGCATCTTGCTGTTATCTCTTGGGTATAATTATGTGCATCAAAACTGTGAAACCTTTTGCAAATTCTTGTGGGCTGGGTGGTAGCATTTACCAGTGTTTGGGAGACTTTATTAGCATCAAAAAATTTTGTTCATCATTGGCTTGGTTGGTACAGGGAATCTTGAATTCCTGCTTTGGGACATAGAACTTGTCAGCCACTTGTGGGGCTTGATATTGGGGTAATTCACCTAACACTTCATTAATGGCAGCCTGGGCAATTGTGGGGGTGTTTTTTGGGCTGTTGCTCCCATTGTTTGGGCTCAGGGGCTTCTCTATGGAGTAGGGTTCAAACGTAGAAGGTGCTATGCAGGTGGTTTTTGGAGGTTTCTCTGAAGTCAAATCTATTTTGATTTGAGTCCAAAAAAACGCAGGCAGCTGGGCCTGCAGGCTGGAGGCCCGCAGGGGCCCGGGGTTCAAATCTCAAAATTGGGATTTTTCTTTGCCAATTAATAGCAGGAATTTGTCACTCATTAAATTTATTTAGAGTTGGATCATGGAACTCTAGGACATTTTTTAATTAAAGTAGCTATTTCTATGACTAGGACATAGGTTGACATGGCTCCCTGTATATATCTTGTGGTGACTCAAATACGGCAATACACTGATACAATTAGACTAGAGAATCTTTTCAGGTGGGGCTAACATTCTATAGGTAGCTGCAATAATAACTGCATCTTGGATAATGTGTTCAATTGAGCTCTAACCAGGTTCAATACTTTTTCCATCTAGATATTATCACATTTTGTCTAGTTTAATTGTAATATTAAGTGTATCAAAAGCCTCTGCTTTAATCCCCATCATTATAACAAGACCTAGGTAAATAATTAAGTGAATTCTTTGCCCTGCAAACAGGGCCAAGAACTCATAACTTTTTATATAGGTTAATTATTTTATTTTTTTAGGGAGAAAGGTGAAAAAATTCTCTGATCAGTGGGATGTCAGTCTTGTTGGAGCACAAGAAGGCCCTGAAGTCTCCAAGGATGCCCAGGATGTGGGGCAGGATGGCGGAGGAACTACTGGTAAGGTTGGGTACTTTTTCTTTAAAATTTTCTAGGATGTATGATATTATGTACTTGAGCAGGAAACAAAACTTACTTCTTCTTGTCTTCTCTCCATTTCTGGTACGTTTTGATATGACATATTATTGATGAAGTCCCAGACAAGGAGGATTAAGGGCTTGCATAAGTTGAGGGGCATAACAGTAGTTAAGGTGGACCTTTGGGGCCACAGTCAGAGCCACAACCTGTCATTTGGTGTCTTATGGTGTTGATTAAATTTTGGCAAGTCTGTTTTTATTTATAGGGTAAGTTTTAATTAATTTTTCTAATATTTTATTTTGAACTGCTGGTGTCAGAACCAGCTGACATCTAATATTGGGAATATAGTTCCTGTAGGAAGTCTTGGTTGCATGTGGTTTTATTAATTGTTGTAGTATGCCTTCATACTCATTTTAATAGAACATTTTAGTATTTGTTTTTATTTATTTTCTTACCTTCTTTAATATTCTCTCCAGTTGCTCCTTTTAAAGGGACAGCTTCACATGTCTTCTCAGTTTTAGGTTGCTGGACATCTTGTGTTTGTTTTTATTTTTTATTTTTTATTTTTTAATTGCTAAAACATCTCCAGATCCTTAGTCCATTTCTCTGCCGCCACAAACCCCTGTGGCTTGAACTGCAGGTCTACAAGTGTTGCAACTGAACCAATGAGGGTTCAGTATTTGATTGGGGAATACAACAGTCCAATATAAAGGAAAAGAATGAATAGAATAAGATGTACTTTATTGTAGAATATTGTGACTAATATACTATATGGGGAAAGCCACCAGGTCACAGGTGGTGGTACAGTGGCGGGTTCCATGTAAGGTTTGAGGCCAAAGAATAACTTGCGCATGGACCAGCAAGGTTGAATTGATAGCACTCCTAATTAGGAGCACTACCAATTTGACATTACCATCAGAATGATCCATGCCGTTAGATACGTCTTGGGGTAACTCATCAAGCGCCTCCTGTGTATCATAAGATACATTGGCAGGCAAGGGGAAAAACTTGGTTGCAAAACAAGCACATCTTTTTGAACACTATTGAGCCTGGCCACAAGTTTGTCTGTTGTATTAGGTATCTTATTTTTTAACACCCTCACTGCAATTTTGTTTAATTTTTTTCCTTCTAGCACTAATTCCTTAAGCTTGTCCTTCACCTTTTGATTAACCTTCTTAATCTTGGCCACCATCACATCCAACTCTTTTATTAATGCTTCTATGTCAGGGGTATATCTGCTGACTACCTAAATTTATTAGGGAATCTGGGGTCACAACCTTGGGAAAAGATATGGTTTATTATAACTCTAGTCATAATCTAGATGTTAATCATACAATAGTTTTAAAAGCAATGACAACAACCAAAAATACTTCATATTTAAACAAAATGATTTCAGATTTAAGCAAAATCCAACTTCAGGTAAAAATATACACTCTGTTAACAGGGATTGTTGGTGTTAATGGGCAAAATGAGTCAACACAACAAAGAAGTGCTCACACGCAAAGCAAAAATATTCAAAATAAAATCCAAAATACATTGATTCACAAAAAAAATGGTGTGAGTTGACTTTCAGTGTACATATGTTTACTATGTGAATTAATGACAAAATACACTCAAGCAAGGTGAGTCAAAACTCAATCCAAAAACAAAGCACAATAGGAACTCACTATGTAAACAAAATCACTCACTCATTGTGTGCAATGGGTTGTAATCAAGAATGATACCAAGACATCTAAAATAAGATACAATATCTGAAAAATAAATTTTAAAAATATTGTGTTGGGTGCTTAATTTGGCATAGAATCTGGGAAATGGGTGTAAATTATTTTGGGTATTCTAAAATAGGCGCTGTAAACCAGAAACAACTAATTAAAGAATAAAAATTCTATAATTGGGATATTGGGTGGGAAAAACTCTAATTAAATATCCATATTCAGATAAAAGTAAAAAATAAATTTAGGGAGTAACTTAATTGAAATTTATTTAATATTTTATTAAATTTTAAAATGAAAGGAACATAACACCAGAGTACCAATACACCTGTTGTGCACTGCGGCCGCGGTTGCCCCGCAGGTCAAAGAATAGAGTTAGTACAACCCAAGTGCCTACTCAAGAAGAGGACAGGAGAGGAGAGTTCCATAGTGACGCTGCAATGACACAGCCAGTTCAAGGAGCACAAGCTGCTAGGGTGTGGAGCATCAACTATTGGGTCCCCAAGCTGACCCAGAAGCCCACCAAGGTCCCCACTACCAAAATGGTTAGAAACAAGGAGGTAGAACTTACTTTGTATGTGTTTGACGTTGTGTACCAGCAAGAGTCGGTCCCGTCAGCTATGCTGGAGAAGGTGAAGCCTGTACTTGATACTAGCTATGAGCCCTACGTCAGTGATGATGATCAGGAGGATGACAAGGAGCCCCAGTTCTATCAAACCAATGAGGGACAGCTGGTGCTAAAGAAAGTTGCAGCCTTCTACAACAAGGTACCCATGCCTTGCAAGCCAGTCCTTGAGAAGGATCCCAATCCAACTACTCCCACTAAGCCCGCCCAGAAGCGCATCCCCGACATTAAACGCATCATCCTGCTTAAGCTAATGCATGAATTGGGCAATTATCAGGCAGCTGTGGCCCTTGTTGAAGTGGATCCCAAGTACGCCTCCAAGACCTTCAACAAGTTCAGTAACCCGGGTCAAGTCCTTGCCGCAGAGAAATCCATGCATGTTTCCACCATGCTCACCAAGGAGCACAAATGGGCAATCTGCCAGTGGATCACCTGGGACTGCCATCTTGAACTGGCAAATATACAGGTGATGGTCAAGTCCACTTTTGGGGTTGAGGCTTCCATTTCCTTTTACTACCATCTGCTGAAGGGGATGTGCTTTTCCTGGAAAAAGCTCAGGGTATCTCTGTACAATCAGAATATCCCAACCAACATTGAGACCCGGAAAAACTAAACAGAGGTTTACACTGCCCTCAAAGCCAAGAGGACGGTCAAATTTTACTATATTGACAAATTAGCATTTGCCTTGTCTATGCGCAATGCATATGGCTATGTCCCCAAAGGCTCAAATGATGGGATGGCTCAGCGTGCTGCAGTCCGCGCCACAGCCTATTCAATGGTGGCTCTCCTCAATCCAAAGGGTGTTGAGCTATACCAAATGATATTGGGTTTGCATAACATCAGGACCTTTCTATCATTCCTCCAATTGGTCCAGGAGCACCTGAGGCGCACAAGCCTGGGCTTCACCAATGTCATTGTGTTGGACAATGTTGGTCTCCGCAAAGTGGCTGACATTCTCAAGGAATTTCCAATGATTGACACCAGCATTGCTGTGGGCGCCCAGCAATTGGCCACGGCAAATTTGCGCCTTCTCTTCCTCCCAGCCTATTTGCCCTTCCTAAATCTCATCAAGGAAATCTTTGGGTGGCTCAAGCAAGTTGTCAAGCAAGGAACCCCAACTGGGACCAAAGACTTGTTTAATTTGCTGCAGGCCAGGATCCACACTCTCCCAGCTGAGACTGTGGCCAAATTCTATGGCCATGCTGATTTGTTTATCCCTGCTTGCCTTGCCAAACAGCCAATCAATTAAAGGCTTAGCTTGTCCAACTTTTTTATATTCTCTAATTTACTATTCAAGATTTATTAATTATCATTTTATATTTAGATGTTTCCAAGCCCGCAATCACATTCAGCAGGACCATCAATGAAGGTTAGTAATTTATTTATAATCATTTTTTATTGTGTCATCTAAGGGTATCCCAAGTGCTTGATACTGGATTACGCAAACGCATTAATATCACTTTTAGCAAATAAATATAAAAATCAAATTAAAAAAGTTAAATGTAAAGTGTACAAATTAGAAGTAGATTTTATTGACACATATTATTATGCTTTTATTAAGACCTTCTCTGGGATATATTTTTCAAATCTTGTTTGCTAAAATAAGAATTAGAAATTTTTATTATAATAAAAATAATATAAATTGTAATGAAATTTATTGGAAGAGAGAATTTATTAAGAGCGCCTGTAGTGAGTTCTTCTGTATGTACCCACCCTGCAATGGAGGTGGAGCATAACCTTCACCACCACACCGTGGACAGTGGATACACCCTTATTAAAATATTCTCGGCGGCTAGTAAAAGGGAGTAGGGTCAGGTGTGAATGGAGGAGAAGCTTCTCTGGCGGGGCTGCAAACCTGTAGATACCAGCCAGGACCAGGGTGTCCTGGATGACATGATCCACCAAGTCATACCCAGGGGGGACCTTCTTCCTGTACAGGGAGAGCCTGGCCTTGTCAATTCCTAGGAGGACCCCGTCAAGATCCTCCACACTGGCACCCATTCTGAAGTAGAAGAGATACCCCAGGTAAACCACCAGATGAAGCCTTTGGCCAGCAAAGGCTTCTGTAAGCTTGCACAATTTATTGAAATTTGCACTGATCTTCTTTTATGCTTGGTCTTTGCAAAGGTCAGCTCAATGGCTTCAGGAACCCCTGTATTGTCAGCACTCCATGCCAGCCTGAAGTCTGCCAAGAGGATTTTGGTTTTCTAGACAGCTATTGCGTCTGCAACAGCCAATTTTCCCACCGCGCGCCCAAAGTTGTCCAGCAGGTAAGAGAGTGTGTGCTCCAAGGGGTGGCAGAAGCAAGCAGCCGCATTAGTCCAGCCCATCTCTGGCACATTCTTTAATGGTAGTGTTGCCAGGACGTCCCAAATAAGCTCAATGGAGTTTACACAGTAAACTCCACTGAGGACCACCGGGTCAATGTGGACCAATTGGGCATCCTTGTAGGCAGTAACTGCCCACTCAGATTCCCCCTTGGCATGTGTAAGTTCAGCCAATGCCTCCTGCAACATTGGAAAGGACCTGTGGACCCTGTCTTCAAGCTCCCGCAAGACAGGGGGGACAGATAGAGCTGCTTTGCCACGTGAGTGGCAAAATTTGAATAGAAGGTGGGCGGGACAAAAGGAACCAGGACCTGGCGTAGTTCACCATCAATGTTTTCTAAAAAAAGGTAAGTATTTTGAAATTATTATTAATTTTATTTTTTAGATTACCTTTGCGGGTTTCCTCCTTGCTGGCGGCTTCAGCAGGCTTTGCCATTCTTGGCGCAAGTAATTGTGCTGGCAATTCAGTATCCACAGTTCTTGTGCGCTTTGCAGGTTTGAGATGTTCATACATCTCAGGGTTGTCAACCCAGATGGATGGTGCAGAGAGGGCAAAGGACTTGAATTGAAGGCCTTCCACAACGTGCTTCTAGACATTTAAAAGCCTTTCAATTGTTGTTTTGAAGTTATCTGGAATCTTGGCCATGAGTGCCTTGGTGGGCACCTTTTCAATTTTGTCCCCTGTAAGGGCGGCAGCCTTGACTTTTGCCTTGACCTTGGAGTCAATGTCTTTAATTTTGGCAATTGCTGAGTCAAGATCCTTCAAAAGCTTCTCTAATTCTCTCATTGATTTTTTACTAACCTTTTCATATGTTTTTATAGCTTTTGCCCCAATAAATTCTGTATTATTTTAATACTGTTGCCTCTTTGTTTATTCCTTTTTGTTTTCTCATTTACTACATTATCCCATCTTTTTACCCATTATGTATATGTTATACGCTCATCTCAACATGTGTTGTTTGCTTTGTGTTGGCATTTTTTCCTTAATTACCATATTATTTTTGGTGCTTTGCACAGCCCCTTGTGAAAATATTAACAACAATTTGGTGATCAGCTAAATTTGAATTAGAAAATTATAGGTAAACTGTTTTTAGATAAAGTTGTTACTGATCCAAATTCAAAACCTTAATGATAAACTTTAAGCCAATCAGGAACTGAGTGATAAAGTGATTATTGTGACATAAAGGGATATTCAATAATTCTTTGATGCATGTGCGCTAATTAATATGATTGGCTGGATCTTTTGCTATTGTACGCCATTGCTGCTGTGGCAAGTTGTTGGTGGACTAGTGCCCAATCAGCTTCTGGGTTAGCACTAGTCCACCAACAACTTGCCACAGCGGCAATAGCGCACAATAGCAAATAATCCAGCCAATTATATTAATTAGTGCACATACATCAAAGAATTATTGAATGTCCCTTTATGTCACAATAATCACTTTATCACTCAGCTCCTGATTGGCTTAAAGTTTATCATTAAGGTTTTGAATTCAGATCAGTAACAACTTTATCTAAAAACAGTTAACCTATAATTTTCTAATTCAAATTTAGCTGATCACCAAATTGTTGTTAATATTTTCACAGGGGGCTGTGTTTGGGTACTAAAAATAACTGTGTTCTGGATCTAGATACACAGCATAGTAAACATATGATTTTATAGAAATAAGCTGAACATAAAGAATAAAACCAACTATAAACAAAGAGAACATGAACAATTAAAATTCAAAATAAAGATAATATAAATAGAGAATGTTTGGCAACAGGGGGTTTATTGGGGTGGGGAAGAGTGATGCCTAGTAGGCAGAATAGTGCTGGAAGGAAGACCTTGAGGAAGTGCTGGCCTGCGGGGGTCTGGGATTGAGTGGGTGGTGGTGGCGGGGTAAGGGTAGGAGGATTGCGCGTGATGACTGCCATATAACACTTGTCATATTCCTTGTCTGTCATTGGCTGGATGGGCTGGTAGGTGGCAGTGGCACAAGGTGGGAGGCGTTTGTCCTTCCGTGATTGGTTGCCCATGTTCACATGGAAGACAATTTGAGCAAACAAGTCAGCCACCATTTTGCGGCCAAAGAGAAAATTGTGGTCAAGGACCCCAAGATAGAGGTTGTTGAAATCCTGAGGGTGGTGCTCTTGTAGTGTATCTCCAATGTTAAAGAAGACAACATCAGCCAGATGGATGTCTGTGTGACCAGCTGGGTATACAGAGGCCTGGTGCCCGCGTTGCTTAATGGCCTCAAGGGCGGTGGAGCTACCCTCCAACTGGCGGCTCAAGAAAACCTGATGCTTTGAATTTGAGCCATCCCAGGAGTTGAGTAATCCACCAAGGATGTGGCTGTACTTGTAGCCATTGGTAAAATCTTAGTTTGTCCAATAGTAGACAAAACCCTTGGCTGAAACAGCCAGAAATGCACCAATGAATGTCCCCTTCTTGACCTTCTTCCTTCTATTCTTGGCGGCGGCTTTTCCTTGCTCACAAAAATTGTCAAATGCAATCAATAACTTGTAGTAGGAGATAAATATGACGTCATCTGATAGACTAGTCAAGCATTGGACCAGGGTTGATTTGATGTCTAGATCATATGGGGAATCTTCAGCGCCATCCCATTGGTTGTCATCAAAATTGGTAAGACCCCGTATGGAAGGCACCTTTCTGTGCATCCAGAGCTGTACCATGCGCTTGGAGACCCATATGTTATGGTGAGCAAGTTGCTTCCAGACCTGGGTTAGGGGAAGCTTGGGGTCCCTCTGGAGGAGGTCAAGCATTATTGGGTATGCCTCATTGATTTGGGACTTGGGGGCCTTCTTTGGCTTCTTGGCCATCCCAATCAGATTCCCCCTGTTCATCATGTTGTTGAATTCCTGCATGACAGTAGCTTGGGTAAATTGCAACTGGGCGGCAATCTGTTCCCAGGGCAGACCCTGTAGATTCAGTGCCACAATTTCCTGAAGAATTTAGGCAGTGATGATTTGTCGCTTGGGGCGCTGGGCCAGGGGAGCTGAAGCCTGATTGGCTGTAGGGGGGCAGGTTAGCTGATGGCAGGAAGTTGTTCCAAATCAGGGTTGCCATCCTGATTGGTTGGTTGGTGAGCAGCTTGTGTGGGGGTGAGTACAGGAGCAGGGGCAGAGCTAGACACTAAGTGACTCTCAAACAAGTCAAAGCCATAGGGGTCAGTGGTCAGGTACAGGTCAGCTTCCTTGTTACCCACCTCAAAGGCTCGGGTGTAAACAGGTGCCTCCATGTTCTGAGCCTTGCCTCCATTGAAGCTGGCTTGGCTGCTGGCGCTGTCAAAGATATTGCTTGTAAAAACCATTGTAAAAAAACCTAGGATAAAATCACTAAAAGTAGAAATTTTAAAATTTAATGGTTGATTTTTATTGTAATCTTGAGTCCACATTTTGAAGGTTCTCAAAACCATTCCATACAAATCAGGATCCATGAAAATGAATAAAATGCATCTGTTCCTAAATTGGATAGCTGTTGATTGTCTGTTAAACTGTTATTTTTCTATTTTAGGCTGCTCATACTACACATCTTATGTGAGTTCATTTTTTTTTGTGCTTGTGGAATCTTGCTTCTATATTGCTCAAATTTTGTTTCATTTTAGTCCTTCTGTTGGTGCCTCATATGACTCCTGATTGGATTATAATATACTCCAGAACATCATCCATCCATTTCACTTGTTGTGTCAGTTCATTTTTTTTATGATTTGAACTACGCTGCTTGATGTTTGATATAATTTTGTATAATGGGCTAGTGAAATTTCATTTTTTGTTTGACAGTTCATTTATTAACTGAAATTTTATAAAGTAATTGAATCATGAATCTTGCGCAACTTGGATTTTGTTCAAATCTGAAATCATTTTGTTTAAATCTGAAGTATTTTTGTTTGTTGCCATAGCTTTTAAAACTACTGTATTGTCTAACCCAGGAATTGAACTTGGAGCCCTCTTAAACTCATATACACTATTTTAAAACTTCTGGATCAACTTACAATAGCAATTTATATGATTATGATTCATTCTTCAATTAAAACTAAGTTTGAAAGAGTTAACAGGATCATAAAATATCCCACTTACCACTCTGCATCTGATTGGCTGCTCCATGAGTTTCAACTGCTCTGCACTTCACCTGAGAACCTCACAGAGTTATATATAACCACTTGTCTCTTCTTTAGCAGTTTTATGATCCACAAACCTCTCATATTCATTTCAAAAGCATGGTTTTTTCTCCTCTTATATTCTACAAGTATTCAAATTATCAATCAGATGGTGAGAAATCTTCTCTTCAGATCCTCTTGGCTCATGTGAGTAGAGTAAAGCTGTGGTTTTCATCCTCTCACTCTCAATGATTCAGTAATTGTTTCCAATTCAAATTCATATATTTAAATTAGCCTCTTGGTTACTATTGTCTTGTTCTAGCAACAATTAAAAAATTTCTCTTAGTTCTACCCTCTTGCCTCTGATAACTTATTTTTGGCAAATCACTGACACCATGAAGGGGAAGTTATTCCTGTTCTGGTATCTGATTATACAAACTTTGTTGGTCTTCTCCTTTGGAGGCCCTACTTGTACCACCAACTGGAGAAACTTATCCCCTGAAAATGCTCACACAGAAGTGTTCCTGGCTAATAGCTGGTTTAAATACCATTAAGGTCATTGGGGAAGAAAATTCAACTATGGATGTTCCTCTTCCAGCACTCCTGAAGCTGAAATCACATTGGTTTGTCCTGACGCTTTCTTTTACCTCCTGTGTCAGGGAATTAACCTGGAGAAACAAAATTTGCCAGCATCTGGGAACTAGCAGTTTGTGGACTGGGTGAGCAGAGCCCACCAGAGGATTGCGCTAACTTAATGAGATAGGACAATGATTTGCCCACCCAGGATCACAGACTGGCAGTTGGGACAATAGTGTCTATTACCCCAGTGAGGATAATATACACTATCTCAAATATCTTGTTGATATGGTCCAAGGGAAGCTCAGCGCCAGATACAGACATTGTCTTGGGGGTGACAGGTGGTTTCATGTCTAATTGGTAAGCAGGGAGGAAGTTGTATTTATCTCTGAACAGACAGGGCTCAGTAATGTGCCAAGGGCCCTTTATGTTATATCTGGTTAACACTTTAGATTAGGTCAAAGAATCCTGTGCTAATATCTTGTCAGAGGTATAATATCTATATTTGGGCTTCAGGGGGCATTCTGTAAAATAGACAGGACCAAAAGGAGCACCTGGTGGACAATAAGTAGCTGGCAGGGTGGCAGGAGAATCAGACAATTTTTGAGTTAACTGGCAGATGACTAGGATAAAATAGGGAAATAATTAGGGAAATTAATATCTCATTGTCAGGAAGCCAGTCATAAGTAGAGGCCTTGGACGGCTCGGGGTGAGGTACGGCCGAGCCGGCGGGTAGGGCCCACCATAGAAAGGGTGCTAACTTGATAAAATAAGATACAGATTGCCCAAGTAAGGACCAAGGTCTGGAGTTGGGGACCATGGAATCTACCAATCCTTTCAAAGTAATGTAGAGTACTCCAAACAGTTGGGTAGAGGTGGTCTTGGCTGCGGCAGTGGGTTCTAACGGGTGGTCTGGTTGTGGTGTTAAAGGAGGAGTCATAGGAACAAAGTAGGCAGGCAGGTAATTGTACTTGTCTTTGAACAGTAAGGGCGGGATCTCAACCCTCTTTCCTTTGTGTCCTATGTACTTGGTACTTCTAGTCCTTGCCAAAGGGTTGGCAATGAGGATGGTTTCCAAGTTGTACTCTGAATAGGCCGGGTTGGGGGTATTCAGTAAAATGCACAGGTCCAAAGGGGGCTCCTGGGGGACAGTATAATGCCTGGGACAATTTGGCAGGTTGGTCTTGGGGGAGGGTGGCGTCCTGGTGGTCTACTTGACTAGAATTAAGATGGAAGGTCACTAAGACTAGATAGGGTAAGATTTGTTCAAACTAAAGGTTCATAAAACTTTATTATCAAAAATGACAATATGGTCATCACCATACTGACAGGGCTTTTATACCATGGGTTTTTGCTTCTTCAATTTTTTCAGGGTTCAGGTTTGCAGACAAGTCACTGGCGGGGTGTGGGTCTTGGCTTGGGGTCTTGAGGGCGGCAGATCCAGGTTGTGCTTGTTCTGGAAAATTGGAAAGGTGACGCTTTGTTTTGCTGCCACTGTTCACTATGTCACCTGAGTAGTCCAATTGCACTACCCCTTCTGGGTGGGAGACTGGCAGTTGCTGGTGGCCATTGGCAAGGTTAAAAATAGGTTTTGTCTTAACCTCCTTAAGGCAAGTTGCAACCTCTGCATAGGTTTGGGTCTTTGGTGGCTAAGGTTGGCATCAATCTGATGACTATTTGGGGAATTGTCTCTGGGGGGCTGGCAGGTCTCAGAGTAACTTGTTAACTTGGGTTTGCAATTTAACAAGCAGGCGGTCCCCCGTCCACTTTGTGTGACTCAAGTGATCTTTTGAGGGTCCTCTGTAGTATTCCGGCGGAACGCGGAGTAATTTGCCAATTTGAGCCCGTCTTTTAATGGATTGGCAGGTCCTGGACTGGTCTCCTGGAAACCGGGGTTTAACTCTTGGGTTTTCAATACAAGTATTGAAATGTCATTCATGACATCATCCCCTTCCTTCCCCGGGGTCCCTTCTTTCCTGGCCTTCTTCTCAAGGTATTGTTGGATTGCTAGTTGGGCATTGGGTAGGTTGCTTAATGGTTCCCAGGTGCTTTCCTTGGGTGGGTATCCCTTTCACTTGACGTAGTACTGGAGGGTTTTATAGTGGGTACAGTCTCCATGAACATATTCAACTTTGTATTCTTCAGAGCGTCCTACTTGGATGGGAGGGGGTTCAGTCTTGAGTTTCTGGTGGGGGAGTGAGTTCCCCTCTTTCTTGAATAGAAGCGTGCAATGGAAGACGTTGTGTATTTTCCACAAGGGGGGTAATTCTAGTTCAAATGCTACTTTGCCCACTAGTTTGGTGATCTTGTAGGGGCCGCTTCTTTTGTGGGCTAACTTCCGACAGGGAACAGTCAGAGGCACGTTACAAGAGTCCAGATAGACTTTGTCCCCTACCTTCAATGGTTTCCCAGGAATTCTCTTTTTGTTGGAGAAAGCCTTATAAGTCTGGACAGCGCGGGTCAGATTCTTCAAACAGGTTTGTTGGGTGTCGTGTATCTGTTCAATCCAGGTTTGTCCTGACAGGTTTATTTCCTTACTGCCAATGCTGGGATCCCAGGATGGGTCAAATCCATAATTGGCCTTGAAGGGGGACATTCCTGTGGAGGCGTGGTCTTTAATGTTGTAGGCATACTGAGCCATGGGTAGCATCTTGGCCCAGTTATCCTGGTCAGTGTTTGCATAGCATCATAGGTATTGTTCAAGTATTTGGTTCACACATTCAGTCTGGCCGTTGGTCTGTGGGTGGTAGGAGGTTGATACACAGTGCTTTACCCCCAAGTCCTTCATCACCTGAGTCCAGTATTTGGAGGTGAATTGTGGTCCTCTATCAGTGATGATTTCCAATGGAGTGCTGTGTTGAGTTAGGATGCAGTTGTGGAAATGTCTAGCTGTCTCTGCGGCGGTGCAGTGAGTGGTGGTAGGGACAAAGTAGGACATCTTAGTAAACCTATCTACCATAACCAGGATGGCATTAAACGCATTGGAAGGAGGCAGTTCTACAATATAGTCCATTGAAACGGACTGCCAGGGCCCCACGGGTATGTCTAGCGGCCTCAGCAGACCTTCAGGTTTGGATCTATGGGTTTTGGTTCTTCCACATGTCTCACAGCCTTCAATGTAGGTGGCCACATCTTTGTCCAGTCGGGGCCAAGCGTAATTCTTCTTGATTCCTTGGAGTGTCTTGAGTCTGCCAGGGTGGCCAGCCATCTCTGAGTTGTGATAGTCAATGAGTACTTTGGTCCTTGTTTAACCTTCTGGTACATAGATCTGGTTGTGTAATAGCAGGGTGGATCCTTTCAGCGAGAATCCTTTCCTGTGGTGGCAGCTCTCTGGGTCTGAGGTCAAGTCAGCAACAAGGTCCGCTGAGTATTTTTCTTGTTTCTGTACCTCAATTACATCAGGTTTGCGGGCCATGATTTTCATGTACATCAGTTGGATGCCTAGGCTGGCCGGGTCAAGGAGTACATGTGTGCTGTGGTCCTTAGTTTCTGTAGAGGAAGGAGTCAGATTGGCTCTTCTACTCAGGGCGTCAGGTACCACGTTCACCTTCCCAGGCTTGTAGTCAATGGTCAAGGTATAGTCAGCCAGTTCCAAAGCCCATCTGGCCTGTCTCTGGTTTAGCTGTCTGGGTTTAAAGATGTAAACCAAGTTCTTGTGGTTGGTTAAGACTTTTACTGGAAATTTGGCACCACATAGGTACTGGCGCCAATGTTTCAGGGTCTTCATTATTGCAAGCATCTTCTTGTTGTAGATTGGGTAGTTTCCTTCAGCAGGCAGCATCTTTTTGGAGTAATATGCTACAGGATGTAGCATACCATCCCTTCCTTCCTGAAGAAGGACCCCACCCACCGCAAAGTCAGACGCGTCGGTTTCCAGCACAAATGGCTTGGATGGGTCAGGCATGGCCAGGACGGGGGCAGAGGTGAAAGCAAGCTTCAGGGCCTCAAATGCTGATGTGCACTTGTCAGTCCAAGTAAAGGTAACCTTGTCAGAGCAAAGGCGGGTCAGGGACAAGGTAATCAGAGAAAAATTTTGGATGAAATCCCTGCAATAATTTGCCAGGCCCAAAAAACTTCTCACATCTTTCCTGCATTTGGACACTGGCCAAGATGTTACTGCTTTTACTTTGTCCTGTGCCATGGCAAACCTGCCAGTCTTCACAACATGTCCCAGGAATTCAACTTCAGACTGGAAGAATTCACACTTTTTAAGCTTAGCATGTAAGTTTGCTTGGGAGAGTTTTTCTAGTATAAGGTCCAGGTGGCGCAGGTGTTCCTCGTGGGTCTTTCTGTAGATGAGGATTTTGTTGAGGTAGGCCACGCAGAACTAGTCAAGGTATTCACCCAATACTGTGTTTATCATGCGCTGGAAGGTGCTGGGGGCGTTGCATAGTCCAAATGGCATCACCAGGTATTTTTAGAGTCCATACCTGGTCTTGAACGCCGTTTTGTATTTGTTGCCCTCTTTAATTTGGATTTGGTTGAACACATCTCTTAGGTCAATTTTTAAGTACACCTGGGCTCCAGTTAGTACGTTGCAAAGGTCATTGGCGTTGGGGATGGGATAGCGGTTCTTCACAGTGATATCATTCAGCTTCTGGTAGTTCACGCAGGGACGCATTCCGCTGTCTTTCTTCCCTACAAGCAGCATCAGTGACAAGCATGGGGCCTTTGATACTTAGATGAAACCCTTTTTTGTCATATCCTCTAGGTAAGCTTTCAAGGCCACCTGTTCTCAGTGGTTGCAACTATAGATGGGGCTGTAGTGTGGTTGGGTACCTGGTAGTAGGTCTATAGCATGGTTGTATATTGAGTGGCTGGGTATTTTTGTGGCTTCTTCTTTGCTAAATACGTGGTTCCACTTTTGCAGGGGAATAGACAGTGTCCTGATGCTGGATTCCATCCTTATGGTTAAGAGTCTGTTGGTTGGGGTTCTGCTGGGGCTCATACAGAACAGAACGGTATCACAAGATTCAGGTCATCCTAAGGTGGCGGTCTGCTCACAATAATTTAGAATCAGACCATGTCTGTTGGACCATGAGTCCCCCAGTACTAGAGGATGGGGCAATCCTTGTAAGAGGATCAAGGGAGTTGGGTATACGTTCTGTCTGATTGTCAAGGGAAGTTCCTGTTTGCACTCGTAGCCAGTGTCCAGGGAACTGTTTCCCATGGTTACTTGTAGGCTGCGCTCCAAAGCTGTTAGTCCTAGTTCCTTTGCCAGGTTGGCATCAATGAAGCTTTCATTGGCTCCTGTGTCAATAAAGCCCTCTATCTGACGCTTGATTCCCATACAGTCTATGGTCACTTGGATGAATTTATAAGATTGCGCAGAGGTGTTTATTTGCGCCAAGGATACAGAAGGTGTATTCTTCTTAGGGCATGCTCTGGTTAGATACCCGGCCTTGTGGCAGTAGAAACATAACCCATCTCAATAGTGGTGTTGTAACTCATCAGGGGACATTCCAGGTCAATTGGGAGTCATGGCTCTTCTGGCTTGGGTAGGGTTCACGTTCTTCTTAGTTTAGACTCAGGCCTTTGCATAGGGGCAGTAATTCCTCTAGGCTCAGTGTAGGTGGGTGGTGCTTCAACAGGTCTTACATGGCTGCATTAACTCCCTTCCGGAAGATAATGGCAGATAATTCATCTTCAAGTTGGGTGCGCGTTTTCAGTTTAAGGAACTTGTCAATATAGGCTTGGATAGGGCGGTTTGCTTATCGGATCTCTAACATAGAGTTCAGTGCATAGTATCTGGTGTCTTAGTCATTGCCAGTGCTCATGAGTTCAGCTTCAAATTTGGAATAGTCAAGGCAAAATTCAACATCTTCAGCAGTGGCCTTCCTGAACCAATCCAGTGTGTCTCCTGATAGCATGGCAGCCACCCCCAAGACTTTTGCAGTGTCACTGGTGTAGGCATTGGCGTTGGTTTGGAAGTGGAGGCGGAGGACTGGCATGGCTTGGCGGGCTTCTTCTAAGGTGAGTTTGCCCATCTGGGGCATATCCACCTTGGTTGTGGTCTGGTTCACTATCACACTTTTCACTTGTGATGTGGCCGGGTTCTGGGGTTCTGCACCAGGTGCAGGGTCTTTCAATTCTTTGGCGGGTTGGTTCTTCATCCATGGGAGTATCAAGGAGGTAAGTGCCTTATGGGTGTAATAAGTGATTATCACAAAAAAGAGCATACAAGTTGCCCCAAGTGTTAATAACATCTTGGGGCCCAGGTTACCGTGTTTGTAAAAGATTGTCATAATGTCAGGAAGCCAGTCGTAAGTAGAGGCCTTGGGTGGCTTGGGGTGAGGTACAGCCAAGCCGGCGGGTAGGGCCCACCATAGAATGGGTGCTAACTTGATAATATAAGATACAGATCGCCCAAGTAAGGACCAAAGTCCGGAGTTGGGGACCATGGGATCTACCAATTCTGTCAAAGTAATGTAGAGTACTCCAAACAGTTGGGTAGAGGTGGTCTTGTCTGCGGCGGTGGGTTCAACGGGAGGTCTGGTTGTGGTGTTAAAGGAGAAATCATAGGAACAAAGTAGGCAGGCAGGTAATTGTACTTGTCTTTGAACAGTAAGGGCGGGATCTCAACCCTCTTTCCTTTGTGTCCTATGTACTTGGTACTTCTAGTCCTTGCCAAAGGGTTGGCAATGAGGATGGTTTCCAAGTTGTACTCTGAATAGGCCAGGTTGGGGGGTATTCAGTAAAATGCACAGGTCCAAAGGGGGCTCCTGGGGGACAGTATAATGTCTGGGACAATTCAGCAGGTTAGTCTTGGGGGAGGGTGGCGTCCTGGTGGTCTACTTGACTAGAATTAAGATGGAAGGTCACTAAGACTAGATAGGGTAAGATTTGTTCAAACTAAAGGTTCATAAAACTTTATTATCAAAAATGACAATATGGTCATCACCATACTGACAGGGCTTTTATACCATGGGTTTTTGCTTCTTCAATTTTTTCAGGGTTCAGGTTTGCAGACAAGTCACTGGCGGGGTGTGGGTCTTGGCTTGGGGTCTTGAGGGCGGCAGATCCAGGTTGTGCTTGTTCTGGAAAATTGGAAAGGTGACGCTTTGTTTTGCCGCCACTGTTCACTATGTCACCTGAGTAGTCCAATTGCACTACCCCTTCTGGGTGGGAGACTGGCAGTTGCTGGTGGCCATTGGCAAGGTTAAAAATAGGTTTTGTCTTAACCTCCTTAAGGCAAGTTGCAACCTCTGCATAGGTTTGGGTCTTTGGTGGCTAAGGTTGGCATCAATCTGATGACTATTTGGGGAATTGTCTCTGGGGGGCTGGCAGGTCTCGGAGTAACTCGTTAACTCGGGTTTGCAATTTAACAAGCGGGCGGTCCCCCATCCACTTTGTGTGACTCAAGTAATCTTTGGAGGGACCTCTGTAGTAGTCCAGCAGAACGCAGAGTAATTTACCCATTTGAGCCCGTCTTTTAATGGATTAGCGGGTCCTGGACTGGTCTCCTGGAAACCGGGGTTTAACTCTTGGGTTTTCAATACAAGTATTGAAATGTCATTCATGACACTCATAACCTTTATTTTAAAATGACAATGGGGGTTGATCTTGGCTCAGCAGGTACTTATACCACACTGCCAGGCCTTATTTTATGATTTGGTTTCTTGAGCTTGGGCAGGCTGGGGCTGGGGGTCATGGGGGTCATGGGTGGCAGGGTGGCATTTGGCACAGGCGGGTCACCATTGTTAAATCTGGATAATATGTCAGGAACCTTCCTGACAACACTGGCGTTCAGAAGGATGTTTTGTGCACACTTCAGTGTAAAGAACAAGATAAAAAAGGCAGCAGTTCCCCCTTATTGGGGAAACTGCTGCAGGAAGCCGTGATTTTGAAAACAGAATTAAAAATAAAATTTTAATTTGGACAGGTTTTATACCCCGTCCGCGGGCCGCAGGCTGCACGCCTGACCGCACGCTGGGCCTGGCAGCTTGCCTGCACACGCCTGCTTCCAGCCAGCCAAATGGGGAAATTACCAAAAGGGGAAACCCAAAAAGGCAATTTCCCCAAACCCAAATGGAGGGGGAACTGCTGCCCAAATTTGGAATCTACCAAATTTGGAGGGGGTTGACAAGCAGTCTAGCATCACAAATAATGCATCAACTGCAAAAGTTGAATTGAAATGCATTACTGTGCCTCAAGATGCTCCAATTCCATGCCATGCCATGCCAAGGATAACAATTCATTGCTTGCCAAACCACTCCCATTTCACTCCCAAAAGGGAATCCCAGACAACACCAAGTGTTTGGGGTCCCCTATCCAATTCTTTGTACTATTCATGCCCCACTAAGGATGACAGTATATAATAAATCTCAATCACTTGATGGTAGTTTGTGCTATCATTGAGTGAAATTACCCTTTAATAGTATCACATAAATCAATACCAAAAACCTTTACACTACAGAAAGTTAAGACACTAAGCTTTGTCTGCCCTTTCCCAGGAACTGAAGATGAACCACTTAATCTTCTCTGCTGTTCTCACAGCCTGCCTCAGGATTGGGGGCCACCAATACTCTAACCAGCATGGGCCTTACAACAAACCGCCCAATGAGTACTTCTACAAGAAGCCAGTGCAGCTCAACTCCTCCAAGACGTACTCCTGGCCCACTCTGGTGTCGCCCTGCTCCACCCAGCACATAGCAATATATTCCTTTATATTCTACATGCTTACGTACTTTGCCAGTAATTTTGGACGTTTTAACGTACATGCCAAAGTCTTTAGATGGATGATGACGGTCTACCCCATCTTGACGGCACTCACAGGATTCCAAGTCACCAACTTGGTGCCTTACCTAGCTATAATACTCCCTCATTTTATGGGGCTTTACATAATAAGACTCCAAACCCTTCTGTTTGGCAACTTGAAAATTGGAATTGGACAGGTGTTTGGGTTCAGTGCCACTTCCTGGACTTTGGGAAAGTTTGGGACAGCTCTAATTGGTGGACTTGCTTATTTCACTAAAAAACTGCCAGTGTCAAGTGTTGGTACTTTCAAGGAGCTGAATGTACAAGTATTCTGGCTGTTGCCAATACAAGTAACATCTGGTCATTACCTGGTTTGGTGTCAATCCAATGCTTGGTTTGACATTCCAGAAATGGCAACAAACTAATATCCCTTGACTCATCCATATATCCAGCTATCAGATCCTGCCCATCTTTGCCCATGTACTAAACCAGGCTATGTCCCAAGACACCTGGAAGATGTACTTCTGCGCCCATAATATCAACAAAGATATATCAAGTGGTGCACTGTATTTGAAGGACTTGTCATGCCCAAAGCATTTGCCAAGATAATTCAGTACAGTTGCTCTCTACAACCACAAAAAACACACAGCCGCCTACCACAGGCAAAATCACCAACACCAAGTACATTGGTATTGAAAAATTCTTTGGCAAAAACAAATAAAATGTTATAAACTGGCTGGACCACTCAGCCACAAACCTTTGCGCTAGCCACATCCCCCACAAAAAATGGGTCCATGAAGCCAGCAAACTCCTGTACAAGATTGCAGCTAACTGTTTTGCTACTTGGGTTGGCTCAAGAACCAACAACCATCTTGAAAACTGGGAAGAGTTCAAATCCAACATCACCCACAACTTCTTTGTCACAGAATCACTCCAAGACATTGCAATACAGCTCAGCAATCTTCCCCAGAAGACCACTTTCAGCCTATGCCAATGAATTTTAAGAGATATGTTACAAGATCTAAAGCCCAGCACAAGCTAACAACGTGCACACAAGAGCCTCATTCATCAACATAATAAAACCCTTGGTTTCTGCCCTCATCTGTCCTGAGACCAACACCTTCATTCCTGCGCTCATTGCAGAAGCCAAGTGCGCAGAGAAACGCGCAAATATGGTATTTGCAGTGCACAACTGCAACTGCTTCTCCAATGGCAACAAACGCCAAAACACCAACCACACCAGTAACAATAGCACCTTTAATTAAAACAACAGCAATTGCAGCCAAAGTGTGAATTGCTTCTGCCCCAAGAAGGAAGATACTGCCAAAGTAAACAATGCTAAAACAGCAATCTGCTACAAACCTGACCCCACATTCTATGACCCCAAAGGTCTCAAAACAGAGGAACATGGAAAAGAGGAGGGGGAAAGACTTAAGTGCCCCTGTCTTCCCCCCAAACTGACAAGAAATTGTACCAAGGTACAAACTTTGCTGCACATATCCCATGTGTCCCGCAATCTTCTATCTTTATGAATGTAAAAATTAAAGATTGCTCACAACTTCTTGTCTACCTATGCACTTATAAATCACACACACAATTTATTTGACTCTGGTGCACAACACACTATGGTTAGCAAACCATTTGTAACCAAATACAAAATACCACTTGTCAAATCCAACTCCAAATATTCCAGAATGGCAGACAAATCAAAGGTTCTACTCAAAGGCAAAACAACTCCCTTAATAATTGACCTCCAAGGCATACAAACGTCCATCAAAGGACTTGTCATGAACAAAATAAACTACAAAATTGTATCAGGCATGAACTGGTTCACCTGAGTGAACCCCAGCAAATGTTGGAAAGCAAAAACCATGACCATCAAATGCAACAAAGTCACTTTCAACATCCTCAAAGAACCCAACAACCTCATTCTGAGGGACACAGTCTTTGTACAAGTCATAAATCAGTACAACTCAGAAATTCTAACCAAAGACATTACCCTTCACATAATGAGGTACATCAAGTTCAATAACATAAAAACAACCAAAATCCAATGCCCAGAACTTGCAGCACTCCTAAAGGAATACACTTATGTATTCAAGGAAGAGCTAACAGACCTACCTCCCCCCCCAAATGGGAGGTCAAAAATGACATTAATCTATGCAAGACCATGCCCAAATCTGCACCCCTTTACAGACTCTCCCCCACAGAGACACAAACCCTTAAAACCCATATTGAGGAAAACCTAGCCAAAGGATTCATTTAGCCATATGAATCCCAGTGAGGACAGCAGTGTTCTTTGTAAAGAAAACAGGAAGGCTCACTCCATCTGGTAACAGACTAAAGAGCTCTCAAGGCAAGCACAGTAAAAAATAAATATCCCCTTTCACTTATAGAGGATCTATTTGCAAGGATCTCTGGAGATAAAATTTTATCCATAATTGACCACACCTCAGGTTATAACCATGTAGAAGTAAAAGAAAAGAACATACCAAAGACTGCATTCCAAACGCAATTTAGATTCTTTGAGTGTAGAGTAATGAACTTTGGGACAACCAATGCTTCTTTAACGTTTGTCACTATGATTAACCAACCACTAAACGGTCTTTCAAATACCTTATACTATCTTGACAATATTATCATATTCTCAAAAACCAAAGAGGAACACCTCATGCATGTCTGCAAGACACTTGATTAAATTGCAAATGTTGTAACTGTGCTGTTTTAGCAGATTTACACAGGGAAAAATATTTAGAAGCTAGATAATAATCTTTATTGGGAGATAGTGATTATATAGTTCATGTGAATCAAGGATAACAGGAACAAGATAGCGTCAATCACACGGCTGGATGGAAGAAGGGGGTGGCTTGATCCTGATAATGAGTCAAGCACCAAATTGAGGTATCCACCATAAAGGATCATCTGTTCATGTTGTTGGATTTGATAATTTGAGTTGACTTCCTAGTCTGGCTTTGGGTGACCGGATAATTGGATTGCAGGTCACAAACCTGCTTGGTTGGAATCTTGCTGGCAGGTCAAGCCTGCGGTTTTGACACAAAGCACAAGTGTTATAACTGTGCTATTTTAGCAGAGTTACAAGGGAAAATATTTGGAACTAGATCATATTTTTTATTGAGAGATAAGTATTATATAGTCATTGTGAATTGTGGATAACAGAAACATGATAGTGTTGATCACACGGTGAGATGGTGAAGGGGGTGGCCTGATCCTGGTAATGAGTCAAGCGCCAAAACAAGGTATCCCCTGTAAGGAGTCAGCTTCTTTTCATGTTATTGGATCTTTAAATTTGAGTTGACTTCCTAGTTTGGCTTCAAGTAGCTGGATGGTTGGACTTCAGGTCACAACCCCACTTACTCAGAACCTTGCTGGCAGGTTAAGCCTGCTGTTTCAATACAAGCTCTATACAAAGCCTAGCAAGTGCCAATTTATGGAAAATTAACTCTTGTTCTTGGGACACATTGTCTCTGATGGTGGCATCAAAGCAGACCCAGATAAAATCAAAGCCATAAACAACATGCAACACCCCACCTCTGTTAAAAAAGTTAGATGCTTTCTCAGAATGGTAGCTTACCTAAGAAAATATATCAAAGACTGCGGAAAACTAGCCACACCAATCAATCACCTAACCAAGAGTAATGCCAAAAAAAATCATCTGGACACCATAATGTGACAAGATTTTAATCTACTAAAGCAATCTCTGATTGAAGTGCCAATATTGCAATACCCAAATAATAACGGGTGCTATGAGCTTGAGCTGGATGACAGCAACACCACCATGGTGCAGTACTACACATCTGCTGGCCAGGGCAGCAAGACTTTCTGAAAGTATGTTATGAAAGTAGAAAACTAACTAACACTGAGCAGAGATACCCTATACACAATAAGGAGTTGCTAGCAATATACCACACATGCAAGAAATTGAGATGTTACCTAGAAAAACATTTAAACGTCTGAGTACTAACTCATCATAAATCCTTAATCTACTTTAAAACTCAGAACACACTTACACAGCAACAAGACAAATGGATGTCCCTGCTTGGATAGCTTAATCTGGACATACAGTACAAAATGGGGAAAGCTGGTCACAGCTGATGCTCTCTCTAGGCTATATCATTCAAGAGAGGATCACCCTGACCACCTGGACCCTGACTGGCCAAACCTGTACAACACTGAGTATAAAACCAAAGGAAAAGACCCCTCAACACACCAACTGAACCATGATATATTAGTAAGGAACAAAAAGTATTTCCATGTATCAAATGGCACTGTATACCAAATCATTAACAACAAACATGTCCCATACATCCCACTTGCACAAAGAGTTAACACCATACTAAGACATCACCGCCTACTAGGCTACACAAAGGCTAACAATCTGTCAGGGATTCTTTCCCTGACTACTTGAATCTTATTGACAACCTTTTCAAAAATATTTCTCTAAATCAACACCAGAACAAATACTTTAAATATACCCAGTCAAAAACACACCACAACATACTTAACAACTATATTTGTTTATTGAAAACCTTCCAGACCAAGATTCAAACTCAGGAAGCTACAGAAAAATGTATTGTTAGTCTAGAATTCTCTCAAACTGTTGATTTACCTTTTTATTATCCTTTGATTCAATTGGTTTTAGCTTTCAAAACGCCTTTTGAACTTGAAAGTGTTACTAATATGATTGTATATGTCACTTACCGCTCAGCTGTTGATTGGCTGCCTGGGATTATCCTGACGCTCTCAGATATAGAATCAGAAGATGAAACTGAGGCTCTGTTCTTAAGATTGACTGATACTCAATATGAGTACCGCCTAAACTATAAGGATCTTGTGGCTTGTCTTGTTTCCGCCCCTCTTAATTTTATAACTATCTTACAACTCCTGCTCCACATCAATGCTCATATTGGCCAGGTATTAATTTTAAACATGAAATTTATGCACATCATTGTCAAATCCCTCTGATCTCCTCCCAATATCCACTCAAACTCCCAGCCTCCATTTTGGAGACTATTTAAGCTTTCAAATCTGATTCAACTTAGTTGTTCCAACAATAAAGAATATTACTCTTCTAGATACTCCTCCATTTTTGATAACACACCTTTTTGAAGCCATGAGGGGAATTCTTTTCCTATCCTGGTTTCTATCCTACTTCTTGCCCAAGGTGTACGCCTTGGAAAATCCAACTCCTACAACCAACTGGTATAATTCCTCCCCAGATGACGCCCACCAGAAGGAATTCCTTGCCCATGGATGGTTCAAATATCCTTCTGGACTCTGGGGACGTAAATTCCACTATGGCCGCTTGTTTGCTACCCCTCTCACTGAACCTACTCTGGTTAGACCTTACGCCTCCTTTTACCTCTTGACATATTTGGTGGGCTACTATCTACCTGGACAATTCAGTTCTATGTTTGTAAGATTTGCTTACCTAGGACACCTTGGACATCTTGCAATGGCCACGGTTCCTATCAGCTTGTTAATAGCAGGCTTGAATGTAGGGGCCTTGGCCCATCAGCTGGGAAGTTTATTCCCCGCCAAGTGGGTCCCTGACACAACCTATACCTCACACTAAAAGAGATAGTATGGTGGCCCAACCTCAAACAGGATATAGTTGATGCTCTAAAAAAGTGCACAGTGTGCAAGAAATACACCAGTACAAAGGCCCCTCAGCCAATGGTCAACCTATTACCAGACCCAGAACTATTCAAGGTTTGGGGACTAAACGTAGTGGGGCCCTTCCCAGAAACAAAAACTAACCAACATTTCTTAATTGTAGCTATTGACTTTGCCACACGCTGGCCCATCTGCTGGGCAACAAAGGACCACAAAGCAGAAACTATCAACCCTTTCATTAACAAAGCAATCATAGCCAACTATGGCACTCCAGACTACATCATAACTAATGGAGCAACAGAGTTATCAGGTCACATAGTAAATGACAACTTAAAGTCCAAAAACATTAAACACTCCACAACCTCTCCATACAGGCCACAAGCCAACAGCAGAGTTAAATACCTAAACAGTAGCTTCATCAGAACCCTTGAGAAAGTAATGGATGGAAAAGCCAGAGACACATGGCCACTATATATGAAACATGCATTATTAGTATCTTGGGTACACACCAACCAAGGGACAGGCTACTCACTGTTTGAGCTAACATACAGATACAAATCAGAGATAGTCACCCACAAAAACCAACCCTATTTTAAGATTCCCTCAGGGAAACCCCCCACAGTGGAACAAGTCCCAGCACTACAACACATATATCTCAACGCCAATATAGCAAAAAGCAAGAGACTCAAAGCACAAAAGGTGATCTCCACTGAGGAGCCACTCCCAATCAACTCCCCTGTCTGGGTCCTTGTTGGAAACAGAAAGAAACTAGATTTGGTACACAGAGAACTGTGGGGTTCCTGTCCGCCAGTCCCCAAGTGTGTCCTGGATTATAGCCAGAGACTGGCTGGAAGGGGTGACATTCTCTAGTAAGGGGAAAATGTATCTCAGAAATATGTATAGGGGTTGAAATGGGCTTTTATTCACTCTCAGAAGGAAGATCCCCTTAGAAACCTCCTGGTATACAGCCCGGGGGGTCAAGGAAACAAGATGGATTTGCCAATACTTGGAGTCCTCCAACTTCATCTTGGACTCCTTGTACTTGGTCTTGGACTCCTGCACCTTTGTCTTGGACGTCTGCTCCTTAGACTTGAACTCCTGCTCCTCAAATGTGGACTTCAGCTCCCTGGAATCAAACTTCTGCACCGCGCTTAGGAACCAGCTCCTTATTCTTGGGCTCCTGCTCTGTTATCTTGGGCTTCAGCTCTAACCAAGCTCCTGCTGGTGATCAGAAGGGTTCCAAAACTCTTGGCAGAAACTCAAGAGACCCAGAGGTGTCCTCTCAAAGACCTGTAACAACCTCCAAAAAGACCGTCAAAAGACCCCATAACTTTCCAGCCAGCCACCTTCTTATAGTGTCCTTTTCCCAACGGTTCTGCCTTCAAAATGGCTTTCTTCAGAAGCTTAAACCATTGCTGATCACTTTTTCATATAATAACTTAAGCTTACACACTTACTTTCTCAAAAGCTTAAAGTATTAATATACTATTTCCTTGCTTATACTTTAAGCTTTTGGCTTCCAACCAATCATTTTCATCAGAAAACCTGCCAGAACTCAACCAATGAATGCAGAGCGCGGAAATAGACCATTTCTGAAGTTCCACCGGGATCCAACTATGAAAATCATTTCCACAGCTCAAACCGTTCAAATTGACAACTCTTCGCGCACCAAAGTGTTAACCAGTCCATTATTCCGGCACCATTTCTTCCTGCATTCAACCCAAACCCATTTTAATAGTAGAATAATATTTAAATTGTTCTTTCTGGACCTCTTCAACGTTATCCCCATATATTTACACATATAGTAAAATCCAAGGAAAACGTCCCACCAAAACAACCTTGTATCCTGCTCTCATAGCAACATACCTTTGTCTATCCTAGGAACTTAATAAATAAATATCTTACCCAAACTTCTATCCACATTCCTTCTTGATTTTCATACTAAACCAAGGCAAAATATTCCACATCTTCTCACTTTGGCAAATCAATTTGGCAAAATCTTGGCTCATTTCTCTGGACCACTAGTTCTTCACCATCATCTTCTGGTCCTCCAGCCAGCTTTCTTCAACAACAGTCACTAAACTTTCACTTGGCCAACATAAGCCCCGCCTGCAAACCACCAAACATGTGGATCATCACAAGAACCTAAAAGAATTGTCAAATATAGACCAGACATTAATACCTACCTAGAAAAGTTTCAAGGCACCAAGTGTCACGGTATGTTCTATCATGCTGGGAATTATCCAGCCAAGTAGTAAGGCTCAAAAAGCCAACAAACCATTAACAAAATTGACCCAGTTAACAGATTTAAATCAAACAGTCAATCAAAAACAGGTTACGGCTGCTCCAGTCTGCCAGCTTAAACCAAGTCCCTCTTGCAAACTGATGTTGATAAATCAACATAATTTGAGGGTTACTATATATGAGCTTATTAATCAGCATGGTCATCAGAAATTGGTCACCCAAGGGTTCTTTGCAACTTGGACCAGATACTCACTTGACAATGTGGAAGGAATAGGAGCCCAGGATCCAGGTGGTACTGCTTAGTCAATTTTTGATATATAATGAATAATTTTCACTGTTTCAACTCTTAAGAGTTGAGTCCTCTCAAAAATTTACTCAATAAAAAAATCATATATCCCTTGGCCTAACTTTCATTTTTAAAATGCATCCTGTAGTTGAATTGTTGCGCTACATTCCCTACAATCTGATTCTAAGCTAAATCATTACTGGAAGATGGGGCCCTGCAGTTGGAACTTTGTTGTCAGCACCACCCAATGTTAATTCCATGCCTGCTAATCTTGGAGTTGTATCCCCTGTCTTTGAAACTGAAAATTGTGTTGCATCTTAATGTCCTGAATTTTATTCCAAAGACATTCTGATGCTTTCACAGGCTATTTATCTTGGGCTACTCTGGTTAGGATTAATTATTTTACTTAATACTAGTATCTCATTTGGAAATTTTACAGAGCAGTATCTGAAGCCATGTTGGTGGTTAATCATTAACTCTATGTGGATTTGGGTGGGAATTCCCCACCATTTAGAGGCAGCTTCATATTATCCCGCTATTTTCATCACACCAAGGACCCTATCACCAAAAAGTATCTTAGATCCTGCCTTTGCCTCAGTAAAGAGGAACACTCAACTCAGCTAGTACCTAATAGCAAACAACTCCAGGAACATCAGGCTGTAACAGAAATTGCGGGATAGTAAGAAGTCGTTTCTAAGTGGTGAGGAATTACCACCCAAATCCACATAGCGTTAATGATTAACCACCAACATGGCTTCAGATACCGCTTTGTAAAATTTCCAAATGAGATACTAGTATTAAGTAAAATAATTAATCCTAACCAGAGTAGCCCAAGATAAATAGCCTGTGAAAGCATCAGAATGTCTTTGGAATAAAATTCAGGACATTAAGATGCAACACAATTTTCAGTTTCAAAGACAGGGGATACAACTCCAAGATCAGCAGGCATGAAATTAACATTGGGTGGTGCTGACGACAAAGTTCCAACTGCAGGGCCCCATCTTCCAGCAATGATTTAGCTGAGAATCAGATTGTAGGGAATGTAGCACAACAATCCAACTACAGGATGCATTTTAAAAAGGAAAGTTAGCCCAAGGTATATATGATTTTTTATTGAGTAAATTTTTGAGAGGACTAAACTCTTAAGAGTTGAAACAGTGAAAATTATTCATTATATATCAAAAATTGACTAAGCAATACCACCTAGATCCTGAGCTCCTATTCCTTCCACATTGTCAAGTGAGTATCTGATCCAAGTTGCAAAGAACCCTTGGGTGACCAATTTCTGATGACCATACTGATAAACAAGTTCATATCTGGTGACCCTTAAATTATGTCAATTTATCAACATCAACTTACAGGAGTGAATTGGATTTGACCAGCAAACCAGAGCAGCTGCAACCCATTTGCAATCAACTGTTTGATTCAAGTATGTTAAATAAGTCAGTTTTGTTAAAGGTTTTATGGCTTTCCGAGCTTTCCTACTTGGCCAAATAATCCCCAGCATTATGAAACTTACTGTGACACCAGCGGCAGCCGTCAAGACTAAGTCTCCTCCTGATGTACCATAGTAATCCCTTAAGGAAAGGATGTGTCAAGGAGCTGGATGTACTGGTATTCTAGCTGTTGTCAACACAAGTAACATCCAGTCATTGCCTGGTTTGGTGCCAATCCAATGCTTGGTTTGACATTCTGGAAATGGCAATAAACCAATACCCCTTGACTTGTCCAAATATCCAGCTATCTGAACCTGACCCACACATGACCTCCAATATATTTGATTTAACTTTAGTCCCCGCCACAGCGCACACAGTATATAAGCCTAAGATATCATCCAATAAAATCACTCTTCTTCTCTAAACCTATCTTCTAAGCTTCCCCAGAAGTTGCTCCTCATCAGTACCTCAGAAAAACTCCTGACATCAGGCACTGGCAATTTGCTTGAAAAACTCTGTGGTGCAGTTAAGTATTTGGATCCCGGCGGGTTGGCATCAACTTTACTAACAGGCAAATTATCACCTGGTTGCGGGCTACCAAGCTCCCAGTTGTCTGAACTGGTGGCCTGCAAAGGATTTTTTCAGGGGTTGACCCTGGCCCCATACCTTGGGGTTCAGGTACAACAAAATTTTCATTCCTGACATCCTGGTTTACTTGGTAGGATATTATCTACTGGGAAGATTCAGCTCCTTGATGGGGAGATTTGCCTTTCTTGGACAGTTTGGACATTTGGCAATGGTGATGGTACTGATAGGTTCTGTTGTAGCAGGATTGAATTTGGGGGCCCTTGCCCATAAGATTGGTAGTTTTCCCCCTCTCAAGTGGGTCCCTGACAGTGTCTTAGACCTCAACTTGTAAGTCTATTTTACTGTTGCTAGATCTAACTGAGGATTCTGCCTTAGGTTGCAACCATTACTTACCCTGAAACAGTAATAGTGTTACCTTCTCCTGTTTACAACATTGCAGCCCTTTCAAAGACCTGGCATTTCTCTTTCTAAGATGTCTCTCTTGTGCCCCAAACCAAGAATTTGACACTTGGAATATGCAATTTTAATTTTATATAAATATAAGTGAAATTACTTTTAAGAAAGCATTTTAAATAGAAATTTAATCAATCATATGGTAAGTAATCCCAGCTTGAAAATACAATAAAAGATATTGAATTAATTTATTAAATTCAACTTTATACTGTCCTTGGACAGGGCAACCACCCAGTATGCATTAATGGGCAGAATGAGTTCTATTGCACTTCATTTTTAAAATAAAATAAAAGATATATAGTTTAGATTAAAATGTTGTTTAAAATTAAAGTTTATTTAAATATATGTAGAGTATTTATTGATTCACTGTTATAATTGCCACACCCTTTTGGTTTCACCTATGGATTTCCCACCAGATACCAAGCAGGTGGCTCTGAATTCCAGAGGAAAGAAAGCCTTCTCCACCCTGATCCTTTCTAGAAAAATCAGATTACCCAAGCTAGGGGAATCCGCAGTTTCAGAAAGGATCCGATTTGGACACCTACATTAAGGTAAATGCTAGAATCAGCGCAGATTTAGTCCGCCACATCCCTAATCATAGTTCTAATTATAGCACACTTCTGTAGTGGATCAAACCTTTTGCATTGTTGCTGTGAATCGAGCCAAATAGGGATGCTTCGGCTCAGCCCCGGCCAGCTTTCGGCTCTGGGCAGCTACAATCAAAACAGAAATACTAAATACTTAAATTCGTTTAAATAAATCTTTGATATGAGTTACTCAGAGCTAGAAACTGATCGCGGCTGTCTGGGGCTTGGCCGAAGCAGCCCTAGAGCCAATCAAGCACCAATTCCTTTTTTTAGTTTGGGCTTCTGACAAAGCACGCCAGTGATTTAAAGTAAATCATTTTAGTTTAGGATTTATAAGGGTGGCGGCTTTCCGATTACCTCCCTGATAGTGCTTTTGAATGGGAGTAAACAGAACTTTAAATTATTGTGCATTTTGAATTAAGCTTTGGCACATGTCATCACGCCTAACTTGTGTTTCATTTGAGCTAATTAAATACAATCTGTCTTCAGGTTTCTCTTCCTTAAGTTTTATAGGATACGCTTTTTAAAAGACAACTGATATGCAAGAATATGCTGCCTGTGCGATACTTGAACAAAGTATGACTAAAATTGAACGCATCTCTCGTTGCGATAGATGCCATCGGCTGCATCTGAAATGTGATCGTGTTGAACCAGAGTGCGGCTTCTGCTCGTTAAACCCAAGAGCAAAGTGTGAATATTTGCGTCAGGTTAAAAGAAGAAGGCTTCCCAAACCAACGCACCGTGGCCAACTTCTGGTTGCCAAGGACCAAAAAAATACAAGCATCGACATAAATTTCGTGAATAGGTTAACCGATTTTGAATTGATGGTCCGCCTGACTTCTCGACCTTTTCTTATAAGAGTTATGGCTTTTTTACAGTACCCTCGTGTATATGCTTCTCCCAAGCTTGGCTTGTTTGCTTCAAACATCTTAACGCATGTTTCAAAGATCCGAAGATCTGCTCCACCAGCGATGCAAGAATCGAAGGTGTTAAATAATTTGAACCAGTTCAGAAACATTTTACTCAAGGCTCGAGAGAAATATTTTTCTAGGGTCAATGTGTTTTTGGGCCTTTTTCCTGAAAATACCTTTTATTTGTTTCCACGTTCTTGTATGCTGAGAGCAGCCATATTTCTGTGTGGTCTCCAATGGTGCCAAGAAGACCACAATTTCAAAGAGGCGGAAGAATGTCTGATAAGCATCCTTAAAGATGCTATTACCCCCAGTAATATCCCTTTCACACTTGATTCTCTTCAAACTCTCTTAATCTTACTTGTGGCGATGTTTCATTCCCCTTGGTTCTCCATAAGATCTGGTTTTCTTTTGACCTTTGCTCTTCGCTTAGCCTATGCTATTGGGCTTCACCTGCCAAGCACTTGCCTCTATGGAGAGTTGGAGCGTCAGTTAGCTCGTAATTGCCTATTATACCATGTCAACTATCTTAGTGTGAGCGGGGTTCCAGTTTTCATTCATCTTCCAAAACTGGCGCTGCCTGTAAATGATTGGACACTATTTTATGCCCTCGGTCTCGATTCCTTAAATCGTGTTTTTACTTTATTCCAAGAAACAAAGCTTTCTATCGTTGAAGGGAATCCTCAGCCTCTATTAAGCGACATCCACTGCCGCTTGGATCGGCTTGACACAAGGCTAACATCAGTTTCTCTTAAATTCATGACCGCCCTCTACCAACACCTTGCATCTTATCCAGAATCCCCCAGATTTTTACGCATCCTAGTCCCCTTATTTAGCTTTTATATAACATACTATCGCTTTTTGATCACGAGTATGCGCCTGTATCGAGCCACAAACAAATTTCTTCCCGCTATCCACCCGCCTCCAACCCACAAAACTTTGTTGCTGACCCTTGACATCTGCAAGCAAGCTGTCACTTGGGCCCTCAACACAAAATGTTCCTACTTGCATTGGTACTTCTATGCCAAATTGGCCCAATGCCTTGTGTTCATGTCGCGGCACCAAAAGCTTCTATCCCCCGAGGAAGAAAAGCTCCTTCAAAGAGGAAAAGATACCTTAAAGTCTCGTCCCAGTTCTCCACAGATTGACGCCATTCTAAAGAATATGAGGTTCATGAAAAAGTTGGAGTTCTTTGATAACGAGTTCTATGAAAATCCCTAATAAATCAAACTAGGGTAATTGGCTGGAGGCCATTGTACTATATTAGCAGTATTCTGCTTTGTAGTTTAAATTTGCAAAGTATAGTAATGTGCTGTTCTTTATGTAAATATGATGCTTTTTAGTTTATCGCTTTACAAGCTCCTTATGACAGAATATAAGTTTTTGGGTGTATACCCTATACATTAACAAGCGAAATTATCAATATATGGATGTCAAACCTGCAAGGTAACCCCCTGGCAAAGTTCCAAGTCTGAAGAGAAGACCTGATACTCAATTTGTTCCACCCAAGACCCATAGCCAGGACATATCAGGCCAAGTTTGCCAGCCGAGACACCACATCTAGATAGTTCCATATGAGGAGTACAAGTCATTTCACAGGAATAGTGCCCCATATATTAAGATGCATATCTACCCCTGAATACCACATCAAACACTACCCAATCCCTTATTCTAAAGCAATGACATGATCTAATCCAATGTTATTTCCCCTTTTTCATTAACCCTGCTAAAACAGCATAGTTATTACATTGGTAGCAGTAGTTGGCTTGCCGTTCTACCCTTTTGTTGGCAGAATTTATAACTCAATCTATACACCTAAAAGGTAAAAACCCAAGGGAGCAACATGCCAGGTATCATCATATGTTGGATACCCTACACTGCAAGACTTACCATTATCTGAAGAAAAAATTGGTTATCAAAGAATTTCTGTACAGTAGTTTTAAAATCTACGGCGACAAACAAAATGAACTCAGATTTAAGCAAAATGAATTCAGATTTAAGTGAAATTGAAATGAACCCAAATCTATTGTGAATCAATATAAATTCATTTATTTTTAATTTTGTTTAAAGCTGGATTGTTTTCGCTTGTCGCCATAGCTTTTAAAACTACTGTACCGCTATCTGACTTCGATGCTGTCACAGTGTTTTAGTTTAATCAGATATCCAAAAAAATCCCTTGACAACACCATAGACTGAACCAGGCTCAAATGCCAGCACACATAGCCTAGCACCTATATAGTTCCTTCTTATAAGAATTTACAAGGTTCTAGTGATGAAAATGCTTAAGCTTTGATGTAGTCCACCCAAATAAAACTTATTCAGATAGAGCAAAATGAACAATCCTGGGTTATAGAGATCTCCATTTGGCTTACCCATGATTTCAGAACCTGGTGAGACCAGAGATATGAAGAGAACACAGATAAAGGATGTAACACCTTTAAATCTGACTTCCCAGTACAATTTGTGTTGAAAGACATTGCCTTCATGATGCTCATGGAAGTCAAACCCTTATGCAAGCAGTAAAAGCCAAAGAGCTGACCTGAGCCTATAAAGACCTGAGCCTGTTTGCTTCACCTGAAATTATTTTCAATGATCCAACCATACATCTCAGCCATTGCAATGTTCTAAACTCTCATGGTATGTGACATGTGGACCACAATAACTGTACCAACCCCCAGATCCTGTATTGAGAAGATCAAAGAGCAAAGAAGACATTTAACACTCTCCAAAAAGCACAAGGGCAGAAACAAGAGCACCCTGCCTTTAATGCCAACCATAGCTAATAAAATAGCCACTCTAAACACTCTGCAGCAGGAAACAGTAATAGTGGCTACCACAAGGCAAACAACCCTGTAAAATCAAACAATCAGGGGAAGTTAACCCAGTTTATAAGAGTCCAAACCAACAGCAAGGACAATTAAGAAGCAGAAAAGCTTGGAGAGATAGCTAAGCAAACCAATCTCTCCCAACTTTACCTGACTATCAAAAGAATGGATACCACTTAGAAGACATGGACAAGTGCACCATGATCCAGGTCCCACATGATTCAGTCCTCTATGTGGCTATCAATCAACCAAATAAACTGATGCTTTATCCTTTTTATTTTCAAAGTTACACAGGATATGCCCTCCTGGACTTGGGTGTTAATAAAACTCTAGTGGACTAAGAATTTGTAGAAAGGTTGAAACTTCTCACTAACCTTTTTCAGAATAAAATGTGGCTATATGTAAGAATTTGTAGATCAAGTCACCAGTGAGGTATCATTCTTTGTTGTTGATCTGGAACCCCCAAGTTCATCATACAAGGACTTATTATTAAGATTCACAAGTATGATATAGCTCTTGGCTTAGACTGGCTAAGACATAACAACCCATATGTGGGCTGGGTAATATCAACCCTGGCCATTAAATAATAAGGTATTTACCATGAAATATATCCTGAAACTGAAGGATAAACTACTCCAAGGCCACATATTTTGTAGAGCAATATAGATCCAAAAAATAACCTGATATAAGTAAAATAAAAAAGAACACATGTATCTATGAGTCGATTCACAACAAATCATCATAATCCCAAGCCAGCACCAAAGACTGTCAGATTATCCAGACCCATCCAAAAATATTTGAAGAGGCACTCCCATTTCTTCCACCTCCCAAACTCATAAAACAATATATCCAAATAAAATATGCAATTCTAAGGACTAGAATCATCTATCAATTTACTTCAAGTTAATATGACAGCCCTAAAGGAATACTTCAAAGAGTCACTTGAAAAGGGGCTAACTGTTACTAAAGTAACAGCTTCAAAGCCCCAGGCGGGAATCAAACCTGCTCCTAGTCACCAGGCGGGGCTAGTGGGTGGGGGAGATTTGCCCACACCTGGATTTTTGCTTTTCAAAGCAAATCCAGGTACAGGAACCATTCCCGCCCTGGTGGCAGCTGAGGGGCCCGCTTTGAGCCCCAAAAGCTATGCCCAAGCCTTGGTGGGTTTGGCTGGGCCTGGGCAGGCTATTTTTAGCTGCCCAGTAAACCCAGACCAAGCCCATCCTCCATTAAGTAATTTGGGGTCCCCAATTGGGGACCCCTTTTTTTAATCAAGTTCTTTGGGCTAAAGAGAGCCTGTCAAGCCAGTCCAAAAATGGTGATCAAATTGAAAAAAAACCCAAAACCCCAGAAGCCAAACCTGTCAAAATCAATGACCAGCCAAGCCAAGATAACCATCAAAAAAGCCAAACAACTGTTCCTGAAAACCCCAAAAATAACCATGAAGCATCCAACCAAACAGCAGAACCTGAAATGCCAAGTCTTGCCACACAGATAGCACCAAAAGAATTCCCAGAGACACCTGCATGTGAGTAAGTATATAAATCAGAAGCACCTGAAAATTTCTGTATCATCATCCTTACCAAATAAAGTTGTTATGAACCTTTGGTTCACCAATTTGTTTCCATACCTATTTTTGATACTCTTCCATCTGCATACACCCAAGCGTCAGCACCCCTCTACTGGGATAGATAGTCAGACTTCAGTTGATAAACCTGAAGCCTTTGACTACTACCACCCACCCAATGCTCCATTTGGCCCTGTGCATTTCACTGAGTATCCTGCCAATCCTGACCACAAACCCTGGACATTGGAAGACTTGCAGTGGTACACCCGCCCAAACGCTCCCAAGAAACCCTACCAAATTGTCCAAGACGGCAAAGCAATCACCATCTACCCTTTGATCTTCAACGGGAAGTACAACAATCCTGCTGCCTACTTGGTCCCCATGAAACCGCCCCCGACACCCAAACCAACCATCTCAACCCCCCCACTTCTGATGCCTCTGGCCAGAGTAATCAATTCCTGGGAGTGCTTTACCTTGCGCTCACGGGATTGATTGACTCTGCCTTGCCAGCGGCTGGACCTTGGGCTGTGGCTGGGAAGGCTCTTTCCTACCTGGTAAAGTTAGGTCCCATCATCTGGTGGGCCATGCCAGTACCTGCTTTGACTCCTCCCTCACCTGCTGGAGCCCCACAGTACTCCTGGTATCCTGACACTAACTCATCCTTCACAGTCATCATTTGGGGTCACTGTCTTTTTTTCCAAAAATAATGATAACCTAAATATTTTTAAGAATTATCTCTCTAGGAATAAGATAATCAAGAATCAGTACCTGCCCTCACTAATTAATGACTTATTTTATGTTTTTTATAGAGCCCAAGAAACTTAAAAAAATTGATCTAACATCTTGATAAAAGTCAAATTCACATTAAATAAGAGGCTATCTACAAGACCTCTTTTTGCACCAAATAGTGGTCCTTTTATTGTGTTGTCTGCCAGGATTTTGGAATATTGACTAATTAGCAGATTCAAAAAAATAACACAAGCTATGGACTGCGGGGTCAATGAATCAAAAACCAAATTATATCCTGGCATCAACAAATTCCCTGTTCTTAATTAATGAGCAGAATATGCACTTATTGCTCATCAATTAGTTTCCATCTGCAAGCATCTCAATATGCACCACATAATAATTACTATTTCAAACTTTAATTATATCCTAGAACAAGGGCTGTCATCTACATTACGTCTAGAAGAGTCCATCATGGACTGGGCCGCCAGGCCAAACACTCTAAGATAAAAGGCTCTGAGCCTATTGTATTAGTGTAGCTCTGATTAAGTGAAATAATCATCTATGTGAACTAGTAGCCAGTCAGGCTAGCTAGCCCTGTGTCAGGAATTCAGTTCACCTGATTTCTGTCAACAATCATGATGGGCCACCAATTTTAAACAGTCATGGTAGTTTTGGTTATTTTAAAGCTCCTAAGAAGGAAGGATCAGTTAGTTGTAATTTCTCTTTATTGCCTCAAGATTACAGTTTGATTAAATTTGATACAGGGACGGGGATTGGACTCATGCACTTTTGAGACTTAATCAATCACCTAGAAAGCAAGGTTAATACTGAAATTGAGCTCAACCAATTGTTACCTCCAAAATTCAATTGCAGCCAATCAAACAATGACCAAACAACTTCAAACTGTCTTTTTTGCTCTCTTGATGATGTTGATACGCTTTCAGACTCTTCTTGTGCTAACCTTGTGCTGTTGTCTTCTGTTTTGCAGTTTAAACCAACTCCAGGTCCCCATCTTTGTGGAGTAAACCAAGCCATGCCTGACAGTCAGGAATTTAAGATAAGAAAATTTTAAGAATTCTGTTGAGAGGATTTCAATTATAAGGAAGCAATTTATTTTTCCCCAGTTTGAAGATCCTAACTGCCCATTCTCCAAATTCATCTCCAAATTTCCTAATCTTCTTTTCCTATTTCCACTATATTACCTTTTTGCTACCATGCTATAAAAAGCTGATAATCTATATTTCAGTATTGTTCAATCAATAAAGTCTACATTCACCCAAGTGAATCATTTGCCCATTTTTTAGCTTGAATTAAATCATTTAAATCCTAAACCATGAGATTACCCAAGACTTCTTTTATGGAGTCTCTTGGGTATAAATGATGTATTGGATGGTCTTGTTGCCGGCTGTACTGGCCAGCATTTTGATAGGTTCACACGCCAATTCTGGTGCCTCTCCCAAGGCACAATTCTAAGACAGCTCCTGGCGCCAGGTGATACCAGAAGTATAGTATACTGCTATACCCTTGTCATATAACCCACCTCACAGAGAAGAAACTAAGGACTAACAATCTGCCTACCAGACTCCCAAACCCCAAGTCTTCTGTCCTTTGTCTTCTGCCTTCCTCTTGTGTTACTTGAGGATGTACTTTTTCTTAGGACACTTCAACCCTCTGTTAGGCAGGTATTGTTTAATTGGAGAATTATTTCATATCAGAATGGTGTCTTTTCCCGTAGAAACCTTGATAACTGGATTAAACCCTTCTGCTATCATTCATCACATAGGAAGATTACTTTCTAGTGTGTGAGTGCCTGACACCCTGGAACATGGTCCAAGTAGATAACTACTCAGCTTGGACAGAGAGATAGTTGTACAGCTTCAGAAAGGACACTGAGCTGTGAAAGTTGTCAAGAAAGATTACTTCACAAACCACACACCCAAGGTTGAGCCCCCTTCTGCAATGCCCTAAAGCTACATCAGTCTCTTCTTAGTGTTGTGAGCTAACTTGGATAAACGTGGGCAGCCAGGACCACCTCAATATCAGTTGTCTAATAAAGAGTTGATATTCTGAATCCTTTCCATATATTGAGTTTAGTCAAGTGGAGAGAAAAAGATCATAATTTTGCCATACAGTATTACTTTCTATAGTAAAATATAGAGACAACAACTATGAACTTATATCCAGAAGTAGGGAGAAACATCCCAAATTCTTTGGGCCTTGGGCCATGTCAGACTTGTTCTTCTAATTAAAACAAAATATTCTGGGCCACAGGTTATGCCAAATTCACAGGTTCTCTATAATTTCCTAATATTAGAAGACTTAGAAGATCATCTGATGGATAATAAAGCACCACAGTCCGCGGATTTATGTCATTATCCTTAACTTTAACATTAAAATACCTCTTTTACCTCTGTAATCTTCAAGAAAAAAGTGTTATTTAAAACATAAAAACATACCCTGTTCTATCTATATGATATCTTTATCTATAGCCCCTAACAAAGAACAGAACAATGTCAAAACAATGGGGTTGACCCCGGTAAGGTTCTACCCAAACAGTTTTGTGACCTGCAACCCAACTTCCTCATGAGCCAAAGCCAGATGAAAAAGTCAACTCAAATTCCTAAATACAGCAACAAGACCCAGTGAGAATCTCATTAAAGTAAACAACTTTATTTGGCGCTTCACTCAGTTAAAGAATCATACCACTCCCTGTCTAATACAACTAGGTGAACATCACAATCATGTTTCTGTTATCATGATTCATCCTAAACTATACAATACACATATCCCAAGAAAGATTACTATCTAGTCTCCAATTATTTTTTCCTTGTAACTCTGCTAAAACAGCACAATTACAGCAGCATTGATGATAGGGTTAAAGTGTAAGGTCTTACCCATAGTGGTGCAAGGCATTAGGATTCAGATTTAAAAGGTATAAAAGGTGGGAACTGTCTGCAAAATAATCTTACAGAACCCTGCTAAAAACCTATAATGGGTTACAAAAGGAGTGATTGAGTTTAAAAAGCCTAAGCAAAGAAGATAAAATAAGGTGTTTAATAGTGAAAATTTTGTAACTAAGGGAATGTCAATATTTGGATATTCTCCATCAGCAAATTGGTACATATAACTATTGAAAGATTCCTTAAGGGAAAATAATGGATACAACAAGCCTAAGGCTTGTTGTTTTACAAGTTCCATTTGTTCAAGAAAAGAAAAGGCTAAACTTCATAATGAATTTCAATAAAAATGTATAAGGGTAGGGCATTCCATTTTGAAAACTGCACTTTGATTTACGCCATCTCGAATTAAATTTGAGATGGCATTTTTTGCATTAGTGATTTTGAATCACAAAAAAATAAAATAAACAATAAAATAGTTAAAATTTACATATATATTTATAATGTGGCATCTCAAAAGTACACCATCTCAATTTTGTCATTTTGAGTCAAATTAATTAAATCTTATTTTTCTAACTTTATTTACATATGAAATCACTTAGTGTAGAGTGTGTTCATGCCATCTTGATTTTATGCTATCTCAATTTACACAATTTATCTAAAACTAAAATAAGCTTATTCCAACACTAAATCAAAGCCTGTTGTATAAAATCAGAAGATGCTCCTATAGTATTAATGCAAGACACTTATACTAAGAGCAACTTAAAATAATGCTACTATGGTTGTGGTGCAGGGCGCTGCCTGCAGATATTACCATATTGAGACTAATACCCTATAAAGAAAAGTATAGGGGAACTGCTGCCCTTTCTTGTGTTTTGATCAGAGAGTTACCCATCAAAACATAAAGATCAATTTCTGATTAGCCGCAGATACATCGGAGAGTGACCCATTGTGGTGACTTTCATTGAGGCAATTAGTGACCAATCTATGCATCTGCAGCTAGCCGCAGATACATAGATTGGTCACTAATTGCCATATATATAGGCTCCTTCAATGATTCACCAATCTATGCATCTGCAGCTAGCCGCAGATGCATCAGAGAGTGACCCATCATTGTGACTTTCATTGAGGCAATTAGTGACCAATCTATGCATCTGCAGCTAGCTGCAGATGCATAGATTGGTCACTAATTGCCATATGTATAGGCTCCTCCAATGATTCACTCTCTGATGCATCTGCGGCTAGCCATAGATGCGTAGATTGGTGACTCATTGGAAGAGCCTATACATATGGCAATTAGTAGCTCATCAGTTTCCCCAGTTTTTAATTTGGTATAGAGACCTTCTTCTCCTTACCAACAAGTATGACCCCCCAGATGAACATTCTGAAACCAAATTCTAGACCTAGTTCCCAAAAATTGGCCCTACTTTTGCTGCAACCACCTGACTTCAGTCAGGATGACTTATCCTTTCTTTTCCCTCCCCCATTTCCAACTATATAAGGCCCTCAGATAGCCCCAATAAAGACATCATTGAATAGAACATAACAACCAACTTAACATTCTTAGATTACTTGCAGAGCTCAAATAGAGAAGTTCTATTGTTTAAGGAGATAATAGTCCTGCTGTGTTCCCCCAGTTGCTTCTCAGCTACTCCAACCTTACCCTTAGAATCCTTGAGCACTACAATGGTAGTTCTACTTGTGATTTTCATTGCTGGGTAAAAAAATAGTTTTTTATATGTACTTTATAACTTATCTATACATGGATACGTTGATAGGAGTTCTCTTAATAAAATATTTTAATAGTGATTTCAATATAAAAGAAAGTGATTACACCATTTCAATTTACGTCACTTCAAATTCCACCAAGTTTCACATCACCCAATTGATTCAAGGCGCACAATGGATAGGGGAAAATAAGGGGAAATTACCTATGACACAAGGCTACACTATATTGATTCCCCCACCGCAATTCTTGCTTTCCACTTTTCAGAAGTATAGTTTCACGTCAAAACCAACATTAATAAAAAATGTAAGAAAACATATGAAAATTTGCAAATATATATTTTTTCATCTCCTCTAAACAACTGAGTACTTTTTAACCCCAGTTGTATAAGCTAGTTTTTGAGAAATTCAAGTTTTACTCTTTGGCCCAGTTGAGGTAGCTCCACCGTAAATTTGTTAATTTAAATATATAAAAATGCTCAAAAACACTATGTTTTTGAGCTACAGCACCTCAATTACGTCACTTCAAAAACACCATTTTGACTGAAAGTTTTCAGTCAAAACTCAAAGTTTTGCATACTTGCGTTACTAATGAAAAAATATTTTTACAAGATAAAAAACATTGAAATTTTGATAGTATATATTTTTTGATCTCCTCTACAATTCTATGTAAAAAATATTACTACTTTTTATATTAAAAACATTCTCATTTTTCTCTTTAAAAACAACCCCCAAAATTCCCATATTTTGATGCTAATTCACTTTTAGATGCCTCCCAAGCCTACCACTAAAGATGCGCCCAAGGCCTCCAAGGCTTCAAAGTCCAAGATCACTCCTCCCATGGCCAAGAAGGTCAAAACTACCCCTAAAAAGCATCCTGCTAAGGATAAAGCTCCTCCTAAGACATCTACGCCCTCACCAGAGCCTGAGGAAACAAGCCCAACCTCTCCCCACTCTCCTTTTGTTTACTCCCCCTCTGATCCTCAAGAGAAGTTATTCAACTTCAATTGCCATTATGGCCCCACTTCAGAGCCTGAGGATGAAGAGGAGCAGGAGCCTGAGCCTGGTGCTCCTGCAGATGAGCCAATTGAGCTCTGGGATCTTAACTTAATCCACAATGTATGCAACCAAAATGGCACCTTTTCTGTGCCAACAACATACCCTATCAGCTATCCAATTATGACTAAGAAAGGGGGTGTCGGCTTTGTCTACAAGGGCTACAGCTTCAGCTGCAACAACAAGAAGAAACCCATCCGTCAACATCACTTCAAATGTGATAATGTTGGCTGTCTAGCTAGACTCACCACCTATGGGTTCACTTGGTTTAAAGCCCTGACTATTGGGCATGACTGCGCCAAGCCTTTTGACCCTCTCTATCAACTGATCCGCTGGTTTCTTTGCCATGTGATCCCAACCATAAAGGATCAAACTGCAACTGAGGTTGTCAACAATGCGCTCCTTAATATAAATGATACCCAACTAGCAACTGTTGGTGGCGCCTCAAAATTACAGAGATATCTCACTGATCAGAGATATGCTCTGAGCACTGAAGGCGTCAGTGCGATCTCCATTGACCAATTGATCATTACTGAGGAGCAAAAACTATCTTGCCATGAGGAGAGATTCCTTCTTCATGATGATGGTCAACATGCCCCAGAGTGTATCATCTGCTTTGCCACAAGCCAGGATCTGTGCAACCTTTTAAAATGCAAGACCTGGCTTGCAGATGGAACATTCTCAACCTGCCCAAAGCTCTTCAGCCAGCTTTGGAATATCCATGGGCAGGTTGTTAATCTAGTTCTTCCCCTTATCTTCTTTTTCCTTCCCAACAAGAAGCAGGAAACATGTCCAGGCACTCACAATTTTAAAGACCAAACTTGATGAAATCCTCCCAACTATTGAAGAGGAGCCCAAGGAGACTAGAGGGTGCAAGAAGAAATCCATCTCCCAAGAAGAAGACACTCCCACCCCAATCAAGAAAAAGCCAGAAAGCCTTCCCTACCATGAATATCTGGTAGTGGATTTTAAACAGGCTCAGGCAAATGCCTTTATTCAAGTCTTCAATTGCTCCCCTCAGGAATGCTACTTCCACTTCTGGCAGGCACTCTGCCGCCACCTCCAAAAGTGCTCTGAACTTCATGAGCTGGTCTACACTGAAGGCACCAAAGAAGCAAAGGACGTTTTTAATTGCTTTGCTGACCTTGCCCTTGTGTGAAAGGAGGAGACTAATTCCTTTTATGATGCCCTCCTCCGCCATCCTTACATTATTGCCAACCAGGCAGCCTTTGCTCCATTCATTGAGTATTTTGAAACTCAATGGGTTGGAGTGTTTCAGGGAGCACATCACATTAGAAAAGGCGGTGACTCAATCACCTGGAGCTGTTTCAAGCAGGTCAAAGACAGCCTCATCAAGACCACCTCTTCCCTTGAAGGGTGGCATAGCCAGTTTGCTACAAGGGTTGGGGTTCATAAGCCCAAATTCAATAAGATCATGGTCCATTTAAAAAACCAGCAGGCCATTTCTGTCTGCCTCTTTAAGACTGGTATAAAGACCAAAGGCAGCTCCCCCAAGCAGACCAAAGCAGTGAAAAAGTATGCAGAGATTAGCAAGATGGTCTTTGCCTACTATCCCAAGGATAGCAAGCTTGAGCATCTTCAAGCCATCTCAGTTGCTTTTTCCACTAATGTTTAAGCCTATTTGCAATAAACTATTCTTTATATTCTCTCTTATTTCCTTTGACTTTACCATTATTTGACTTTCTTTGGTATTTGGTACAATTCTATGCTTATTTTAAAGTATAGTTTGTAGTTAAAATAGATGAAAATAGTTGTTTTTGGGATTATTTTAACTTTTTGGGCTTTACCCAACTATGTTGCTACTAATTAATCTCATTTTTTATTGCAGATTTGAAATTCTGAGGCTTTTTTAAGTCTATAAATGTTTTTTAAATTTTATTTTTTGAGAATTTTTTGGGTTATTTTTGGAGTTCAAAAAATTTAAAATTTTAAAACCGTTTTTCCTTAGTCAAAATGCTGTAAATCAAAATGGCGTTTTTACTATAAAATCAAAATAGCTAAAAATTGAGATGGCGTTTTTTGAGATGCAATTTTTGAAATGGAATGCTCTACCAACTCTGTAACCAGGAGCTTTGAAAGGTAAGCAAAAATTAAAATTCTCTAACTCTTTAAAGTAGAGAATATATAATAAAATAGAATAAGGAAGACAGAGCAACAACAACAACAATTCTAATGTGAATAGCATAAAACAAGGTAACTAACTTAAAGTACTTAATTATTTAACAATTTAACTTAAAATTAAAAAATATTAAAAAATAAAAGAAAGATCAATAAAAGCAAAAAGCAAATAAATATCTAAGAAGCCTGCCCTTTGGGGCAGGGCATGACATAAAGCTATTAACAATCAAAGTCAGGGTATTATTGTAAAAACTACTTAATTGGTGGTATAAGGAATCAAATAATAGAATGGTGCAAAGTAAATAACTAGGACATCAAGAATAGTCAAAAATAAAACAAAACTATGGAAAGAAAATGAAAGCCACACAACCTAACAAGTAGCTTTTTGAGATGCAAGTCAAACAATCTCAACTTGAAGCTGAGACTGAGAAGAACTTAATCTATTTACTCTTGGTTGAGAAATTGAGGTGAGTGGTTTGAAGTGAAGTAAACCAGATATAATTAATCCTTATTGTGGTTAAGGATCAAGTCAGATGGTCAAAATAATTACAGAAAAAGAAAAAGTAAGCAATAGTACTAACTTGAACAAGCCAGCCTAGGAATTGAAAAAGAAAGACAGAAGCGGGTCAGGAAATAATGTGGGCCTTGAAAGAAGCAAGAACCCAGAAGAATCAGGAAAACCAGTCCAAAAATCCAAAATTAGACTTTGCAGTGAAAGCAAAAAGTAAGTCTTTTAAAATTAATTAACCCAACTTTAGCGTAAAGGTTTGCAGTTTAAACCCCATCACTGTTTAAAGATAAGCTTTGAAAATGATTGCTAACTTTTAAAAATTAGATAAATGACCGGATTTGAAGGGAAAAGCCTCAAATTAAAGACAGAAGGACCAGAAAGGGAAAATCTTGCTCTGACAAAAAAACAAGATTGGCTATTGAAAGATAGTTTGAAGAGGGATAAAGATCCAGAAAAATAAAAATGGAGTTCACAATAGGAGATGAAAAAGTGAATTCTGACAATATATAAAAATATAAATCATCTCTATGGTTGATGCAGGTTTACAAGGAAACAGCATGGAATTTATCACAGAGCAGCTTCATGAGCAACTTCATGTGTATTGTGAGATACATTAGCAACCAGGCAAACAATTTGGTTGCAACACAAAACAAAGGTTTATTTTATTGTTAAAGTTATCAGTATAGTAGTTTTAAAAGCTATGGCGACAACCAAAAATACCTCAGATTTAAACAAAATGATTTCAGATTTAAACAAAATCCAAGTTGCGCAAGATTAAGGATTCAATTAATTTATAAAATTTCAGTTAATAAATGGACTGTCAAACAAAAAACAAAATTTCACTAGCCTATTATATAAAATTATATCAAACATCAAGCAGTGTTGTTCAAACCACAAACAAAATTAACTGACGCAACAAGTGAAATGGATGGATGCTGTTCTGGAGTATATTATAATCCAATCAGGATTCATATGAGGCACCAACAGAAGGACTAAAGTGAAACAAAACTTGAGCAATCTAGAAGCAAGATTACACAAGCACAAAACAAAATGAACTCACACAAGATGTGTAGTATGAGCAGCCTAAAATAGAAAAATAACAGTTTAACAGCCAATCAACAGCTATCCAATTTAGGAACAGAGGCATTTTATCCATTTTCATGGCTCCTGATTTGTATGGAATGGTTTTGAGAATCTTCCAAATATGGACTCAAGATTACAATAAAAATAAATCATTAAATTTTAAAATTTCTACTTTTAGTGATTTTATCCTAGGTTTTTTACAATGGTTTTTACAAGCAATATCTTTGACAGCGCCAGCAGCCAAGCCAGCAGCAGCTAAGCCAGCTTCAATGGAGGCAAGGCTCAGAACATGGAGGCACCTGTTTACACCCGAGCCTTTGAGGCGGGTAACAAGGAAGCTGACCTGTACCTGACCACTGACCCCTATGGCTTTGACTTTTTTGAGAGTCACTTAGTGTCTAGCTCTGCCCCTGCTCCCGTACTCACCCCCACACAAGCTGCCCACCAACCAACCAATCAGGATGTCAACCCTGATTTGGAACAACTTCCTGCCACCAGCTAACCTGCCCCCCTACAGCCAATCAGGCTTCAGCTCCCCCGGCCCAGCGCCCCAAGCGACAAATCATCACTGCCCAAATTCTTCAGGAAATTGTGGCACTGAATCTACAGGGTCTGTCCTGGGAACAGATTGCCGCCCAGTTGCAATTTACCCAAGCTACTGTCATTCAGGAATTCAACAACATGATGAACAGGGGGAATCTGATTGGGACGGCCAAGAAGCCCAAGAAGGCTCCCAAGTCACAAATATCTGAGGCATACCCAATCATTCTTGACCTCCTCCAGCAGGATCCCAAGCTTTCATTGACCCAGGTCCGGAAGCAACTTGTGCACCATAACATATGGGTGTCTGAGCGCATGGTGCAGCTCTGGATGTATGGGAAGGTGGCTTTCATACGGGTTCTTACCAATTTTGCTGGCAACCAATGGGATGGCGCTGAGGATTCCCCATATGACACTGCCATTGAATCAACCCTGGTCTGATGCCTGACTAGTCTAACTGATGATGTCATGTTTATCTCCTATTACAAGCTATCAATAGCTTTTGATGACTTTGGCAAGCAAGGAAAAGCCACCACCAAGAATAGAAGGAAGAAGGTCAAGAAGGGGATGTTCATTGGTGCATTTCTGGCTGTTTCAGCAAAGGGTTTTGTTTACTATCAGAAAAACCCAGATTTCATCAATGGCTACAAGTACAGACACATCCTCGGTGGATTACTCAACTCCTTGGATGACTTGAATTCCAAGTACCAGGTTTTCTTGAGCCACCAGATAGAGGGTAGCTCTACTGCCCTTGAGGCCATCCAAGGACGTGGGCACCAGGCCTCAGTCTACCCGCCGGCCATGCAGACGTCCATCTGGCTGATGGTGTCTTCTTCAACATTGGAGATACACTACAGGAGCGCCGCCCTCAGGCTTTCAACGACCTCTATCTTGGGGTCCTTGACCACAATTTTCTCTTTGGCTGCCAGATGGTGGCTGACTTGTTTGTGCAAATGGTTTTCCATGTGAACATGGGCAACCAATCACATAGGGATAAGCGCCTTCCACCTTGGGCTACTGCCACCTATCAGCCCATCCAGCCAATGACCAATGAGGAATACGGCAAGCGTTATATGGCAGCCATCACGTGAAATCCTCCTGCCTCCACCCCACCACCAACACCCCTAACCTGCAAGCGCAACCCACCCAATCCCAGACCCCCCAGGTCAGCACCGCCTCTACGTCTTCCTTCCCGCTATTTCTGCCTCCTAGGCATCATTCTCCCCCACCTCAATAAACCCCTGTCACCAAACATTTTCTATTTATATTATCTTTTTTTGAATTTCAATTGTTCATGTTCTCTTTTTTATAGTTGGTTTTATTCTTTATGTTCAGCTTATTTCTATAAAATCATATATTTACTATGTTGTGTATCTAGATCCAGAACACAGTTATTTTTAGCACTTAAACATAGCCTCTTGTGAAAATATTAACAACAATTTGGTGATCAGCTAAATTTGAATTAGAAAATTATAGTGTTAACTGTTTTTAAATAAATTTGTTACTGATCCAAATTCAAAACCTTAATTATAAACTTTAAGCCAATCAGGAGCCAAGTGATAAAGTGATTGTTGTGACATAAAGGGTCATTCAATAATTCTTTGGTGCATGTGCGCTAATTAATATGATTTGCTGGATGTTTTGCCATTGTATGCCATTGCCGCTGTGGCAAGTTGTTGATGGACTAGTGCTAACCCAGTAGCTGATTGGGCACTAGTCCATCAACAACTTGCCACAGCAGCAATGGTGTACAATGGCAAAACATCCAGCCAATCATATTAATTAGCGCACATGCTGTTGCAACTGAACCAATGAGGGTCCAGTACTTGGAATTGGGGAAGACAACAGTCTAATAGGAAAGGATAGAATAATAAGAATAAGGTATTGTTTATTGTAGGATATTGTGGTTAATATACTAAATGGGGAAGCCACAAGGCCACAAGGGGGTGGCATAGTGGGGGAGTTCCATGTAGGGTTTGGAGCTGAGGAATAACTTGTGCGGGGATCAGCAGGTCAAATTGCTAACACTCCTAATTAGAAAAAGTGCTCGCCATTTGACATTGCCATCAGATCCATTCATAACGTTAGATACGTCAAGGGGCAACTCATCAAGAGCCCCCTGTGTATTGTAAGATACATTGGCAGGTGAGGTTTGAATCTTGGTTGCAACACCCCCTTGCCCCCTGCTTGTTGTCAGACACCAGGACTGGAGTCTGCGGAAGGTCTGGGAAGGTCCGCACGAACAACCTTTGTGTGGGGATGGCACGGCAGGGGCGCAAGCAATTGTGGTGAAGTTTCTTGGTGTTTCCCTGGGCATCCTCAAGTTGGTAGGTGTGGTTGTCATAGACAGCAGCTACCTTGAAGGGCCTAAGTGGTTGGGTTCTAATTTGGCAGAATTGGGATTGAGGGTGTAGACAGGATCACCTATGGCGTATCTAGCTTTGAGGTGTTTTGTCCCCCCGTGATCCGCTTGTGTTTGATCTCCTGGGCTTTGGCACGCCATTGGTCTAGGGAGGGAGTTGGCACTAAGGGGGGCTTGTTGGGAACCTTGGACCGTAGTTTCCCCTGTTCAACCCCTGTCAGACCTTCAGGTGTTCCAAAGGCCAGGGTGTTAGGGCTGAACCCAGTGCCCCTGTTGATTCTTGCTTGCAGGATCAGTAGGGCAGTGGGAAGATGTTCAGTCAACGCAGTGTTAGGGTGCTCTTGTGAGAGCTTGGCAATCAGTTGAACCAGGGAGCCATTTAACTGTTCTACGCGCCTGTTGGCTTGCGGATGGTAGGGGGTTGTGACTATATGTTGGAGCGCGTTCTTGACGCAGTATGCCTTCACAACATGTCCAACAAGTTTGGGCCTGCCATCTGTGATAAGACATTTGGGTCACCCAAAGCAAGCCACAATTTCCTTGTCAATAAAGCGGGTAACAGTGGTGGCGGTGTGGTTGTTTGTGGCCCAGGCCACTGGCCAATGTGTGAAGTAGTCAATAGCAGTGATAATATACTTCTTACCCAGTCTTTCTTCAGGAAGTAGCCCCACAATGTTGAGGGCCCACTGTTCAAAGAGTTCCATAGCCTTGATGGGTAGGACAGACTTGGGAGGTGCAGGTTTGGATGTATTTTTTTCACACAACACACACGTCTCAAGGAGGTCCAGTATGTCTTGGCACATGCGCAGCCACCAAACCTTACGTTTCATGATCTCAAAGAGGTTACACCCTCTGATGTGACCCAAGGTTTGGTGGTAGTGCAAGATGGTGTCCCCTTGTTGTGTGGTGGGAATGTAAGGCGTCTTCTCACCTGTCTCTGCCTGGCGGCAGACGTTACCAGAATTGGTGATGAACTGACTTTTGTTGTCCTTCAGCTTGGAGATGGTGACGTAGTTCAGGCCCTTGTAGCGGGTTGCCTCAGGGCAGAGGTAGAGCATGGGCCAGTCTGGGTCCAGACTGTCGTCCCCAGTGATGGAAGCTACGTAGAGGCATGAAAGGGCGTCAGCTGTGATGAGTTCCTTTCCAGGCTTGTATTTGATGTGTAACTGATAGGGGGATAGACACTCAACCCATCCTGCCTGGTGGCGTGTCAAATGGGACTGCATGTTGAAGTACTGGAGTGACTTGTGGTCTGTCAGAACGCGGGATGGGAAGGTCGCACCTTCCAAGTAACAACACCACTTCTCAACGCAGTGTATATTGGCTGCCAGCTCTTTATCATGGATGGGATAATGTTGTTCCAAGTCAGTGAGCTTCCTGGACTCATATACTACGGGATGAAGGCGCCATTGTCAGTTTTTACCCTTAGCACGCCCCCTATGGCCCTGTCAGAGGTGTCAGTCTCAAGTTTGTACTGTCAATTTTGGTTGGGAAACTGCAGTACTGGTGATGTTGTGATCCTTTGCTTCAATGTCTCAAAGGCTTGATCTCTGGCAGGGGTCCAATGGAAGCACTGTTTGATATTAAGGAGCTCAGTGAGAGGTGCAATTAGTTTCCCACAATTGGGGATGAACTTGCGTACATAGGCAACCATGCCTAAGAATGTCCGCACCTGGCCCACATCAGTGGGGGCGGCATGCTAGTGATTGCCTTGATTTTGGAAGGGTTGGGCTTTATCCCTTGGGCAGAGATGGTGTGCCCAAGGAATAACAGCTCCGACTTGAGAAACTCACATTTGGAGGGTTTAGCTTTTAGCTGGTTTTCCCAAAGGGTGTTGAGGACAGCACAGAGGTGTTGGAGGTGTGTGGTTTGATCTTGACTGAAGACAATAATGTTGTCAAGGTACACCACCACGCACTTTCCAATCAATTCCTCAAAGGCTTTGTTCATCAACATGGTGAAGGTGGAGGGAGCGTTGGTCATTCCGAAGTTCATGACCCAACACTCAAATAACCTGTAGCGTGTGCAGAAGGCAGTTCTTGCCTCATCCCCTGGTGCAATGCGGACCTGTTTGTACCCCGCAGTGAGATCAATCTTGCTAAAGACCTTTGCGCCTGCAAGTGTATCAAACAGGTTGTCAATCAGCGGCAGGGGGTATTTATTTTTAACTGTCACCTCATTTAGGGCGCAATAGTCTGTGACCAGGCAAAGGGACCCGTCCTTCTTGGCTACAAAGAAGACTGCTGCCCCGTATGGAGAGAGCAAGGGGCAAATAAATCCCTTATCAAGCGCGTCCACAAGGTGCTGGAGGAGGGTTTCATCTTCCTTTGGTGTGAGACGGTACAATGGTTGTATCAGGAATGCTCTTTCAGAGCCTACTGACAACAATTTTCATCTTGGTATATTGGCAGAAACACCCCTTTCTTTGGGGTCAATTTTTGATCCTAAAATTGCTGGGTTAGTTGGTAGTTTCTGTCCTATTTTATCTGAAGTAATTGATTTCAAAACAGTCTTTGAAACTGTTAATTCAGGACCAAGTTTTGAACCCGGGTCTCCCGCTGTCTGCATGGATGACCAATTTAAAGAAAACATTAGTTTATTTAAAAACGAGTTGTTACCTGCCTTTGACAGATTCAGCCAATCAGACAAAGCGCTGATCAATTTGAAAGAGGGTTTTAAGCACCCAGGTGACGTCCACATTGGTTTTGACCTCAATTTACGTGCAACTGGCCTGTTTCCTGTGGTTTTGGGTTCTATTCCTTGCTCTCCTTCCCCAGTTTTGATTGGGGAATAGTTGATCTTCTCCTGCTTCTTCCTGGTTTCACTGAGTTGGTAAATTTAAACCAAAAACTTGTTTTTTTCAATTATTGAGGTCAATATTTTGGCTACAATAAGACAATTAATCACAGTTTATTTCCAAGCTCTCCAGGATCTCCAAATTCCCCCAAACATCTCCAACTTCTTCTCTATGAAGTTGATCTCCTTTATGTTTTCTCCAGCTTTTATTTTTTTACTACCATGCTATATAAGGCTGGTAGTTTATGATCTATTACTTGTTCAATCAATAAAGTCTTCATTCACCTACGTGACTGTTGTTAATTTTTATTTTATACAACCTCTAAATTTCCAAGGCCATGAAATTGCCCAAGACTCTTCATGGGGAGTGGCTTGGGTATAAATGGTTACTCTGGTTTGTTTTGTCCTCAATGGTGATTGCTAGCGTCTTGATAGGTTCCCGTGCGGATTCTGGTACAACTGCAGACTCCCAATTCCTGGATAGATCTTGGCGTCACGTAATTCTGGGAGTCTGGTATACAGCCAGTCCCATCTCAGCAAATCCTCCTGTGCGTGAGGAGACTAAAGTTTATGGTTCTCCTCCTTTGGCAAACAAACCTCAAGTGTTTTGTCCTTTGGCTTTGGCCTTTTTGTTAAGTTATCTTGGCGCGTACTTTTTCCTGGGCCGCTTTAACCCTCTCCTTGGTTGGTATCAACTCATTGGAGAGCTATTCCATCTGGGAATGGTTTCTGTTCCTGTGGGATCCCTGGTTACGGGATTGAATCCTTTGGCAATTGTTCACCACCTAGGAGGGTTACTTCCTAGTGGGTGGGTGCCTGACAGATTGATTGAATCCATTTTTGAGGCCCTCTTTGGGACCTCAAGACAAGTCAAGACCTTAGAGCTTGAGTACCAGCTGGAAATATTGAAAACAATGGCATTGGTATTCATTGTTTCCATCTTATGTCTCACAGTCTATCTAGTGGCAGCAATACACAAACAATCCTCCTTGCCCAAAACCCATGAGAACAGCCAGGTTCAGACTGTGGTGTTAAACAGCATCTCCGTTGCTCAGCCAGAGGACGAAGCCTCCAAAAAAATTTTGATGCTGCTTGTCTTTTCTCAATCTCTCTTTGAGACTGCCCCTGAACAATTTTGCACAGATGTGCAGAAGGTCCATCACGTTGCTGAACAACTTAAAGGCAAAGCCTGCCAGTGGTACGCAAAAAGAATTCTTAAGGGAGATGAGTTGCTCCACAACTACCCTAACTTTTGCAAACACCTTCTGTCCACTATTTCACCTAAACTTTCAACAGAAGAACTCTGTGACCAAATATCAGGCTTCTACCAGGGAAAAATGGCTACTTCAGAATTTATTGAGGAATTCACGCAAATCAAGAATGCCATTGGGATGGGTAATGAAGAAGCCTGTTATCTATTACAGAAGCAACTTTCCCCGGAACTGAAGGGGTTTTTGGCCCACCACATGCTTCCTACAGACTACAATGACCTGGTTCAAGAAATCCTTTGCTGGGCTCCTTGGGTCAAACAACTTCCTCCCTGGAAGCCTTCTTCATGTCAGGTCCTGCCTACCAAGAAGACCAAATCAGATACTCTTCCTTCTGGTCTTGTACCCAAGGAAGGTGGTGGGTATCAGCTTTCCGACACCAAACGTAAACGCTGCATTGACAAGGGCTGCTGTCTATATTGTGGTAAGAAGGGTCATCAGGCCAAGGATTGCTTTGCCCTCAACCGCGTCCAGCAGACCTCATCTACAGTTTTGGCGTCTGCCAACCCAAATAAATCTGCCAATAAGACTTATGCTTCCTTTCCTGTTACCATCAAGACCAGTCAAGGAAGCTTGGACACCTTTGCCCTTCTGGATACTGGGGCCATGGGTAACTTCCTTGATCATTCTATCTTAAAGCTACTACATATTGAAGATTACACTCCCTCATCTGTACTTTTGGCAAATAAGTTGGCCATCCATGTAAACAAAATCTCTTGCCCTATTGAAACTTGCATAGCTGGCTCACCTTTCACCTTGAAGTATTCCACCATTTGTGGACTTGCCTGCCCTGTCATCCTTTGCTATCCATGGTGCAAGCAAGCCCAGATGAATATCAACTGGGACACACATCAAATTGAGTTCTCCAATCAGGGAATTATCTTTTCAGTCCCAATTGGTCAATACAATACTCAGGGTCACACTAAGTTGGAACTCATCTCCAGTTTGAGCCCGGATAAAACCCACCATAAGGGGACACTTCCTGAGGAACTTTGCCACTATGAGGGACTATTTAGTGAGGCTAGCTGCAATGAATTACCGGCTCACAAGACCTCAGACCTCAGAATTGAGCTGATACCAGGAAGTATTCCTACTTGGGGCAAACTCTACCCAACAAACCAAGCATAGGGCATAGCTCTGAAGGAATACTTGGACAAGAATCTGAAGAAGGGTTTCATACGCCACTCCAACTCATCATGCTCCTCCCCTATTTTCTTTGTCAATAAGTCAGATGGAACCCTCCAACCTGTGGTAGATTATGCCAAACTCAACTCAATTACTATCAAAAACCAAAACCCACTTCTGGCGGCCAAAACCCTTACAGATAAACTCATGGGTGCCCGTGTCTTTTCCAAGTTGGACCTTTGAAACGCCTACAATCAGATACACATTGCCAAAGGCAACAAATGGAAGACGGCAATCTGAACACCTTTTGGACTTTACAAGTACCTGGTTATGCCCTTTGGCCTTAGTAACGCCCTGGCTGCCTTCCAGGGTCTAATGAATGAGGTTCCTTTCCCCTTCTTAGACACTAGTGTTGTGGTTTACTTGGACAATATACTAATTTACTTCCCGGATGAGGAAAGCCACATGGGGCACCTGAAGGAAGTCATGGAAGCCCTCAGCAAGGCTAACCTTTATTGCAAACTTTCAAAGTGTGAGTTCTTTGCATCAGAAATTGAGTTCTTGGGGTACTCCATCAAACCGGGCGGTTTTGCAATTGCTCCGTCTAAGGTTGAGGCGGTGTTAAATTGGCCAGTACCAACTTCTCGCACCAAGTTACGTGGCTTTTTGGGTCTTGCCAATTTCTGTTGGAAGTTCATTAAGGACTTTTAGGCTATTGCTCTTCCTCTGACCGCCCTCACTTCTAGCAAGGTTCCTTTTGATTGGTTGGCTCAGGCTCAGGAGTCTTTTGATACTCTCAAACTTGCCTTCAATTTGGCTCCCATACTGTTGCGCCCTGATCCTGACCGCCAATTTTTTTTGGAGACTGACGCGTCTGACTACGCATTGGGGGCGGTACTGCTCCATCAAGGGGAGGATGGTGAATTCCACCCTGTGGCCTTCTACTCATACAAGCTATTGGATCAGGAACACAATTATCACGTGTACAAGAAGGAGCTGTATGCTATTGTTAATTCCCTGAAGCACTGGAGAAGATACCTCAAGGGGTGCAAATACCCTACAATCATTTGCACTGACCACAAGAATCTTTTGTACTTCACCAAGAAACAAAAGATTGTTCCTCACTTGGCCAGATGGGCCATCAATCTCTTAGCCTACAACTTTGTAATAGAATATACACCCGGGAAATTAAACATAGTTCCAGATGCAATTAGCAGACGGGAGGATCTCAAGGACAGTCCAGCCGCTGATCTGGATCACAATAATTGAGCAGTTTTATCTTCCTCCCAGTTTCTCTCCAGCATCATTGAGATATCTGCCTTTACTGCCCTTGACCAAGAGATTATGGAAGCCCAGATGTTGTTCTCCTTCCAGGAAGAGCTCACCAGCATGCTAAAGAAACTCCTAAGGCAGTATTGGTTAATAATCAGGGAATTTCTTATGTTAATGGCTCACTAGTCATCCCTGAAGGCAACCTGTAAACTCAAGCAGTCAGCCATATGCACAAAGGACAACTTGCAGGACATGGAGGCCTGATGAAAAGCACAAAGAGACTCAGCAGACAATACTGGTGGCCTGGCATGAAGAAGGACGTTTTTGAGTTTGTTTGCTCTTGTGTGACTTGTGGGATGAACAAGCCAGGGAACTCCAAGCCCCAAGGTCTCCTCTGCCCGCTTCCAATTCCAACAGGCCCTTGGTCTTCTGTGTCTATGGATTTCATATTCAATCTACCAGTTAGTAATGGGAATACCAGGGTGATGGTAGTAGTTGACTGTTTCACCAAGTATGCCATATTTATTCCGTTTGTTTCCTGCACTTCCAAGGAAGTGGTCAACATGTTCTTTTCAAGGGTTGCCCACAGACATCACGTCAGACAGAGGGGTTCAATTTACATCCTGTTTCTGGAAGGCCCTTATGGAACAGATGGAAGTCAAGGTTAATTTGTCTACCTCCTTTCACCCACAGACAAATGGACAAACTGAGCGAGTCAATCAGGTTTTGGAGGGGTACCTTTGCCATTACGTTAATTCTTGTCAAGATAATTAGAGCTCCTTCTGTTACTTAGCTCAGTTATGCTACAATACCGCCTATCACAGTTCTATTGGAATGGCTCCCTTCTTTGCTAATTTTGGTTTTGATCTTGAGAGTTTCCCAACCACAGTCTTGGAATCAATGTACCCCCAGGCAGACAAGCTAGCAAACCAAATGAAGAAAATACACTCTGACCTGATCTTGTTCTTGAGCAAGGCCCACAAGGAATACAAGAAGTACGCCAACCGCCACCACTCTCCAGAGAATGACTATGCAGTGGGCTCCTATGTCTACCTGAACGCCCGCAATATTAAGTTAAAGATACCTAGCAATAAGCTAGGACCCAAGAAGATTGGTCCACTCAAGGTTCTGGAGAAACTTTCTAGCTTGAACTACAGACTTGAGCTGCCAATAGGATCTAGCGTACATGATGTTTTCCATGTGGATCTTTTGACCCCTTATGATGGCAATCCTAAGAATCTTGAAGGAAGAAATCCTGATCCACAGGTTGTCTCCAATACCTTTGAATGGGAAGTGGAGGACATCATTGATTCTTGTCAAGTGAAGGGGAAGTCACAGTTTCTGGTCAAATGGAAGGACTACAGAGAGGAGTCCAACTCTTTGGAGCCTGAAGAGAACTTGCAGCACTGCCCAGAGGTTTTTGCAGAATTTCTTGCTAAGGGGGGTCTTCCCTTAGGTGGGGGTAGTGTCAGAAATGCTCTTTCAGAGCCCACTGACAACAGTTTTCCTCTTGGTATATTGTCAGAAACACCCCTTTCTTTGGGGTCAATTTTTGATCCTAAAATTGCTGGGTTAGTTGGTAGTTTCTGTCCTATTTTATCTGAAGTAATTGATTTCAAAACAGTCTTTGAAACTGTTAATTCAGGACCAAGTTTTGAACCCGGGTCTCCCGCTGTCTGCATGGATGACCAATTTAAAGAAAACATTAGTTTATTTAAAAACGAGTTGTTACCTGCCTTTGACAGATTCAGCCAATCAGACAAAGCGCTGATCAATTTGAAAGAGGGTTTTAAGCACCCAGGTGACGTCCACATTGGTTTTGACCTCAATTTACGTGCAACTGGCCTGTTTCCTGTGGTTTTGGGTTCTATTCCTTGCTCTCCTTCCCCAGTTTTGACTGGGGAATAGTCAATCTTCTTCTGTTTCTGGCTGGTTTCACTGAGTTGGTAAATTTAAACCAAAAACTTGTTTTTTTCAATTATTGAGGTCAATATTTTGGCTACAATAAGACAATTAATCACAGTTTATTTCCAAGCTCTCCAGGATCTCCAAATTCCCCAAACATCTCCAACTTCTTCTCCATGAAGTTGATCTCCTTTATGTTTTCCCCAGCTTTTATTTTTTTACTACCATGCTATATAAGGCTGGTAGTTTATGATCTATTACTTGTTCAATCAATAAAGTCTTCATTCACCTACGTGACTGTTGTTAATTTTTATTTTATACAACCTCTAAATTTCCAAGGCCATGAAATTGCCCAAGACTCCTCATGGGGAGCAGCTTGGGTATAAATGGTTACTCTGGTTTGTTTTGTCCTTGATGGTGATTGCTAGCATCTCGATAGGTTCCTGCGCAGATTCTGGTACAACTGCAGACTCCCAATTCCTGGATAGATCTTGGCGTCACCTAATTCTGGGAGTCTGGTATACAGCCAGTCCCATCTCAGCAAATCCTCCTGTGCGTGAGGAGACTAAAGTTTATGGTTCTCCTCCTTTGGCAAACAAACCTCAAGTGTTTGTCCTTTGGCTTTGGCCTTTTTGTTAAGTTATCTCAGTGCGTACTTTTTCCTGGGCCGCTTTAACCCTCTCCTTGGTTGGTATCAACTCATTGGAGAGCTATTCCATCTGGGAATGGTTTCTGTTCCTATGGGATCCCTGGTTACGGGATTGAATCCTTTGGCAATTGTTCACCACCTAGGAGGGTTACTTCCTAGTGGGTGGGTGCCTTACAGGTCGTGCTTTAGGTAACAATCCTTGAAGTTGTACAGTGTGCTGGATATCCCAGGGTGGAGGTAGTTGTTTGAGTGCTTCACTGAATACGTCCTTGTACTTCTCAAGGAGTGCAGCTAGCGTTAGTGGTGGTGATGATGACAAGGGAGGGACTGCAGGTGGTTCTGCACGGATAACTTTGACTGAACATTGATTGAAGTCTAGTCTCCCCCCCTTGAAATCATATGAGCCTGTTTCCATCATTCTGACAAACACAGTGTCATGTAGTAGTTTGTTAATTTTCATGGGGTAAATCTGAAAACCCACCCCATTTCTATTGAGGGTGATGACAGAGGTATCCCAGTCAATGTAAGGGCGGTTATGCCAGAGCCAGTTGAGGCCAGCAATTATGTTGTGGCTGAGGCCTGCCATGATTGGCCCAGAGAGCTTAACCTGGATGTTCCCCATTCTTACAGAGAAGGGTACCGTCTTGTAGGTGATGGTAACTCTGCAGGAGTCAGCTACACGTACTGCTTTGAATCTGCTGGGTACTTGGTCTAATTGCTGGGAGTCAGTGAACGCCTTATCTACCATGGTGTGATCAGCCCCGGTATCTACCAGTAACTTGTGGGTGTTCCCACGGAAACCTAAGGGATAGGACAAGTGTGTTACTTTATTTGCAGAATGAGCGGCTTGCAACACGGGGTCATTGCTATGGACCTGAAAGACGTCCAGGGTTTCAACCTCATGAAGATTGTAGTTGCGGGAGTTCTTTGCAAGCAAGGGCTGAGAGGGAAGGTTGGTTGGGGTTGTAAGGCCTCTTGTTGTTACAACCCCCAGGCTTTTCCCCTGGTCCTCAATTAGCGCTAGCTGGAGCTCTCCTTTGCGGGGGCGTTTAGCTGCACTTTCTTGTTGGCAAGGTTGGCAACGGCCCACTTGACTTTGGCCATTGTTAGGTGCAGGACGTGGTTGGGGTGGAGCATTGTTGGTGCAGCGGAAGCCTATCAAAGCCTGGTTATTAGCCTCTACAATGGCTTTATAGCAGTTGTCAATAGAGGTGCAGCGGCCAACAGGAACCCACTTGCAAATATGGGGTTTTAACCCATTAACAATGAGAGTGAGCAACATGGCGTTCTCATTGGTCACTGCTTTGGGGGTGGCAGCAAAGGCTTGTTGCCAAGCAGCGAGATACTCAGAGACGGAACCAGTCTGCTTGATGGCTAAGAGGGGAGTCCTCAAGATAATGGGAGAGAAGGTTTCACTATATTGGGACTTGGCGGCGTCTCAAAATGTTGCCCAGGTGATGTCAAACTCCTGGCTGGCCCAGTTGGTGAACCACACGGCGGCAGGCCCTGTAAGGCAGCCAGATGCAGTGGCAACCCACATGGACTCAGGGACCTGACAGATACAAAGACGTGTTTTGGTGGACTGGAGCCAACTGACAATATCAGCTCCTTTGATACTGCCAGTGAAGGACTCTAGTTGGAGGTTGAGCATACGTTGCGACAGATCTGACTGTGGCAGGATGAAGCTAGCGTCACGCTGCCTAAGGCAGAGCCAATTGTATACACTGGTAAGAACTAGCTGATCTTGATAGATGACATAACCTTCAGAAATGTCCCCCTTGGGGATTGGAAGGAACGTCTCTTGTTGTGGAGTAGCCATGTGGCCCGTACTCCGTCCTTTCTTGGGGGAATTTTGTTTTTAAAATAGGTTGTAATCTACTTCTGCTACCACTGTTGCAACTGAACCAATGAGGGTCCAGTACTTGGAATTGGGGAAGACAACAGTCCAATAGGAAAGGACATAATAATAAGAATAAGGTACTGTTTATTGTAGGATATTGTGGTTAATATACTAAATGGGGAAGCCACAAGGCCATAAGGGGATGGCATAGTGGGGAGTTCCATGTAGGGTTTGGAGCCAAGGAATAACTTGTGCGGGGATCAGCAGGTCAAATTGGCAACGCTCCTAATTAGGATGAAGTGCCTGCCATTTGACATTGACATCAGATTCATTCATAATGTTAGATATGTCAAGGGGCGACTCATTGAGCGCCCCCTGTGTATTGTAAGATACGTTGGCAGGCAAGGTTTGAATCTCGGTTGCAACAATGCACCAAAGAATTATTGAATGACCCTTTATGTCACAACAATCACTTTATCACTCAGCTCCTGATTGGCTTAAAGTTTATCATTAAGGTTTTGAATTTGGATCAGTAACAACTTTATCTAAAAACAGTTAACACTATAATTTTCTAATTCAAATTTAGCTGATCACCAAATTGTTGTTAATATTTTCACAAGGGGCTATGTCAAGCGCCAAAAATAATATGGCAATCAAGGAAACAATGCCAACACAAAGCAAACAACACATATTAAGATGAGCGTAAAACATATACAAAATGGGTAAAAAGATGGGATAATGTAGTAGATGGAAAACAAAAAGGAATAAACAAAGAAGCAACAGTATCAAAATAATACAGAATTTATTGGAGCAAAAGCTATAAAAACATATGGAAAGATTAGTAAAAAAATCAAATGAGAGAACTCAAAAAGCTTCTGAAGGACCTCAACTTGGTGATTGCCAAAATCAAGGACATTGACTGCAAGGTCAAAGCTAAAGTTAAGTCCGCTGTCCTCACTGGGGACAAAAATTGACAAGGTGTCTGTAAAGGCACTAATGTAAAAAATGCCAGACACCCCAGAGAAGACCATCAAGCGTCTTCTCAACATCCAGAAGACGGTGGTGGAGGGCCTGTAATTTAAGGCATACAATCTTTCTGCACCGTCTGTCTGGGTTGATGACCTGGAGATGTATGAACATCTCAAACTTGCCAAGCATGCCAGGGCAGAGGATACTGAATTGCCAGTGCAATCAATTGCGCCAAGAATGGCCAAGCCAGCCAAGGCTGCGGCAAGAAAGAAACACAAGAAGATAGCCTAAAAAACAAAATTAATAAATTATCAAAAAACTTTCATTTTTTCTTAGAAAATGTAGACAGCAAACTCCGCCAAGTCCTGGTCTCCTTTGTCCTGGCCACCTTTTATGCAAATTATGCCACTCATGTGGCTAAGCAATTTTATCTTTCCCCCCTGTTGTGCGGGAGCTGGAGGACCATATCCACGGGTCCTTTCCTATGTCCAGGGAGGCATTGGCTGGGCTGATGCATGGAGAGGGGGCATCTGAGTGGGCATTTACTGCCTACAAGGATGCCCAACTGGTCCGCCTGGACCCAGTTAACCTCAGTGGAGTTTACTATGTAAACTTCATTGAGCTTGTTTGGGACGTCCTGGCAACGCTCCCATTCAAGAATGCACCAGAGATGGGCTGGGCTCATGCAGCTGCTTGCTTCTGCTTCCTGTTGGAGCATACCCTATCTTACCTTCTGGACAACTTTGGGCGCACGGTGGGCAAATTGGCTGTTGCAGATGCAACAGCCGTCAAGAAAACTAAGATCTTCCTTGCGGACTTTGGGCTAGCCTGGAGTGCAGATGAGACAGGGCTCCCCTTGGCAATGGATCTTACCTTTGCAAAGACCAGGCACAACAAGAAGATCAGTGTGGTCTATAATAAATTGTGTGAGTTCATGGAAGCCTTTTCTGGGCAAAGGCTTCATTTGGTGGTTTACCTTGGCTATTTTTTCTTCTTTGGGATGAGCGCCAGCGTAGAGGATCTAGACGGGGTCCTTCTGGAAATTGACGAGGCCCGGCTTGCACTTGACGGGAATAAGGTCCCCCCTGGATATGACTTGGTGGACCATGTAATCCAAGACGCCCTGGTCCTGGCAGGGATTTACGGGTTTGCAGCCCCACCCAAAAAGCTGCTCCTCAGTTTGCACCTTACCCTACTCCCCTTCACCAGCAGGAGGGAGTTTTTTAATAAGGGTGTATCCACTGTCCACGGTGTGGCAGTGGAGGTTGTGCGCCACCTCCATTGCAGGGTGAGTACATACCAAAGAACCCACTACAGGTGTTTGCAATAAATTCTCTCTTCTAATAAATTTTATTTCAATTCATATTATTTTTATTATAATCAAATTTTCTAATTCTTATTTCAGCAAACCAGTTTTGCAAAATATATTGCAGAAACAAGTTTCATAAAAGCTTAAAATAATATGTTAATAAAATAAATCCCAACTTGTACATTTTACGTTTAATTTTTATAAGACTATTTTATATTTATTTGACAAAGTGGTATAAATCTATTTCTGTAATTCAGTATTGAGCGTTTTCTGGATTACCTCAGATGGCATAATAAAATAATATATAATAAAATAAATAAATTACTTACATTTATTGATGGTCCTTCTTAATGTGATTGCGGGCGTGGAAACATCTAAATATAAAATGATAATTAATAAATCTTGAATAGTAAATAAGAGAATATAAAAAAATTGGACACACTAAGCCTTTAATTGATTGGCTATTTGGCTAGGCACACAGGGATGAACAAATCAGTGTGGCCATAGAATTTGGCCACAGTCTCAGCTGGGAGGGTGTGGATCCCAGCCTGCAGCAAATTAAAGAGGTCCTCAGTCCCAGTTGGGGTTCCTTGCTTGACAACTTGCTTGAGCCACCCAAAGACTTTCTCAATGGGATTTAGGAGGGGCAAATAGGCTGGGAGGAAGAAAAGGCGTAAATTTGCTGTGGCCAATTGCTGGGGGCCCACAGCAATGCTGGTATCAATTGATGGAAATTCTTCAAGAATGACAGCCACTTTTTGGAGACCAACATTGTCCAACACAATGACATTGGCAAAGCCAGGGCTTGTGCGCCTAAGGTGCTCCTGTACCAATTGGAGAAATGACAGAAAGGTCCTGCTGTTATGTGAACCCAATATCATTTGGTAGAGCTTGACCCCCTTTGGACCGAGGAGAGCCACCATTGAGTAGGCTGTGGCGCAGACTGCAGCACACCAAGCCATCCCGTCATTGGAGCCTTTGGGGACATAGCCATACCCATTGCGCATTGATGAGGCAAATGCTGATTTGTCAATATAATAAAACTTGACTGTCCCCTTGGCTTTGAGGGCATTTTACGCCTCTTCATAGTTTTTCCAGATGTCAATGTTAGCTGGTTTAAAGTCACTTCCCCCTTTGGCTTTGGATAGGACAATCTTTTTGCGCCGCACAAAAAAATTGGCTCAGAAGCCAGCCAAGCCCCACAATTCCCTTGAAGATTTAGCCCACATAATTGATGAGAGATTTGTGCTGGCATACCCTTCTCAAGTGGTAATTGATGATGCTTTGGACTCTGTCCCCACTTGAGAAGAATCTCTGATTAATTTGGATTACCTTCTGGCTTGGGCTCAACCACATTTAAAATTAATTAAGTCCAAACACCCAGGTTGCGCTACTGTTAAACCACCAAATTCCAATCTGACTGGATTGAATGCTGATTTAAATCATTCCAGAATGGTCAGCCAATCAGAGTTGAAGCCGGAAATTATTGCTAAACTCTCCAACCCAATGAACAAGTCCTCACAAAATTTCTCCCCTGGCCAATCAGACCCATCCCCTGGGTCAGGTGACCTTTCAAATCTGAATTCTGTCTCTTAAAGCAAGACAGGGGGCTTTTGGTCCCCTGCTTGCTCATTCTTTCAAATTAAAGTTTTAACAACTTTCTCTATCTTAAATTTTATTCATTTTGGGTCTCCTTTTTGACCTTGTAATTCCCTAAAATTTTTAGTAAAAGTTCCTTTTTTTCTTACCTTACCCTTGCCTCCTGGGCCCTCCAGCTACTCTTTGAAGTGCCCATGTATGTTGTCAACTTAGAGACTGACGCTTTTCCCTTTTGCTTTGCAGAAAGCAACTTGATTTTAAAGATTATAATTAAGTTAGTTATAATTACTTACTTTAAGTTTGATTCTACGCTCAATTTGCTCCCGCTTGCTCTTGAGCTTTAATTAAACTTTGATAAGTTAATATACGCTTTGATAAGTCTTACTTTACGCTTTCAAACTGTTTTAAATTGTGGTTTCTGTTCTCTATCTCCAGCTAGTACAACTGAGTCCTTCTGGCTGCTCCTAGGTCCTCAATCCCTGATTATTAAGGTTAAGGGCTATAAAACTTACCTGCATTTTCTGGCCACCACTTCTAGACCCCAATCATGCTAGTCCCTTTAGCCAAGTTTGTGGTTTTTACATTAGTACCAGCCCTGTTGATGATTTGGTCTACCTCTCCAGACCTTTGGGGAAGTATCACTATTTCTTTCCTCCAAGTTGGTGCACATCCTGACCACCTCTTGAATATGTTTGATGATATCCCCGCACGCGCCCAGGGCATATACATCACTAGTGAGAATGTGGTGGGAAGCCTGACTTGTGATGATCTCAGCCTCTCTACCGCCAAAGCAGTTCCTGCCACACCCCTCAGCCTGGTCCACCCCATGCCCCTTCCCTCTGAGGACCCACCTGTCCTGATTCCTAAGAGAGGCGTGGGGACTCCAGAGCTCACTCCAAAGCGCGCCTCCTGGTTGCTCAGCGGAATGATCTTGATGGGTTTGGACTCCTACTTCCCCTGGGTGTCTGCCGCGTCCTCCCTATGGAAACCCCTTTGAGCAACCATGCCAGTCCTGTACTGGATGGCATCCTGGTGGATCCTCCCCCCAGGATGGGAGCCAAACTTAGTTAGTTTAGCCCCCCCCTCTCACAGCTGGGCTGTTTCTGTTGTAGGGAGATACCCTGAGCTTTTTCCAAGAAAATTGCATTCCCTTCACCAGGTGGTAGTAAAAGGAAATCAAGGCCTCAATCCCAACAGTAGATCTGACCATGGTCTGTATATTTGCCAGTTCAAGATGGCAATCCCAGGTTATCTACTGGCAGATTGCCCATTTGTGCTCCTTGGTGAGCATGGTAGAAAACATGCAAGAATTTCTCTGCGGCAAGGACACGACCAGTATTGATGAATTTTTGGAAGATATTGCTGGCGTACTTGGAATCCACTCCAACAAGGGCCGCAGCCGCCTTATAATCACCCAATTCCTGCATTAGCTTAAGCAGGATGATGCATTTGATGTCAGGGATGCGCTTCTGGGCGGAATTTTTAGCAGTGGGGATTGACTTGTTGGCATTGGGCACAACACAGGGCATAGGTACCTTGGTATATGTCAGGGATCCACTCTCGGGCAGCTGGCCTGCCGTTTTTGGGGGTAACTTGGGCCGGGTTTTTTGCAGGCAGGGCCCACTATAAGAGAGGAGCTAACTTTAGAAGGTAAAAAGCAGACTTCCCCACCCAAGACCACGGGCTGGCAGCCGGAACAATGGTGTTCACCACCTCCGTGAGGGTGATGTACACTATTTCAAAAAGCTTACTGGTATGGTTGGTCGGGAGGTCAGGAGAGAAGGCTGGCATTGGTTTGGATGTTACAGGTGGTTCCATATAGATGTTGTAGGTCAGGAGGTAGTTAGATTTTCCTCTAAATAGGTTTGGGGTAGAGAATATCCACAGGCCTTGGCAGTTGTATCTAATGGCAGATTGGATGCAGGCTAATGGGTCTAGTTTGATGATCTTCTCTGGTGTATAATCTTTATATTCAGGTTTTAATGGATATTCAGTAAAATGAACGGGCCCAAAGGGGACGCCAGGTGGACAGAAAACTGTGGGCAGAGGGGCAGGAGGGCTGGGAGATCTCAAACTGAACTGATAGATGGCAAATAAAAAATATGACAGTAGCTGTATAAGCCAAAGTAACATAACCTTTATTCAAAAATGGCAATAAGTTTGGAGCGCAGGGTCCTTTGGTCTATATAGCACCCCACCTCTAAACTTAACATTTTCCATGGGGGGTTCATCAGGGCATTGGGAAAATCTGGGCCGGGGGAATTGGGTACTCAGGTCTAAAGGCAGCAAAATGGCACTTGGCCCGGGAGTTCTTTCATTGGTCAAGAATCTCAATTTGGCTACCTGATTATCTTGCTCTAGCGTTGTGGTCATGGGGTCAGGCCGCAGGCTCGTGCCTCTTTCCTGGGTTGGCTCCTGATTGATTACTTGAGAGGACTTCAAACTCATGAAATTTGCATAGGCGACATCTCTGCCTCCATTAGGCAATTTGAGAGGCTCCTCCTCAGATGCCATTGTGGTAGAGCTGGTGCTGGTATCCTGGCTTTGGGGCTTAGCGGGAGCCTCAACTTGCTGGGGCTTGATCCCAAAAAAACACAGGTGGGCGGCCCTGCAGTCCACAGGCCGGCAGCCCGGGGGATCCAGGGTTGGGGTTTGAATTTTGCTCCTGGGCCTGGGTTTCCAGAGGGGAAGAATTTTCAATCTTGACATCATCCCCTTCTTTCCCCAGGCTCCCCTCCTTCCAATTCTTCTTGTTCAGGTAGAGTTGGATGGCTTCTTGGGCATTAGTCAGGTTGCTCAGTGGTTCCCAAGTACTTTCTTCTAGTGGGTATCCTCTCCACTTGACGTAGTACTGGGGTTTTTGGTAGTGAGTTTGGTCGCCGTGTATGTATTCAACTTCATATTCCTCACCGCGGTTTGTTCGGATGGGTGGGGGGGCTGTCTTAATCTGTTGGTGGGGAAGCAAATTCCCATCCTTTTTGAACAACAGGGAGCGGTGGAACACATCATGTATCTTCCAGGAGGGGGGAAGGTCCAGCTTGAAGGCAACTTCACCAACTAGTTTGGTGATTTTGTGGGGGCTGCTTCTCCTGTGAGCTAGTTTCCTACAAGGCACATGTAAGGGTACATTCCAGGAGTCTAGGTATACTTTGTCTCCAACTTTTAAGGGTTGACCTGGGGTTTGTTTGCAATCAGCAAAGGCTTTGTATGTCTGCACTGTGCGGTTCAGGTTGGTCAAGCATGTTTTTTGTGTGTTGTGAATCTGTTCAATCCATGAGCGCCCAGTAGTGTTTGATTACTTTTCACCAATCTGAGGGTCCCAGGTGGGGTCAAATCCATAGTTGGCTTTGAATGGGGACATTCCTGTGGAAGCATGGTCCTTGCTTTTGTATGCAAACTTGGTCATGGGAAGCATCTTTGCCCAGTTGTCTTGGTCAGTGTTGGCATAGCATTGGAGGTATTGCTCAAGGATCTGGTTCACTTGCTCAGTTTGGCTGTCCGTCTGTGGGTGGTAGGAGGTCAATACACATCTCTTGATTCTTAAGTCTTTCATCACTTGCGTCCAGTAGTTTGACGTGAATTGGGGTCCTCTGTCTGTGATGATTTCCTCAGGTGTCTCGTGTTGCGTGAGAATGTAGTTATGGAAGTGTTGGGCTGTTTCTGCTGCTGTGCAATTGGTGGTGGTTGGTACAAAGTATGCCATTTTGGTGAAGCAGTCTACCATGATAAGGATTGCATTATACGAGAGGGATGGCGGCAGTTCCACAATATAGTCCATGGAGACAGATCTCCAAGGCCCGTGGGGTATATCCAAGGGTCTTAGAAGTCCTTCAGGTTTGTTTCTGCAAGTTTTGGTCCGTCCACAGGTCTCACACCCCTTCAGGTATGTGATCACGTCTTGATCCATTTTTGGCCAGGCAAAGTTCCTTCTGATGCTTTGGAGGGTCTTGAGCCTACCCGGGTGTCCCGCCATCTCTGAGTTGTGGTAGTCTCTCAAAACGTTGATTCTGATGTCCCCTTCTGGTACAAAGATTTGGTTGTGGAGCATTAGTGTGGTTCCCTTCAATGAGTAGCCCCTTTGGTAGTGAGCGCTATCCAAGGATTTGGAGAGGTCAGAGATCATGATTTTGGTGAATTTTTCAAGTGATTGGGCCTTTAGTACTTCTGGTTTGCTGGCTCTGATCTTCATCAATCCCAGGTGGATGCCTAGGCTAGTTGGGTCCAAGAGTACTTGAGTGCTGTGGTTGCGGGTTTCTAGATGGGTGGGTGCCAGGTCAGTTCTTCTAATTAGGGTGTTGGGTACCATGTTCACCTTCCCTGGTTTGTAGTCTATGGTCAGGGTGTAGTCAGCCAGCTCTAGGGCCCATCTTGCTTGTTGTTGGTTAAGCTGGCGTGGTTTGAAGAAGTAGACCAAGTTCTTGTGGTCTGTCAGGACTTTCACTGGGTGTTCAGCGCCACATAGATATTGGCGCCAATGTTTCAGGGTCTTCATTATGGCTAGCATCTTCTTGTCATATATTGGGTAGTTTCCTTCTGCGGGTAGCATCTTCTTGGAGTAATATGCTACAGGATGTAGCATACCATCCCCTCCTTCCTGAAGAAGGACCCCTCCCACTGCAAAATCAGACGTGTCAGTTTCCAGGACAAAAGGTTTGGAGGGATCTGGCATGGCCAGGACAGGAGAGGGGGTGAAGGCAAGTTTCAAGGTCTCAAAAGCGGTAGTACACTCCGGAGTCCAGGCAAAGGTGACCTTGTCAGAGCACAGGCGGGTCAGGGGCAGAGTGATGTGAGAAAAATTTTGGATGAAATCCCTGCAGTAATTTGCCAGGCCCAAAAAACTTCTCACGTCCTTCCTGCACTTGGGTACTGGCCAGGCTGTGATTACTTCTACTTTGTCTTGTGTCATTGCAAAGCCACCAGTCTTTACTACGTATCCCAGGAATTCCACCTTGGACTGAAAGAATTTGCACTTCTTGAGCTTAGCGTGTAGATTGGCATGGGAGAGTTTCTCCAATATGAGGTCCAGATGATGCAGGTGTTTCTCATGAGACTTGCTGTAGATAAGGATATTGTCCAGATATGCCACACAGAAACAGTCAAGGTATTCCCCCAGAACAGTGTTAATTATCCTTTGAAAGGTGCTAGGGGCGTTGCAGAGGCCAAAAGGCATCACTAGGTACTCATATAGCCCATACTGAGTTTTGAAGGCAGTCTTGTACTCATCCCCCTCCTTGATTTGGATTTGGTTGAATGTGTCCCGGAGGTCAATTTTAGAGTACACCTGGGCTCCAGTCAGTACATTGCAGAGGTCGTTGGCATTAGGAATGGGGTAGCGGTTCTTCACTGTGATGTTGTTCAGTTTTTGGTAATTAACACATGGCCACATCCCATCATCCTTTTTCCCTACAAACGGCATGGGTGACAAGCAGGGAGCTTTGGACACCCAGATGAACCCTTTATTTGTCATATCTTCAAGGTATGCTTTCAAGGCCACTTGCTTGCGGTGGTTACAGCTGTAGATGGGGCTGTGATGCAGTTGTGTCCCTGGCAGCAGGTCTATGGCGTGGTTGTAGATTTAATGACTGGGTAGCTTGGTGGCTGCCTCTTTGCTAAACACATAGTTCCATTTCTGTAGGGGGTAGGCAGTATTCCAACACTAGGTTCTAACTTCATAGCCAAGAGTTTGTTGGCAGGGGGTCAGTCCTGGTTCGTGCAAAAGGGAACAGTGTCACAGGATTTTGGTCGGCCCAACGGGGCGGTTTTCTTGTGGTAGTTCAGGACCAGGCCATGTTTTTCAGACCAGGAGTTGCCCGGTATAAGAGGATGGGGTAGTCCTGTCAGGAGGATCAGGGATGACGGGTATACATTGTGCCCAATGGTCAACAGGAGTTCTTGTTCACACTCATAGTCTGTGTCCAAGGAGCTGTTTCCCATGATTACTTGAAGACTACGCTCTGAGGCTGTCAGGCCTAATTCCTCTGCTAGGCTGGCGTCAATAAAACTTTTGTTGGCCCCTGTATTGATAAAGTCTTCAATATTGCGCTTGTTACCCGCTACATCTACAATCATGTGGATGAATTTGTAAGACTGGGAAGAAGTATTTATTTGTGCCAGGGAGGTTGGGGCAGTGTTCTTCTTAGGGCAGGCTCTGGTCAAATGACCCATCTTGTGACAGTAGAAGCAGAGTCCCTTGCGGTAGTGTTGTTAGAGCTTGTTGGGGGTCATCCCTGTTCTGTTGGGGGTTGGTGTCTGGGTCTGGCGGGTCTGGGAGGGGCCAGCTTTCTCTTGATTCATACTAAGCCCCTTTCACAGGGGGATTAGCTTGTCTAGGCTGAGGGTGGGCGGATGGTGCTTCAACAAGTCCTTCATTGCTAGGTTGACGCCCTTTTGGAAGATAATAGCGGCTAGTTCATCCTTGAGTTAGGTGTGGGTCTTCAGTTTTAGGAATTTGTCAATGTACGCTTGGATGGTTTGAGGGCCTTGTCAAATTTCTAGCAGAGAGTTCAGGGTGTAGTATCTGGTGTCGCGGTCTTCACCGGTGGCCATTAGTTCAGCCTCAAACTTGGCATAGTCTAAGCAAAATTCCACGTCCTCAGCTGTGGCCTTGCCAAACCAGTCCAAGGCGTCCCCTGATAGCATGGAGGCAACCCCAAAGATCTTCTCGGTGTCACTGGCGTAAGAGGAGGTGTTGGTAAGGAAATGCAGGCGGAGGACCGGCATGGCGCGTCTAGCTTCTTCAAGCGTGAGTTTCCCCATCTGAGGCATCTCCACCTTGGTGAGGGACTGGGTCACAATCACGTTTTGCACTTGTGAGGAGGGGGCCTTGTCAGTAACATTGGCGGCAGTGTCAGTTCTTTTTGGGTCAATCAGGTTAGTATTCTTTCACATGAAAGAAATTGGGTTTGTGGTCATCTTATAGGTGTAATAAATGGTAATCAATAACAAAAGAATACAAGATTCCCCAAGAAATAACAACATCTTGGGGCTCAGGGTACCAGGTTTTATAAAGATTGCCATAATGTCAGGGATCCACTCTTGGGCGGCTGGCCTGCCATTTTTGGGGGTAACTTGGGCCGGGTTTTTTGCGGGCAAGGCCCACCATAAGAGAGGAGCTAACTTTAGAAGGTAAAAAGCAGACTTCCCCACCCAAGACCACGGGCTGGCGGCCGGAACAATGGTGTTCACCACCTCCGTGAGGGTGATGTACACTATTTCAAAAAGCTTACTGGTATGGTTGGTCGGGAGGTCAGGAGAGAAGGCTGGCATTGGTTTGGATGTTACAGGTGGTTCCATATAGATGTTGTAGGTCAGGAGGTAGTTAGATTTTCCTCTAAATAGGTTTGGGGTAGAGAATATCCACAGGCCTTGGCAGTTGTATCTAATGACAGATTGGATGCAGGCTAATGGGTCTAGTTTGATGATCTTCTCTGGTGTATAATCTTTATATTCAGGTTTTAATGGATATTCAGTAAAATGAACGGGCCCAAAGGGGACGCCAGGTGGACAGAAAACTGTGGGCAGAGGGGCAGGAGGGCTGGGAGATCTCAAACTGAACTGATAGATGGCAAATAAAAAATATGACAGTAGCTGTATAAGCCAAAGTAACATAACTTTTATTCAAAAATGGCAATAAGTTTGGAGCGCAGGGTCCTTTGGTCTATATAGCACCCCACCTCTAAACTTAACATTTTCCATGGGGGGTTCATCAGGGCATTGGGAAAATCTGGGCCGGGGGAATTGGGTACTCAGGTCTAAAGGCAGCAAAATGGCACTTGGCCCGGGAGTTCTTTCATTGGTCAAGAATCTCAATTTGGCTACCTGATTATCTTGCTCTAGCGTTGTGGTCATGGGGTCAGGCCGCAGGCTTGTGCCTCTTTCCTGGGTTGGCTCCTGATTGATTACTTGAGAGGACTTCAAACTCATGAAATTTGCATAGGCGGCATCTCTGCCTCCATTAGGCAATTTGAGAGGCTCCTCCTCAGGCGCCATTGTGGTAGAGCTGGTGCTGGTATCCTGGCTTTGGGACTTAGCGGGAGCCTCAGCTTGCTGGGGCTTGATCCCAAAAAAACACAGGCGGGCGGCCCGGGAGGATCCAGGGTCAGGGTTCGAATCCCACTCCTGGGCCTGGGTTTTCAGAGGGGAAGAATTGTCAATCTTGACAGTATAAAAGGCTGCAACCTTTTTTAACACCAGCTGACCCTCATCGGTTTGATAGACTCAGGCTTCTTGTCATCCTCCTGATTACCATCACTGACGTAGGGCTTGTAGCTAGTATCAAGTACAGGCTTCACCTTCTCCAGCATGGCTGATGGAACTGACTCTTGCCAGTACACAATGTCAAACACATACAAAGTAAGTTCTACCTCCTTGTTTCTAACTTTCTTGGTGAAGGTAACCTTGGTTGGCTTCCGGGTCAGCTTGAGGACCTGAGGGTTTATGCTCCGCACCCTAGCAGCTTGTGCTCCTTGAACCGGCTGGGTCAGTGCAGCGTCACTATGGAACTCTCCTCTCCCATCTTCTCCTTGAGTAGGCACTTGGGTTGCACTAACTCTATTCTTTGACCCGCAGTGCACAACGGGTGTATTGGTACTCTGGTGTTGTGTTCCTTCCATTTTGAGAATTTAATAAAATATTAAATAAATTTCAATTAAGTTACTCCCTAATTTTAATTTTTACTTTTATCTAAATATGGATATTTAATTAATATTTTTCCCCACCCAATATCCCAATTATAGATTTTTTATTTCTTAATTAGTTGTTTTTGGTTTTACAACGCCCATTTTAGAATACTCAAAAAAAATTCACCCATTTTCCTAGATTTTACTGCCAAAATCAAGCACCCAACACAATATTTTTAAAATTTATGTTTCAGATCTTGTGTCTTATTTTAGATACCTTGGTATCATTCTTGATTTCAACTATTGCACACATTGAGTGAGTGATTTTGTTTACATAGTGAGTTCCTATTGTGTATTGTTTTTGGATTTAGTTTTGACTCACCTTGCTTGGGTGTATTTTGTCACCAATTCACATAGTAAACATATGTACACTGAAAGTCAACTCACACCATTTTGTTTGTGAATCAATGTATTTCGGATTGTATTTGAATGGTTTCACTTTGCATGTGAGCCCTTCGTTGCTGTATTGACTCATTTTGCCCATTAACGCCAATAAACCCTGTTAACAGAGTGTATATTTTAACCTGAGAGTCAGATTTTGTTTAAATCTGAGGTATTTTTGGTTGTCACCATAGCTTTTAAAACTACTGTATAAAGTTACTCTAGTATCAATGAAAACTAACCAAAATTATGAAGCTACCAAAGTTAACAATATAAGTATTTTGTTTGCTATTACAAGAGAAAATTTTACTTCACTTTTAAGTTTATTAGCATTAAATTACTCTGGTGTTTGTTGATGTAATAAAAATAGGAGTGGTTAGTAGAAAGTACCCTAAACTCATGGCTTTATCTGTGAAATTATGATTTTTAATGCAAATTTGAAAGATTCCGATTATGCTAATTGATACAGTAGTTTTCAAACCTGTTGAGATAAACAAAACATCTCAGTCTAAAAACGAAATCAAAGTGGATCCAAATCTATTGTAATTAATATATATAAAAGTGAGTCTGTCTGTCTGTCTATAATGTCACCTCAAGTGGGCTCAAGCCGTAAGGGATTTGACTGAAATGATTATTAGTTAAATTTCATTTTAAACGTTGATTGTTAAGCCACAAGCTCAATTTGGCTCATCCTTACATTCAATCCCTTACATGCATCTCTGAAAGTACACAGAATGAATTCAGTGGAGTGTGGTCTAAATCATGTTGAACTGAAATATAAGCCACTCGAACTTTAATAAAGTTGTATTTAACTACTTGAATTTTAAATTAGTGGCTAACACCATTCAACCATATTGAAGTGGCTTATCTGTATAGATTACCCGACTCTAGAATGGGTGGATTAAAATTAGAAAAGAAGCAGCAATTGTTTGAGATCCTTTTATATGATTGGATGGTTATGCTCTATGCTGAGGATTGAATTGGCAACGAAAAGAGAGGTTGGTCAATTTAAAGCAATACAGTTTGAATTATAATATAAATATTATTTTAAAGAAGGAGATGGTTGGCTTGGACATTTCGAAATTCTTATTCTTCAAGTGAGATAGTAGAGCATTCCAATTCGATGCCACCTGATCCAAGTAGCTCCTTATTGTTTCAGAGTAAACCTTGCTTGCCACAGCTTCATCCCAAAAGAACATCAGTGGAGTAAAAATACTATGATAAAATTATGATTCAATATAATGATTTTCATGAAATTCAGAGGACGTAGATCAATTTTTCAAATGATTCCAATCAAAATGGTACCAAACATGATAGCTCTAACTGCTCTAGATGCTGAGATATATAGTTAAGTGCTGGAATCGGGTTCACGTCATAATCAAAGGCTCAGACTCGATTTGAAATTATCTAAATTTACTTTTAATGCACACTAAAAAACTAAAATCAATGTATCTCAGTGAATACTAAGCCGATTTTGATGTCCAATAGCTTATTTTAAAGCTGCGGATCAGCTCTACATTGGGAATGGATTTAAAAAAGCAAATACTAAATTTTAAAATAATTAGTTTATCTTTACTAAACTTAAAAGTGATACTATACTTATGTTGCAACCGAGTTTCCAGACTCGCCTGCTAACATATGGGACATTATTTTTCTTGTTATGCCTAGGCGCCAGATTGGTTATTTTATAACTTAATCACATTATTCATATTCAAATTATTCAGAAAGAGTAAAATATAATCAATCCCAAATATTTAATTGATCTTGGGCTTGGGTGATTTTTTAAAAAATAATTCATTGATTTTATAATTGAAAATTGCAACTTATAGTACTACTGAAAATATCTTAAGTGCTACTACAAACCAAAAATATTTATGATGAGTTGCATGGGAGAGTAATAGCAGCCCCAAAGCTATAAATGCTATTACCCTATCTTTGGCTCATCATAAATATTCTTAGTTTGTTTCAGAAAAAAAAGGTTGTTGTTTTTGAAAGACTGATAACTCTATTTAAAATACACCCTCTAGTAAGCTGCCCTACTTCATGAACTTGCCCCAATACACTACTAGCATCTTCTGATATTTTTGTTTCTCTGGTATCATCACGTGATTTCAAATGATAAAATATCTCAGAATATTCTGAGAAGCTTTCAAATGTTAAAGGTGAAGTATATAACTTCCCATCTTTCATCAAATATGAAAGATTAATGCGCAGATTTTTAACTTCAAGCTCTCTTTTTATAGGCCTAAATTTCCTTTCATAAATATAAAAAAATGCTTTTTGGGAAACAATTGAACCAGTTAAAGATGAATTGTATAATTCTTTTCTTCTTTCTTCTTTCTCACAAATATTTTTTAGATCATTAATGTTGTTAATATAAAGTACATTTTCTTTTTCCTTTAAAATTTTTGATATTACACCAAAGTGACCATCAACAATACTTTTTCCATGGCATTCAACAAAACGGTTATATTTTATGGAACCCTTAATATATTTAGGTGCCTCTTTAAATAAGTAATATAAAAATTCATATGATCTAAAATGATTTCCATTATCTGTTCATACTTTTATATTTTTTATTTTTTTAAATCTATCTAATTTAAGAAGACTTATTAGACATTCACCTGAAAATAAAGAATCATGTGATAATATTTGAGACAAAAAATCATGATATTCATATTTAATTTTATTGTTTTCTTTAAAAACTAATGCAAACCCTAATAATGAGATTGGTTTTTTTGAATAAAAACAATTATTGGTCTCAATTGGACCACCTCCAACCTTTAAGTTTTCTTTATAATCTATAACTACAACACAAGACTCATCATCTAGTTCATTAATATCTTTTTTATATTCACAATTTTGATGAACATAAAAGTCTTGGTGCTGATTAATAGTCTTTAAGTCATTGTCTATAGATTCTGGTAATGGTAAGTTTTTACTTTCACATTCTTCCTTCTTTTTTTCTAGTGAATTTTTTAAATTACAAATATTGCACATATCAGTTTGTTTTTTACTTTTTATTATATTTTTAGGGATTAATTTATAGTAAGTGGAAATTGAAACTGAAATTTCATTTTTTATTTTCATATTTTCATATATTTCTTTTTTTGTTTTAAGTAGAGAGTATTTAATTTCAGTTGAGTAATTACTCATCTCTTTTTCTATATCTTTATAAATTTTTTCAGGCACTTTTTTTGTAAACTGGCTTGTTTCAAAAGAATTTTCCAGCAATTTTTTAATTATTTTTTTAGTTATTTCTTTTTTTAATGAATAGTTATTATTTTTTTGGCTTTTTCTGTTTAAGCTTACATTTTTATTTTTATTTATTTTTCTTGAGTATTCAAACTCACTTTTGGTTATATTAAACCCCATATCATTAAGCTCTTTTAAAGAGTAACTGGAAGTAACCAGAGATCGCAAGGCTGGGATATGTTTTTGGGGAGAAGATTTCATGAGATCCTTTAAGTTTTCAATGAACTCATTGCCTTTTTGATTTTGAATAGTTGGCAGGAACTGAGCTTTCCCAAATTCAGTTTGAGTAAGGAAGTGCTTGATGAAATTATCAAGATCATCACCAGCAATAAAGAGGAATGCCTTTTTTAACATTGCAATTCTCTCTCTTTTTGTTGAAGCTCCCAAGGAAAAAAAGGGTAGCATGGAAGAAGTAAATTTAACTGAGGACATGGTAGTATTTTGAATCTGTAATTAGGTCAGATCTTTGATGTGTGCCTTAATGATGGAGTAGTTATGATCAGAATGTGGTCTTTGAATTGGGTTATTTGGATTAGAAGCTCTGTGGTACTTTAGCTCTTATATACCAAGCTAAATGACACCATTCTGAAAGAAATGGTGTGATAGCTTTTATTATAGTTTGAACTTGAATTTATGTTTGCAGAAATTAATTAAATACCCAGTTTTCATGCACAAGTGATATATGTGAAGCAGCTAAGCATTATTATTACATCATATCCTCTTTGTAATCAATGCAAATCAATTAAAATGATGTATTCAGTTAATTGTAACTCTTCCGCATATTTTTAAATGATAAAATATTAAAGAATTCCATTTAAAGAATGTCAATTTTGAGGTTCGAAGCTCACTTGAACCTTAAAATCAATCTAAACAGTGATAAAAACATCCTAACTTCAAACTATCATAAAATCCTAGAGAATTGAGCTTTTTAATTAAAATAAAATGCAAAAATAAAGCTCTCAATCTTATCTTTAATTTTGTCAAATAAAAAACATCTGTTGTGTATTCAAAAAAGAGTATTTATTAGCTTTGAAGTGATCTACTTTATATCATTAGATATAATCATATAATAAAATCTGGATTATGCTCTTTTAAATTACTTTCGCTTTAATATTGAGCATAGTATACATATTAAAATTTTTACACCAATAGAAAGATAAGATTCTTAGCTTCATTTTGATAGTTTACAGCGTGAAAAAATATTAATTTTTCATTGAGTTATTAATGTTTTAAATATAAATTGTGTAATTAGTTACTTTTTCAAAATCGAACTGTGTTATGCTGCGACTTGAGCAGCATGTGCATTAGAAAATGGCCTAATCTCTAAAATAATGACCCATTGATCTTACGAATACACAGGGGGCGCTCAATGAGCTGCCCCTTGACGTGTCTAACGTTATGGATTAATCTGATGGCAATATCGAATGGCGGGTACTTCATCCTAATTAGGAGCACTGCCAATTCAACTTGCTGATCCCCGTATGAGTTATTCCTTGGCTCCAAACCCTACATGGAACTCCCCACTATGCCACCCCCTTGTGGCCTTGTGGCTTTCCCTATATGGTATATTAATCACAATATCCTACAATAAATGATACCTTATTCTTATTATTCTGTCCTTTCCTATTGGACTGTTGTCTTCCCTAATTCATCATACTGGAACTCTCATTGGTCCAGTTACAACAGTGGTAGCAGAAATAGGTTTTTGACCTATTTTAAAAACAAAATTTCCCCCAAGAAAGGACGGAGCACGGGCCACATGGCTACTCCACAACAAGAGACATTCCTTCCAATCCCCAAGGGGAACATTTCCAAAGGTTATGTCATCTATCAAGATCAGCTAGTTCTCACCAGTGTATACAATTGGCTCCGCCTCGGGCAGCGGGACACTAGCGTCACCCCACCACGGTCGGATCTGTCACAACGTATGCTCAACCTTCAACTAGAGTCCTTTGCTGGCGGTGTCAAAGGGGCTGACATCGTTAGTTGGTTCCAGTTCACTGAAATGCGTCTTTGTATCTGTCAGGTCCCAGAGTCCATGTGGGTTGCCACTGCATCTGACTGCCTCACAGGGCCTGCCACTGTGTGGTTCACCAACTGGGCCAGCCAGGAGTTTGACATCACCTGGGCAATATTTTGAGACACCGCCAAGTCCCAATATAGTGAAACCTTCTCTCTCATTATCTTGGGGGCTCCTCTCTTAGCCATCAAGCAGACTGGTTCCGTCTTTGAGTATCTCGCTACTTGGCAACAAGCCCTTGCTGCCGCCCCCAAAGCAGTGACCAATGGGAATACCATGTTGCTCACTCTCATTGTTAATAGGTTAAAACCCCATATTTACAAGTGGGTTCCCGTAGGTTGCTGCACCTCTATCAACAACTGTTATAAAGCCATTGTAGAGGCTAATAACCAGGCTTTGATAGGCTTCCGCTGCACCAACAATGCTCTAACCCAACCACGTTCTGCACCTAACAATGGGCAAAGTCAAGTGGGCCGTTGCCAACCTCATTAACAAGAAAGTGCAACTAAACGCCCCCGCAAGGGGGAGCTCCAACTGGAGTTAATCAAGGACCAGGAAAAAGCCTGGGGGTTGTAACAACAAGAAGCCTTACAACCCCAACTGACCTGTCCTCTCAGTCTTTGCTTGCAAAGAACTCCCTCATGACTACAATCTTCACAAGGTCAAAACTCTGAACGTCTTTCAGGTCCATAGCAATGACCCCATGTTGCAAGCCGCTCATTCCTCAAATAAAGTAACACACTTGTCCTATCCCTTCCGTTTCCGTGGGAACACTCACAAGTTACTGGTAGATACCAGGGCTGATCATACCATGGTAGACCAGACGTTTGCTGACTCCCAGCAATTAGACTGTGTACCCAGCAGATTCAAAGCAGTACGTGTAGCTGACTCCCACAGAGTTGCCATCACCCACGAGACAGTACCCTTCTCCGTAAGAATGGGGAACATCCAGGTTAAGCTCTCTGGGCCAATCATGGCAGGCCTCAGTCACAACGTAATTGCTGGCCTCAACTGGCTCTGGCATAACCATCCCTACATCAATTGGGATACCTCTGTCATCACCCTTAATAGGAATGGGGTGGGGTTCCAGATTTACCCCGTGAAATTGAACAAGCTACTACATGACACTGTGTTTGTCAGGATAACTGAGATGAGCTCATATGACTTCAAGGGGGGAAAACTAGACTTTAACCAATGCTCAGTCAAAGTTATCCGTGCAGAATTGTCTGCAGGCCCTCTCTTGTCATCATCATCACCACCAGCGCTAGCTGCACTCCTCAAGGAGTACAAGAATGTATTCAGTGAAACACTTGAACAACTACCTCCGCCCCAAGAGATCCAGCACGCTGTACAACTTCAAGGATTGTTACCTAAAGCACAACCATTATACCGTCTTACACCAAAGGAAGATGAAACCCTCCACTAGCACCTTGTGGATGCGCTCAATAAGGGCTTTATTTGCCCCTCACTATCTTCATACGGGGCGGCTGTCTTCTTTGTAGCAAAGAAGGACGGGTCCCTTTGCCTGGTCATGGACTACTGCGTCTTAAATGAGGTGACAGTTAAAAATAAATACCCCCTGCCGCTGATTGACGACCTGTTTGATACACTTGCAGGCGCGAAGGTCTTTAGTAAGATTGATCTCACTGCGAGGTACAACCAGGTCCGCATTGCACCAGGGGATGAGGCAAAAACTGCCTTCTGCACACACTACGAGTTGTTCGAGTGTCGTGTCATGAACTTTGGAATGACCAACACTCTCTCCACCTTTGCCATGTTGATGAACAAAGCCTTTGAGGAATTGATTGGAAAGTGTGTGGTGGTGTACCTTGACGACATTATTGTCTTCAGTCAAGATCAAACCGCACACCTCCAACACCTCTGTGCTGTCCTCAACACCCTTTGGGAAAACCAGCTAAAAGCTAAACCCTCCAAATGTGAGTTTCTCAAGTCGGAGCTGCTATTTCTTAGACACATCATCTCTGCCCAAGGGATAAATCCTGACCCTGCCAAAATCAAGGCAATCACTAGCATGCCGCCCCCCACTGATGTGGGCCAAGTGTGAACATTTCTGGGCATGGTTGCCTATGTGCGCAAGTTTATTCCCAATTGCAGGGAACTAATTGCACCGCTCACTGAGCTTCTCAACACCAAACAGTGCTTTCATTGGACCCTCGTCAGAGATCAAGCCTTCAAAACGTTGAAGCAAAGGCTCACAACAGCACCAGTACTGCAGTTCCCCAACCAAAACCGACAGTACAAACTCGAGACTGACGCCTCTGACAGGGCCATAAGGGGCGTGCTAAGGGTAAAAACTGACAATGGCGTCTTTCTCCCCGTAGCATATGAGTCCAGGAAGCTCACTGACTTGGAACAACGTTATTCTATCCATGATAAAGAGCTGGCAGCCATTGTACACTGTGTTGAGAAGTGGCACGGTTACTTGGAAGGTGCGACCTTCCCACCCCGCGTTCTGACGGACCACAAGTCACTTCAGTACTTCAATACACAGTCACATTTGACACGCTGCCAGACAGGATGGGTTGAGTGTCTATCCCTCTATCAGTTACGCATCAAATACAAGCCCAGAAAGGAACTCGTCACAGCCAACGCTCTTTCACGCCTCTATATAGTGTCCATCACTGAGGACAACGGTTTAGACCCAGATTGGCCCATGCTCTACCTGCTCCCTGAGGCAAACTGCTACAAGGGCCTGAACTCGGTCACCATCTCCAAGCTGAAGGACAACAAAAGTCAGTTCACCACCGATGCTGGTAACATCTGCTGTCAGGCAGAGACAGTTGAGAAGACGCCTTACATTTCCACCACACAACAAGGGGACACCATCTTGCACTACCACCAAACCCTGGGTCACATCAGAGGGCGTAACCTCTTCAAGATTATGAAACAAAAGGTTTGGTGGCCGCGCATGCATCAAGACATCTTGGACCTCCTTGAAACATGTGTGTTGTGCAAAAAGAACACGTCCAAACCTGCACCCCCCAAGTCTGTCCTGCCCATTAAGGCCATGGAACCCTTCAAGCAGTGGGCCCTCAACATTGTGGGGCCACTCACCAAAGACAGACTGGGAAAAAAGTACATTATCACTGCCATCAACTACTTCACTTGCTGGCCAGTGGCCTGGGTAACAACTAACCACACCGCCATCACCATCACCCACTTCATTGGTAAAAAGATTGTGGCTTGCTTTGGGCAACCCAAGCGTCTCATCACAGATGGCGGGCCCAAACTTGTTGGACACGTTGTGAAGGCATACTGCGTCAAAAACGTGCTCCAACGTATAGTTATGACCCTCTACCATTCTCAAGCCAATGGACACATAGAACAGCTAAATGGCTCACTGGTTTAATTGATTGCCAAGCTCTCACAAGAGCACCCCAACACTGCATGAACTGAACATCTCCCCACCGCCTTACTGATCCTGCAAGCAAGAATCAACAGGGGCACTGGGTTCAGCCCTAGTACTCTGGCCTTTGAAACACCTGACAGTCTGACAGGGGTGGAGCAGAGGAAACTACAGTCCAAGGTTCCCGACAAGCCCCCTAGTGACAACTCCATCCCTAGACCAATGGTGTGCCAAAGCCTGGGAGATCAAGCACAAGCGGATTGCAGGAGGGACGAAACACCTCGAAGCTAGATATGCCATAGGTGACCCTGTCTACACCCTCAACCCCAATTCTGCCAAGTTGGAACCCAACCACCTAGGGCCCTTTAAGGTAGCTGCAGTCTATGACAACCACACCTATCAACTCAAAGATGCCCAAGGAAACACCAAGAAGCTGCATCATGATTGCTTGCGCCCCTGCCGCGCCATCCCCACACAAAAGTTGTTCGTGCGGACCTTCCCAGACCTTCCACAGACTCTAGTCCTGGTGTCTAACGACGAGCAGGGGGCAAGGAGAGGTGTTGCAACCGAGTTTTCAGACTCGCCTGCTAACATATCTTACGATACACAGGGGGCGCTCAATGAGCCACCCCTTGACGTGTCTAACGTTATGGATTAATCTGATGGCAATATTGAATGGCAGGTACTTCATCCTAATTAGGAGCGCTGCCAATTTGACTTGCTGATTCCCGCACAAGTTATTCCTCGGCTTCAAACCTTACATGAAACTTCCCACTATGCCACCCCCTTGTGACCTTGTGGCTTTTCCTATATGGTATATTAATCACAATATCCTACATTAAACGATACCTTATTCTTATTATTCTGTCCTTTCCTATTGGATTGTTGTCTTCCCCAATTCCAAGTACTGGACCCTCATCGGTCCAGTTGTAACACTTATTTAGGTTTAGTTTTATTTATACTTGGAATATACAAATTTTAAATTTAAATAATTATAATTGAAGCTACATTTTAATAGAGCAATTAAATAAATTTTAATTAAACACGTGATAATTACTCCAAGCCTAAAAGCACAATAAAAATATTTAATCAATTTATGAAATTCAACTTTAATTCTGTCCTTGGACGGGGCATCCACCTAGTTTAATATAAATTCCTTAATTTTTGATTTTGTTTTTAGACTGATATTTTACGTTTATCTTAACAGGTTTGAAAACTACTGTATTAATCAATCACCATTTTTACAACAAACATTAGAAATTTTATTACAACTATAAAGAACAAACTAAAATTAAACTTAGGTTTTTATAGAAACAAAAACTTATATTAAAGTTTTTGGAAGCCATAATATCAGTTTCCAGGCTTTAGGTGTCCAGATTTTTGATGGCAGCCAGAAAATGGTAGGTTCATTTTAAAAAAAATAAAACGCTTCAGTAAATTTCCGTATTTTTTAGAGATGTCACATTTGAGCTGGCTTACGGTTGTACTCATCTTCGATCCAACTTGCCAAGCTGAAAATTTTCTCATTGGTTTGCTGATTAAAGAAATCCAAGCTACTTTGGGTTGGATTTGTATGACCAATCTTTGATAGTTGAGATCCAAACCAGGCCAAATCGATCTAAGCAAGCTACATCCAATTTCTATTGACCTAGTATGGAAGTCAGTATGGCTGCGTAAAGGCACAGCAGCTTTGATGCTGTGAGTTATTCAGAAGCACAAGGCTGGAACTTTCTATCCAAATCCACCTATTACTTAGCCTCACCATATTGCTCTTTGAAAACAATGCTATTTTATTAAGGTAGCAGAAAGTTAAAAGGATCAAGGCTCGCCATGCAGACCACATTAACTCCAGTTAGATCCAACTAGAATAGTTTTATTTTCCATCCTTTGTTAATTCTCCTGCAAGACTCAGTATCCCAAGCTAAATACACATTATTTTTATGTTTTGTTGAGTACAAGGTACTTATGTTTCTAAAACCAGTCCTAAAAGCCAGGCTTTTCTAGACTTTCCCGAAATTCCTGCTTCAAACATTCCTAACATTATTCCTTTGAGGATTAAACATGCTCTTTCCAGATTTCATTATAGAAGAGATCCTGACCAGCATTAGCAAGAGTGAGATATTGGAATACCGGCTTGTCAACAAAAATTGGGATACCTTGGTCAGGCCCTTTGTTTTAAATAGCTTAGAATTTAACCCTGAGAATGAACATGATCCCAAGTTTCTAACACTGCTGCCGAAATTTGGCAAGCACATCAAGGAACTATGTTTTGGCTACTTAAATTTCGGGGATAGCTTGCCCCTCCAGGACTGGGAGATAAAACTGATCCAAGAAAGCTGTCCAAATATTGAAGCCCTTAAGTTCAACCGAAAGAAGCATAAAGGGGATGTGGCAGATATCCTCAAGTTGGGCGTATCTCTTCCCAAAATCAAACATGTTTCCCTCCTTGGGAAGCTGAAACCAAGAAAGTTGCTCCTACTTCAGCCTCTCATCTATATATTGGAATCACTTGAAGTTGAATGTGTGTGTGATAATGTTCGGGCTCAAAACAGGTTTATTCACAGACTGAGTTCGCCTAGCCTAAAAAAACTGTCACTACAGTGCCGTTTGCAAGCCGGTGCGTTTAGTTTGATAGGAACCGAGTTCCCTTCCGACCTAACACTCCAAATATCAAAAGGAGGTTCACGCCACAACATAACCTATGTGTTCAATAGAGAAATCTTCATGTTCAACTCAGTAGAATTTTTTGACGAGGATGCCGACCTACGTATGTGTGTGAGGTTTGACCTAAGCCAAGAAAAGAAAGCCGCTTCCCACTGGAGAATCTATGAGGGGATAAGGGAAAAGAATCCCAGCGAGCAGTTCAAGTTCGTTGAATCTATATTTGTTTTAGGTTCAGAGCCATACCTGCAAGCAGAAACACACCTTCCTCCAATCAAGTCCTTCAGCTACTGCAACCGCTTTCTCAAGTCCGAACACATCAATACCTTTTTCAGACAGATGACTTCTGTCCAAGAAATTCGAATCAGCTTGGACTATTCACCGCCCCAAACTAGCTTTCCTTTGGTCCAGTTTAAAACAATCAAACTGTATGTAGAGTTTGAACTGTCTCCACACTTCTTCAGCTGGGTTTCGCAGTGCTTCCCGCTTCTTAGATCCTTGTCGATTGTGAACTACGTCCGCCGGGACGTTCTAGAGAAGCTCAAGTTTCTTGAGTTCCAGAGTCTTCTATTCATCAGCTGCCCTCTGAAGCAGCCCGTAAGGTTCTGGCGGAATATCATCAAGGCGGCCCCCAACCTGCAAGTAGTTTCCACATTTTATGACGATGAGTACACACCTCAACTCAAAAGTGAATTCAAGCACATATGCTTTGTTCAGAACCTCATGGAGTGGTGATACTTCAACGGCATTTACTTCCTCCCCTAATTATATCACCGTTAGATCAACCGATGAATCTCGCTTCCTGCGGTAGCCCATCTATCTGATTATTTTTGTTGGCTGGTGGATTTTATCAGAAATAGGGTAGGTTTGGTTTGATTTGATTTTTATTGTATTATATTTGAGCCCAGAGGCTGCAATCGCCCTCCAAAACTATGTAAACTTGTCCGATAGTTTGTGACAAAAGATATTAGTTTTAGTAGTAAAGAGTTGAGAAAGACCTGCAGCAGCATGATTTGATATAGCTATTTATCATATACACATCTAGTATCTGTACTGAAAATTCAGAACCTAAAGGTAAAAATGCGGGATTGTCAAATAATTGGTCCAAATTTCAAATCACATTTGCAGTTTGGCCTTTTTTTAATCAAATTGAATCCTCTGCATCTTAATTTGAATATTTTGAATTGTGGGATCTCATCAACACTTTGCAAATTTCAAGTTAAGCTGCATATTTCAAGCAGATGAAATGAATTGATTGGAATCAGATTTGAAGTGTTCAAAGCCGTCAATCAGTTTCATTAAGTTTACCATGCTTTTTGAGAGTGTGGGATTGTCAAATCCAACAACCAAATTTCAAAATCACAAATGAAAGCCACCAGTAAACTCAAATAATAGTTGCAGGAACTGAAATCAACTTTCAATACATGTTAAGCATACTAGGAAACACTAACCCAAATTGAGAAGCTCTACTATGGCTAAAATCAAATGAAAAATTGGTGCAATACGTTAATTCAAAAATGCCAGAGCAAAAGATGCCATCTTAAAAAAATTTTGAGATGGTGTCGGGATTTACATCAGCGAAATAAAAAAACCTTATAAAAATTACTAAATAGTTATTTTTTACATATCAGTTTCTAATACAGCATCTTGAAAAACTGCACCACAAAAACGCTATCTCGAATCAAAATAAAAAGTCTGTTATCAAAATAAAGGTTACCAAAACTTCGCAAATTCAACTGCAAAACTACCCAGCTTTAAACGCCGCCACACCGCCTTTAACAAATCAAAAGCGCCGCGGCACCAACTTGGGATAGTCTTGGGCGCCGCCGTGCCGCCTTGAAAACATCTTTTATGCTGCGGTGGCATCTTACTTTTAAATTTAGTACTGCGGCGGTGCAAGATTAGAATCCCCAACATAAAAACTCCACTAATCAACAATATTTCCATAAGCACAAAATTTAGAAGATAACTACAACAATTAAAAACTTAATATAATAAAAAATAAGAACTAAAAAATAATAGAAACAATAAAAAAGAGGATAGGCAAAGCAAGTTTATTGCAATAAAAGGCAGGCTGTGTGGGATTAGTCCCTTGTGTTGCGGGCGCCTCCACGCTGCTGAGCAGAAGATGTGGCAGGAGGAGAGGACTGGCGGTTGGCGGGGCGGGGATGTTTGGCGGTGCGCTGGATGATAATCACTGGGCGCTCATGGGTAGGCATCATGTAGCGGTTGTTGTCCAGGCGCTGGCGTACATGAGCCAGGATCACCAGCATTTGGGCCCAGGCCAACTGGGAGTTGCGCAATATAGAAGACCAGTTGCACAGGGGAAGGCAGATCTGACTGACTGGCACCAAACGGCCCCAGCCACTACAAGCAGAGAACGCAGCACCTATGGTGAAGCAGTCCATCAACACATCATCCATGTAAGAATATGATAGCGGTAGGGGGGCGCAGAGTTGGTAAGCCAGGGAGTGGTAATGCTCTAAGCAACGACCAGCGTACCCGGGCTGGCCAGGCTGGTAACTTTTGGGAGGATATCACATAGAGTGGTAAGTTGTAACAGCCAAAGAAAGGTAAAGGAAAGCATCACCAGTGGTAATGGCTTGGAGATACGCCTTGAACGTGGTGGAGAAGCGACAGTTGGTGTTGGCTTGGACGGGCAAGTCCAAGATCTGGTGGAAGCTGGGATCTGCTGCAAGCTCAAGAGCCCAAACCTGAGCCACCTCGTCAATATACTTATTGCAGACAGCAATGACTATGAGCATGTTGCGCGGAAATCTCACTGGGGGCCAGGGTAGCTGACTGCAGCCCTAGACGCACCTCAACAGCCAAACGGGAGGCATTGTACTGGCCGTGATATAACTTTCCTGCCCAAATTGGGGTCATTGCATCCTCGTCGGAATGTGGTGCCTGTACAAAGCTGTACATTGTCTCCTCATAGTGGCAGATCCCAAACTTGCTAAGAAGGTTGGGATAGTCTACCACCACAAGGTTGGAATTGCGGTGGGCGTGGAGCATTAAAGATGGGGTAGGAGGAGGCGCACCAGTGGAAGGAAAGCATTGAGAAAACGGGTGCTGAGCACCAGAAGGATTGCCGCTGGGGGGCGCACTGCTGACAGGAAGAGGCTCCTCAAACATGGAGTCCTCATCAGGGAAATTCCCGGCACTACAGTTTGGCGCAGTATTACGCTCAGAGGCTGCCACGGTGGTTGCACAGTCCTGTTCGCAAAACTGGGAGTCACTGGCCCAAAGTTAATTCAAGAAAGCAATACAAACTGAGCGGCATTTTTTGAAAAGTGCGCTGCTCCGCTTTGTCCATTGAAGCCATCATTTTGTCGTAGGCTTGGCACATGTTGGTGTTGCTGTTGTTGTTAGTGTTGGGATTCATCTGATGAAGAAAGAAAGTAGTGTTTGGTCAAGTGGGGGGATATGTTGGAAATTTTGACCAAGCAATGATGCCAATTATGACGGAACTCACGGATTAGGATTACAGCAGCCAACTCCATAAATTAGCAGTATAAAATCAATGATGCCAATCATGATAGAGCTCACAAAATAGAATTACTGCAACCTCATTGTCATAAATTTATAATATAAAATTTATATATATTCAATTGACAGTAGATTTTGGATCATTACTGCAGAATACCCAATGACAAGCCGCCACGTTGTCTCTATCATACATAAAGCGCCACCACGCCACCCAAAAAAGCTCCAGGCGCTGCAGCGCCGCCTTGCAAATATTTTAGATGCCATGGTGCTGCTTTATTTTTACATCAAGCGCCGCCGCGGCGCTATTTTCAAATCCCCAAAATGTTAATCTAATTATTAATCATATTTCTAAGCACTAGTCTCAATAAGATAATCAAAAAAAGATATTTTGGATTGGTAGTAGATTTATAATTGTAAAGACAAAATCCAACCCACTGAAAAGCAGCGCCGCAGCGACAAAAATATTTGCAAAGCGGCGCTGTGGCACCTGAGATAATTTTCAGTTGGCGCTGCGGCGCCTAAGCTTTAATTAAAATGGCGCGGCGGCACTATCTTTGATTTTATTTGTCTAACCAATCATAATTTTATGTGATTAATCCAAGCCTTTCCATTTTTAGTTGGGAATAAAGTATGGTATCATTTTAAAGCCTTACATAATAAATTAACCCAAATTGACACCACTTTTATAGTACTACCCCCTATAATACAGTCATTCAAAAACCATGTTTCATATGCTAGTCTTATTTCTTATCATAGTATGAACTCTGCTATTTGGGTTTCAACAATACAATATTTTACTAGTGATTTTATTTAGTAATGAGGGTATTTCTGTTATGCAAAATGTACCCATTACAAAATCTACTAAGCAACTAAGCGTCCAATAGGAGTGGCGCCCACCAATGTGGCACTAAGAATTAACCTGTTTTAGCATGTGGTGTCATAGGACACTATAAAGAGCACACCATCACAAATTGACTGTTTTCACTTTTACCAAAGTACAGTTCAGCGCCAAATCTTAATTAAATAAAAATGTAAGAAACTGTCTGAAACTTTGCATATATGTATTTTTTGATCTTTTCTAAACAACTGAGTACTTTTTAACCGCAGTTGCGTGAGCTAGTTTTAAAAATATTCAAGTTTTACTCTTTGGCCCAGTTGAGGTAGCTCCACCAGAAATTTGTTAATTTAATATAAAAAATGGTCAAAAACACTATATTTTTGAGCTACAGCATCTTAATTACGTCATCTTGAAAACATCATTTCACTTGCAAGTTTTCAGTCAAAACTCACAGTTTTGCATACTTGCGCTACTAATAATTTTTTAATTTTTACATAATACAAAACATAATAATTTTGATGGTATATAATTCAAGAGTTTCTCTACAATTTCATGTAAAAATATTGACTACTTTTATATTTAACACATTCTTATTTTTCTCTTTAAAATTTGTACCAAAATTTGAACTTTTCTGATGCAAATTCACTCTTAGATGCCTCCCAAGCCTACCACCAACACTATCCCCAAGGCTCTCAAGAGCACGGCTGCTCCTGCTCAGGCAAGAAAGACCAAGGTTACTCTCTCCAAGAAGACTCCTAAAGAAAAAAACACCTGCCAAGACTCCCACACTTTCCCTTGAGCCTGAGGCTGATAGCCCCACCCCCTCCCCACTTTCCCTGTCAGGATCACTCCTGACATAAGCTCTGAATAAGGATCAAAGCAAAAAAATAAGCACAGTCTAGTGCAAAAGGGGAAGAATCGCAAAATGCCTGATTGAGATGCCATTGTTTCATTAAGCATGATGTCATGGTTACATAGATGACGTAATTCATGCAATCATATCTCAGCTCTTAATCAACAGATGCCAATGCCCAAACCCGCATTCAAGAGCTCTCAACAGCGCCTACATTTTATATTAATAAATTAAGCCAGGTCAAAAAGGCTAATCGAGAGCTAAATTGAGCAAAAGCAATCCCCCCTGCATGAACTCCTGTTGCATGAAATGATGTCATTCATGCAAGTGTATCTCAGCAAATACAAAATTAAAATGAATGATCAACCACTCATTTTGAAGCTCTTCGTATTTTGAGCATCATTTAATAATGAATAGGTACCCGTTAAGAGACCACCTTGCGCGTAAAACCATTCAGAACACAGAACCTTGAGAGGAACCAATCAGATAAGTCCCAGAATTAGAGGATAAAAATAAAAGCAGGCCATGCAGTCCATGAACAATTCAGGAACAAAATTCAAACCCTGGCCATCAATCCTGGGACCAACCAATGGGGATCCGGGGCTCAGACCACATGACTTGTTTCAGACTCTTGCCAAACCTTACTACCCAGTCTAAAATTAGACCTTGAGGAAGACTTAGGCCCATTTCCCCTCATGATAGTAAGCCATTAGCTACAATCAAGAATTGATAATCCAGACCCAGATAGTAGAAGAACAAAGGTTTCACTATATTCCAAATGCCTGATTTCAATCTTCATCACCCAGTCTTTTGAGATTCTCCATTCCCTGCTTGCACTCCCACTTGCAAAACTTTGCACAGTGGGAGATACTATAAATAAACACCCTATGAATATCTGATAGCTAAGCTATCATTGAAGTTCAACCCAATCTCTTGCTATCTATTTTTCTCTTTAATTATAGAAAGTAAGTTCTGCTGTGTCTTTAAAGCTGGGCTTTACACTCCCTTTGTCTACTTCCCCTCTGATCTCCAGGAGGAGCACGTCTACTCCAATGATGAAGATGAGAATGAAAGACTCTCCAAAAACGACTCTGGTGACCATGGTTTTGCAGCCTCAGAGGAGGAGCCTATCCTAGAGTAGGACCTACATGCAGTTGCCAATATCTGCAACGTCAACGGGTAATTTATAGTTCCAGCTGTTTTCCCTGACTTGTTTCCCATTATGACCAAGAAGGGGGGTGCTGGCTTTGTCAAAGATGGCTTCCTTTTAATATGCAATGTCCAGAGAAAAAATATGGCAAACCATCACTACAGATGTGATAGTCCAGGTTGCCCCGCGTAATTAACTACAATTGGGTTTACCCAAGTCAAGGAGCTTACCATTGAGCATGACTGTTTGGGCTCTGATATGATTCTCTACTATCTTATGCGCTGGTACCTTTGCCAAGACATTCCTTTCAACAAGGCCTTGACTTCAACTGAGCTGGTAACTCATGCTCTCCTTTACCTGAATAAGTATCAGAGAGAGGAGGTTGGGGAAAAGACCAGACTTCAGCGGTATGTGACTGATCAACGGTCAATTGATGCCAATATTGGTGTCAGCGCTAAAAGTATCAATGAGCTTGTACTTTCAGAGGTCCAGAAGACTACCATGCTTGGAAAGCCCTTTCTGCTACATGACAACAGGCAAGGTTAACCTAACCGTATTTTGTGCTTTTCAACACAAGAGGATCTTGTACACCTTTAAAAGTGTGATACCTGGTTTGCTGATGGAACTTTTGACTCTTGTCCAAAGCTATTTTATCAGCTTTGGGCCATCCATGGTCAGGTCAATGAACATACCATCCCATTTGTCTTCTTTTTTCTCCCTAATAAAAGGGAAGAGACTTATATTCACGCCTTAAATATACTCAAGCAAAAACTGGATGCCATCTTGCCTACACTTGAAGAAGAGCCAACCGAGAAAAAGGGCCACAAGAAGAAGAAGGTCAGCCCAGAGGCTACCCAAGAGCAAGAGGCCATAACCAGAAAGGCGCCAGAGTCTCTTCCTTACCATACCACATTGATGGTTGACTTTGAGGCTGCACAGGCCAACACTTTTATCAAGGTATTTAGGAGCAGGCCCCAAGGCTGCTTCTTTCACTACCACCAGGCTCTGCGCAAGAATCTGATGAAAAACCCAGCCCTCAATAAGCTGGTATACAAAGATGATACAAAGAAGGCCAGAAAGATATTCAATTGCTTTGCTGCTCTGGCCATGGTCAGAAAGGAAGAGGTTAACCTTTTTTATGATAAGCTTCTCAACAACAATTACATTCTTGGGAACCAAGAAGCCTTTGCTCCTTTCATACAGTATTTTGAGCACCAGTGGGTAGGTGTATTCCAGGGACATTGCCGCATCTGCAAGGGCGGCAACTCAATTAACTGGAACTGCTATAAGCAGGTCAAAGTCGGTGTAACTAAGACCACCTCCTCACTTGAAGGTTGGCATAACCAATTTTCCCGCCTGGTTAAGGCAAAAAGCCTATGTTTAATATGATCATCAACAAGCTGAAGGTTCAGCATGCGCACGGGGATCAGCTATATTCCCAGGCCGTCAAAGGCAAAGCTTTTATAGCCAAGCATGCTGGCCAGCAGGTTAAGTTTGCAAGTGTTACAAAAGCGGCTTTGGCCTATTACACTAGAGAGGGCCGCCTTAACCATCTCAAAGACATTGCCACGGCCCTTGGATCCAATTTATAATCCACTTTTTTTAACAATAAACTTCTTTTTTTCAAATATTTGATTTTAAATTTTAATATATATACATGTTTAATATAGTGTTAAAATTTAATACAAAAATAGCACCATTTTAGGATGTGTTAACTTTGGAGCTTTGCACACTATAGTTAGTACTAACTGACCTCATATTTTTATTGCAGATTTAAAATCCTTGGATAATTTGGAGTCTAGCTGTATACTTTTTTTGAAACTTGTAATATGTATATACATGTTTAATATAGTGTTAAAATTTAATACAAAAATAGCACTGTTTTAGGATGTGTTGACTTTGGAGCTTTGCGCACTAAAGTTAGTACTAGCTGACACCATATTTTTATTGCAGATTTAAAATCCTTGGATGATTTGGAGTCTATCTGTATACTATTTGTGAAACTTTTAAGATGTATATACATGTTTAATATAGTGTTAAAATTTAATACAAAAATAGCACCATTTTAGGATGTGTTAACTTTGGAGCTTTGTGCACTATAGTTGGTATTAGCTGACCCCATATTATTATTGCAGATTTAAAATCCTTGGATGATTTTGAGTCTAGTCAAATGTTTTTTTTATAGTTTTTGAAATGTTTTTGGGCTTTTATCAATATTTTAAGTTATCTGGCGCGGTTTAGCCATAGATCTGAGATGGCGTTTTTAAGATGTCGTCTTTCTAGATGGCGTTTTTGAGATAGCGTCATTCAAATTGACATATTGCACCAAAAAATTTAATCTCAATAACCATGTTTAGACATAAAAATTAACTAAAATGTAAAATTGCCCAAAACCAGGAATAATACAATATTGTACACTTCAAATCACTAATATAGAAATCATTACTCTATGCAAGGCTAAATCAGGAGAAAACACCAACCCAAAACTGAACTAAAAACCTTAATTGAACACATTTAATCTAAAGTATTTTTTGTTTTATTTTTATAGACAGACTTCCCCATTCCCAACCAGCTTCTGCAACAGGCTGCAGGGTAGCCTGTCCAAGAAGATGCTCCAGAGGTCTAAAAATAGACCTATAAAACATTGATGAAGTCAATGTTGATACAGGCCTTACAAGATGTCAGCTCTAGCCAACTATTTTCTCCTCATATTGAAAGCCAGAAACAGTAGCTTGAATCCAAACCAGAAGTCACTCTCACAGCTGGCCACCAAAGTTTCTCATACCAGGGCCATTATGAATAATAAGTTACACATACCTTCACTGATTACCCAGTTGAAACATGGCTCCAAACTCTGAATCCCAGGGTTTTCAGTTCCTGCCCTGAGTTTTTGATATATCCTATGATGTCAGAAATCCAGTCTTGGGCGGGCGGCCCATTGTTTTCAGGGGTAACTCGGGCTGGGTTTTTTGCGGGCAATGCCCACCACAAGAGGGGAGCTAACTTAAAAAGGTAGGAGACAGACTTTCCCACCCAGGACCACATGCCAGGATTATAGTGTCAATCACCCCTGTGAGGATGATGTACACAATCCCAAACAGCTTACCAGTATGGTTGGTTGGAAGGTTGGGTGAGGAAGTGGGCATAGGTTTAGAGGTCACAGGCGGTTCCATGGGTATGTTGTAAGCAGGGAGATAGTTGAATTTCCCTCTGAACAACTTGGGTGTTGAAAATATCCACAGACCTTGTTGGTTGTATCTGACTGCAGATTGTATGCAGGCCAAAGAATTGAGGTTGAGTATCTTTTCTGGGATGTAGTCCTTGTATTTGGGTTTCAGAGGGTAGTCGGTAAAATGAACGGGTCCAAAGGGTACACCAGGAGGACGGAAAACTGCAGGCAGTGGGGCAGGAAGGCCAGGGGATCTCAAACTAAATTGGTAGATAGCAAATACAAAATAAGGCAATAGCTGTGTAAGCCAAAATAACATAAACTTTATTCAAAAATGGTGATAAGGTTTGAGTGCAGAATCTATAGGCATATATAGCATCCCACCTCCAAACTTAGTATTTTTCATAAGGGCTTCATCAAAATATCAGAAAAAATGTGGGCAGGTGGCCAGGAGGCCCGGGTGCAGGGGCAGCAAAATGGCACCTTGGCTGGGTGTTCTCTCATTAGTCAGAACATCCAAATTAGTCAATTGATTTTGGGCTGTGGTCACGGGGTTGGGCCCAAAGCCTGGGTCTTCTTTGGCAGTTGAGTTTGATTGGTTACTTGAGAGGACTTCAAGCTTATGAAATTCATGGAGGCACCTTCTCTGCCTCCATTAGGCAATTTGAGAAGCTCCTCCTTGGGCACCACCATAGTTGAGCCTGCACTGGTATTCTGGCTTTGGGACTTAGCAGGGGCCTCAGCTTGCGGGGGCTCAATCTCAGCAAAACACGGGCGGGCAGGCTCTTGGTCTATGGGGCTAGCGGCCCACAGGAATTAAGGTTCAGGGTTCAAATCCCGCCCTTGGGCCCGGGTTTCCAGGGGTAACAAATTGTCAATCCTGACATATGAGCCTGTCGTAAATTAGAATGCATGTTAGAATGGTCAAGACTATCAATGTAATTAATCCTGATGTCAAGGCTATTTGAGATGCGCACTCAAATCCGTTGGATCTGATGGATATGTTGGTTTGATTATAACTTGGTTGTAAATACACTTTGGCCAATCTACTACATCCTTTTGGATTGGGTTTGGGAATTATTTACCATTGTCGTAACAGGAAAATGCACCTGTAGTCCACTTTTGGCGTAATGCGCACCCACCTTACTCCATCAGATTATCTGGATCAACCCAAATAGGCAGGAACGCAGATGCAAGAGCCTGGTGGATTCCTGAAGATAATGTAATGTTCCTAATGATGGTGCAGATGCTAATAACACCTGTGCAGCCACCATGTAGCAATTTTAGTATATAACTTTCCTTCTTTTTCTCAATAAAAGGCACACTTTTACTTACTTGCTTTTTATCTCTACTTAGTTGTTACCTTAGAATAAAGAGTAAAGACTTAAGAGTCTCTAAAAACTTGTATTAATTTGTGCATAGCTCTTGCAACTATACTCTCCCAAGAAAGCAAACTAGACATTACCATCCAAAAACATTCCCAAGGCCCAATACACAACAGAGCTATTGGCTACCACTGATGAACAATCTGCAACTGTAGTGTATTCAACAATAAACGGTGCCACTGCAAGCAAGAGTGATCCCACTTTGTACATGAAGGTCCTTATCCTGTTCTCTGAGCCTGATAGCTTGGATGCTGCAGTATCCACCAAAAGCAGGTGTCAGTTGACAGATAGTGATTGTGAAGCTCTCCTTAATTGCTTAAATACAGGAATGTCTATTTGGGATATTGCATACCAGTTTTGTGTCACAACCAGATATATAACTCAACTCAACACCACACATGATGATACAGCTGAATTGCCTAAATTCCAAAGGCCAAATGCCAGCCAAAACTCCTACAGCCTGTGCATATCAATGCAATCAAGCAGTGGGTAGCCAAGGATTACAATATGGATTATCTCACTGTTTAATCAATGCTGGCCACATAGTTTAGGCTTTATGTCACAGTAGTGTTATTTTTACCTGGAATAGATCACCCAAGAGCAAAAATGGGAGAAGGAAAGCCGCAAAACCCCTAAAAGTATTAGATAATTTAAATTTAGTCATTGATAAAAATGGGTTGAGGCAGCCCCTATTGCAACTGAAAAAAATAATCTGTATCTCCCAGAATTCTGCCCAGTTAATTACGCCTTGAATATCACAAGATATAACTACCCTACAGTGCTTGGAAGTTGACCAGCTTGTTGCCCAAATTTTTTGGATTATGATGTCATATGTGTTTGACAGTTGTCTCCAATCAAGAGGTGAAAATATTTCTGGTTGGCCAATTAGATTCAAGTTTTTTTCACCCAGATGAGTTATAGTCCCTCTCAATTCCCCTCTGATAACTTTGTTGAGAAGCTAGATGTACTGGTATTCTGGCTGTTGCCAACACATTTAACATCCAGTCATTGCCTGGTTTGATGCCAATTCAATATTCAGTTCAGCATTCTGGAAATGGCAACAAATCAATATCACATGACTTGTCCAGATATCTAGCAATCCAAATCCAACTCACACATGACCTCCCCTATCTTTGATCCAACTTGAGTCCTTGCCACAGTGCAAGCTATATAAGTCTAAAGTATTATCCAATAAAATATACTTCTTTATTCTATAAATACATGTTCAAAGCTTCCTCAAAAGTTGCTCCTCATCACTGATAACAGCTACAGTTTACAACCACACCAATGAAAGAGAAAATGACTGAACCAAACCCACCCACCTTTGCTCACGTACTAAACCAGGCTACATATCAGAATACCTGGAAAACACACTTCTGCACCCACAACATTGACAAAGATATACCTAGTTGATGCACTGTATTTAAAGGACTGGTCATGCCCAAAGTATGCGCCAAGATAATTCAATATAGTTGCTCTCTACAACCACAAACAAACACACAACTGCCTATCACAAGCAAAGCTACCAATACCAAGTACATTGGTATTGACAAGTTCTTTAGTAAAAACAAAGAAAACATTATTAACTGGTTGGACCACCCAGCCACAAAACTCTGCGCCAGCTACATCCCTCAAAAAATGGATCTGGGAAGCCAGCAAGCGTCTGTACGAGGCCGCAGCTAACTGGTTTGCCACTTGGGTTGGCTCACAAACTGACAACCAGCTTGAAAACTGGGAAGAGTTCAAATCTGACATCACCCACAACTTTCACGTCACTGAATCCCTCCAAGACATTGCAATACAGCTCAGCGGTCTTCCTCAGAAGACCACTGTCACAGCTTACATCAATGAATTTGAAGAGATACATTGCAAGATCCAAAACTTAGCACAAGCTGAAAATATGCACACAAGAGCCTCATTAATCAACAGAATGAAACCCTCAGTTGCTGCTCTCATCTGTTCAGAGGCCAACACCTCCATGCCTGCGCTTGTTGCAGAAGCCAAACACACAGAAAAAATGTGCAAATATGGAATACACTGCATGCAACGGCAACTGCTCCTCTAATGGCAACAGCAGAGAGAATTCCAATGGCAACAAACACCAAAATACCAACCATAGCAACGGCAACTCCAATCAAAACAATGGCAATTGCAGTCAGAGCGCAAACCGCTCCCATCCCAAGAAAGAGGACACTGCCAAAGTAAACAATGCTGAAACAGCAACCTGCTATGAATCTGACCCCACATTATCTGACCTCAAAGGTCTCAAAACAGAGGAACATGGAAAAAAAGAGGGGGATAGGCTTAAGTGCCCCTATCTTCCCCCAAACCAACAAGAAATTGTACCAAGGCACAAACTTTGCTGTGCGCATTTCATGTGTCCCAAAATCTTCTATCTTTATAAAGATTTGTTAAAAATGTAACAGTTTCAAAGCCCTGGGCGGGAATCAAACCTGCTCCTAGTTGCCAGGCGGGGCAAGCAGGCAGGGGAGATTTGCCTGCACCTGGATTTGCTTTAAAAAGCAAGAATCCAGGTGCGGGAATTATTCCTTCCCTGGTGGCAGCTGCAGGGCCCATTCTGGCCCTAAAAGCTACACCTAAGCCTTGGTGAGTTTGGCTGGGCCTGGGCAGGCTAATTTGAGCTGCCCAGTAAACCCAGTTCAAGCCCACCCTCCATTAAGTAATTTGGGGTTCCCAATTAGAAACCCCTTTTTTAATCAAGTTCTTTCACATCAAAAATGCCTGTCAAGCCAGTCCAAAAATGGTGATCAAATTGGGGAAAACCCCATGACTCCTGAAGTCAAACCTGCCAGAACCAATGACCAGCCAGGCCAAGATGGGCCATCAAAAAGACAAACAACTGTTCCTGAAAACCCCAAAAATGACCATGAAGCAGCCAACCAAACAGAAGAACCTGAGATGCCAAGCCTTTTCACACAGATAGCACCAGAAGAATGACCAGAGGCACCTGCATGTGAGTAAGTATATAAATCAGAAGCACTTGAAAAATTTCTGCACTGTAAATTCAGAACCTGAACATAAAAATGCGGGATTGTAAAATCCTTGGTCCAAATTTTGAATCACTTTTGCGGGATAGCCTTTTTTTAATTAAATTGATTTTTTTGAGTATTTATTTGAATTTTTAAAAATGCAGGAACTCATAGACACTTTGCAAAGTTCAAGTCAAACTCATATTTCCAATGGACAAAATGAATTAACTGGAATCAGATTTGAAGTGTTCAAATCCATCAACCATTTCCATTAAGTTTACTATGTTTTTTGGAATTGCGGGATTGTCAAATCCAAGAACCAAATTTCAAATTGCTTTTGAATGCCACTAGTAAACTCAAATAATAATTGCAGGAACTGGAATCCAAATTGAATGTACAGTAAGTAACTAGGACAAATCAACCCAAATCAAGAAGCTCCACTCTGGATAAAATCAAATGAAAAATCCAATCTAAACACCCATGTTTAGACATGAAATTAAGTGAAATAAAAAATTATCTAAACTGGAAATGATGCAATATTCTGCACTTTAAATCACTAAAATAGCAACCATAAAACCATATAATCATTTATGAGCTACTCTCCTGATGACGCAGAATTTTTTTAAAAGTTTTTTGGCCCCTGGCGTAGCCAGGAGCCAAAAAACTTCCTTTCAAGGAAGAAGGAGAGGGGGGAAGATAAACCATTAGTTTACTAACTATGTATTCATGTATTGCTACTAAGAATACTTGATTACAGTAGATTTCAGAAGATGCTAATAATAAAGTATAATTATATATTACAATCAATCTTATCACGTTGTCTTTCCTTTGACGTGTTGGTAATGTGTTTGCAATTAATTGGACAGCTTCACCTCCAGTTGCCTTGGCAATAGGAAATCAAGCCTACCCCAAGACCAGTTGGTCTCAGGGAGGCGGCTTGATTTCCTATTGCCAAGGCAACTGGAGGTGAAGCTGTCCAATTAATTGCAAACACATTATCAACACATCAAAGGAAAGACAACGTGATAATATTGATTGTAATATATAATTCCACTTTATTATTAGCATCTTCTGAAATCTACTGTAATCAAGCATCTACATTTTAGCTGTCCTAAAATGGAATAGGGTGATTTTTGAGAATGCCTATGATTCCTAAAAGAATTAGCACAAATCCACCCTATATCCTTTAGCATCCTTTTTGAGACACCAATAAATTATATTTATTTCAAATTCCTTGCAATAATAATTTGAAATTTGGTTCTTGGATTTGACAATCCTGAAATTTCAGATTTGTTAATTTTTACATGATGTCCATGATTCAATTGAAATACAGGAAATCTCAAATTGTACATTAGAATCCTGCATTTCTGATTCATGTATCCTGCATTTGTTTGCTGAGTTTTGTCTTTTGTTAGTTGAGTTATCTGCTCAAGAGATTCAAAATTTGCCAATTTAAATAAACCAAAAAAAATCAAAATAAATGGTTGATTTTATTAAATATTTTATTTTTCACTCAGCTGAGTTGCCCGCAAAAGTGATTCAAAATTTGGACCAAGGATTTGACAATCCCGCATTTTTACGTTCAGGTTCTGAATTTACAGTATTGCCATCCTTACTAATAAAGTTGTTATGAACCTTTGATTCACCAATCTGTTTCCATACTTATTTTTGATACTCTTCCATCTGCAATGATCAAAGCGTCAGTACCCATCCACAGAGATAGATAGCCAGACTCCAGTTGACAAAACCAAAGCCTTTGACTACTACTGCCCACCCAACTCTCCATTTGGCTCTGTGAATTTCACTGAGTATCCCCCAAACCCTGATCACAAACCCTGGTCATTGGAAGACTTGCAGTGGTACACCTGCCCAAACGCCCCCAAGAAAACCTACCAAATTTTCTGTGATGGCAGAGCAATCATCATATACCCTTTGATCTTCAACAGGAAATACAACAATCCTGCTGCCTACCTGGTCCCCATGGAACCACACCCAACACCCAAACCAACCATCTCAACCCCACCCACTTCTGATGCCACTGGCCAGAGTAGTCAATTACTGGGAGTGATTCACCTGGCGTTCACACAATTGATTGATTCTGCCTTGAAAGCAGCTGGTCCCTGGAATGTGGCTGGGAAGGCCCTTTCTTACCTGGTAAAGTTAGGTCCCATCATCTGGTGGGCCATGCCAGTACCTGCTTTGACTCCTCCCTCACCTGCTGGAGCTCCATAGTACTCCTGGTATCCTGACAAACATAAAAATTAAAGATTTATCACAACTTCTTGTCTCCCCATGCACTTATAAATCGCATACACACAAAATTTTATTTGGCTCTGGTGTGCAACACACCATAGTAAGCAAACCATTTGTAGCCAAGTACAAAATACCAGTTTTCAAATCCAACTTCAAATATGCCAGAATGGTAGACAAATCAAAAGTTTTGCTTGAAGACAAAACAACTTCCTTCAGAATTGACCTCAAAGGCATACAAACGTCCATCAAAGGACTTGTCATGAGCAACATACACTATGAAATTGTAGAAGGCATTGACTGGTTTACCTGAGGGAACAACAGCGTATGTTGGAAAACAAATATCATGACCATCAAACACAATGGAGTCACTTTCAACATCATCAAAAAACCTAACAATCTCATTCTGAGAGACATAGCCTTTGTCCAAGTCATAAACCAGGACAAATTAGAATGTCTAACCAAAGACAGTACACACCATATAATGAGGTACACAGAATTAACCAACATGCAAACAGCCAAAATTCAATCCCCAGAGCTTGTAGCACTCCTAAATGAATATAATAATGTATTTAAGAAAGAGCTAACAGACCTACCCCCAAACAGGAAGTCAAACATGGCATTGAACTATGCAAGGCCATGCCCAAACCTGCACCCCTCTACAAACTTTCTCCCATGGAGACACAAACCCTTGAAACCCATATTGAGGAAAGCCTAGCCAAAGGCTTCATTTGACCATCAGAATCCCTGTGGGGGGGAGCAAACTTCTTTATAAAAAGGGGAGACTCACTCCATCTGGTAACAGACTACAGAGCTCTCAATGCAAGCACAGTGAAAAATAAATATCCCCTTCCACTTATAGAATATATGTTTGCAAGACTCTCTGGAGACAAACTTTTATCTAAAATTGACCTCACCTCAGGCTACAACCAAGTAGAGGTAAAAGAAAAGGACATACCAAAAACTGCGCTCTGTACAAAATTTGGATTCTTTGAGTGAGGAGTAACAAACATTGGGATGCTTAACACTCCTGCAACATTTCTTACTATGATGAACCAAGCACTGAACGGTCTTTCAAATACATTATGCTACCTTGACAATATCATCATATTCTCATAAGCAAAAGAGGAACACCTCACACATGTCTGCAAGACACTTGATTGACTTGCAAAGCAAAAACTTTACGCAAAACCAAGTAAGTGCCAATTTATGGAAAAGGAACTTCTGTTCTTGGGCCACATTTTCTCTGACAGTGGCATCAAAGCAGATCCAGAAAAAATAAAAGCCATAAATAACATGTAACTCCCCACCTCCGTTAAAAAAGTTAGATGCTTTCTTGGAATGGTAGCTTACCTAATGTTGTAACTGTGCTGTTCTAGCAGAGTTACAAGGGGAAAATATTTAAAAACTAGATAATATTCTTTATTGAGAGATAATGATTATATAGTTATTGTGAATCAAGGATAACAGGAACATGATTGTGTTGATCACACGGTTGGATGGTGAAGGGGGTGGCTTGATCCTTGTAGTGAGTCAAGCGCCAAAATGTGTTATCCACCGGGAAGGATCAGCTTCTGTTCATGTTATTGTATTTATAAATCCAAGTTGTCTTCCTAACTTGGCTTTGGGTGAATGGAAAATTGGATTTGGTCACAAACCTGCTTACTCAGAACCTTGCTGGCGGGTCAAGCCTGCTGTTTTGATACCCCCCTGGCTGAAGTTTGGCCTCATCTGGGGGCAGGTTGTCAGGGAGGTTGTCAGGAGCCCAGGCGCCAATCTGAACTAGCTGCTGTTTGGTGGCGGGTAGTACAGTCTCTCATTGCTTTTGTCTTGCCTTGCAAGGCCTGAGGCAATTATGGTGGAGGACTTTGTCCTGTTTTTGTTTCCCAAGTCTTTGCACAGGGTAAGTGTTGTTTTTGTTTACCTTTAGGATGAAGGCAGGGCCAACTTTTTCTGGCTGTAGTTTACTCTTGTCAATATTCATGACCCAGACCTTGTTGCCAACCTCATTTCTGACTTTGATGGGAACAAAGGTCTTTTTTAGACACTTTTCTTCTTTTTCTGTTTGGTTGCTATTGGCCTGTGTGATCTGGGGATCTGAGCGGGGCAGAACCTTGTCTGGAATCTCTAGCTTGGGTCCTGATAGCACTTAGATGATATTGGGTTGTGTTCTATAAACTAGCTCAAAGGGGCTTTTGCTGGTGGATCTGTTCACGTGGGTCTGGCATATGAGTAATGCAGTTGGTAGCTGCTTGTACCAGTCCTCAGGTCTCCAGGCGGTGAGCTTGGCTAAGGCTTGAACAAGGCTGCCATTCAGCCACTCCACGCTTCCATTGGCCTGAGGATGGTAAGGTGTTGTCACTGTGTGCTGGAACCCATTTTTGGTGAGGTATACATTGGTATCTTCAGAGGTGAATTCTTTGCCTCTGTTGGCTATCAGGAGTTCTGGTTTTCTGAACTTGCTGATGATTTCTTTTCCTATGAATTGCTGTACATTGTTGACGGTATGTGTCTTAACTGCTTGTGCTACTGGTGTTAGGAAGCCAGTTGTAAGTAGAGGCCTTGGGCGGCTTGGGGTGAGGTACGGCCGAGCCGGCAGGTAGGGCCTACCATAGAATGGGTGCTAACTTGATAATACAAGATACAGATCGCCTGAGTAAGAACCAAGGTCCAGAGTTGGGGACCATGGAATCTACCAATCCTGTCAAAGTAATGTAGAGTACTCCAAACAGTTGGGTAGAGGTGGTCTTGGCTGCGGCAGTGGGTTCCAACAGGCGGTCTGGTTGTGGTGTTAAAGGAGGAGTCATAGGAACAAAGTAGGCAGGCAGGTAATTGTACTTGTCTTTGAATAGTAAGGGCGGGATCTCAACCCTCTTTCCTTTGAGTCCTATGTACTCAGTACTTCTAGTCCTTGCCAAAGGGTCAGCAATGAGGATGGTTTCCAAGTCATACTCTGAATAGGCCGGGTTGGGGGGGGGTATTCAGTAAAATGCACAGGTCCAAAGGGGGCTCCCGGGGGACTGTATAATGCCTGGGACAATTTGACAGGTTGGTCTTGGGGAAGGGCGGCGGCCTGGTAGTCTACTTGACTGGAATTAAGATGGAAGATCACTAAGACTAGGTAGGGTAAGATTTGTTCAAACTAAAGGTTCATAAAACTTTATTATCAAAAATGACAATGGGGGTTTTGCCATACCGCCAGGGTTTTTATACCCTGGGACTTTGCTTCTTTGATTTTTGCAGGGTTCAGGTTCACAGACAAGGCAATGGTGGGGTGTGGGTCTTCTCTTGGGGTCTTGAGGGCGGCAGATTCAGGTTGTGCCTGTTCTGGCAAATTGGAAAGGCGACGCTTCGTTTTGCTGCCACTGTTCACTATGTCACCTGAGTAGTCCAATTGCACCACCCCTTCTGGGCGGGAGACTGGCAGTTGATGGTGGCCATTGGCAAGGTTAAAAATAGGTTTTGTCTTAACCTCCTTAAGGCAAGTTGCAACCTCTGCATAGGTTTGGGTCTTTGGTGGCCCAAGGTTGGCATCAATCTGATGATTATTTGGGGAATTGTCTCTGGGGGGCTGGCAGGTCTTGGAGTAACTTGTTAACTTGGGCTTGCAATTTAACAAGCGGGCGGTCCCCCGTCCACTTTGTGTGACTTGAGTGATCTTTGGAGGGTCCTCTGTAGTAGTCTGGCGGAACGCGGAGTAATTTACCAATTTGAGCCCATCTTTTAATGGATTGGCGGGTCCTGGACTGATATCCTGGAAACCGGGGTTTAACTATTGGGTTTTCAATACAAGTATTGAAATGTCATTCATGACATCATCCCCTTCCTTCCCCGGGGTTCCCTCTTTACTGGCCTTCTTCTCAAGGTATTTTTGGATTGCTAGTTGGGCATTGGGTAGGTTGCTTAATGGTTCCCAGGTGCTTTCCTCAGGTGGGTATCCCTTCTACTTGACGTAGTACTGGGGGGTTTTATAGTGGGTACAGTCTCCATGAACATATTCAACTTTGTATTCTTCAGAGCGTCCTACTTGGATGGGAGGGGGCTAGTCTTGAGTTTCTGGTGGGGAAGTGAGTTCCCCTCTTTCTTGAATAGAAGCACGCGGTGGAAGACGTTGTGTATTTTCCACAAGGGGGGTAATTCTAGTTCAAATGCTACTTCACCCACTAGTTTGGTGATCTTGTAGGGGCCACTTCTTCTGTGGGCTAACTTCCAACAGGGAACAGTCAGAAGCATGTTACAAGAGTCCAGATAGACTTTGTCCCCTACCTTCAATGGTTTCCCAGGAATTCTCTTTTTTGTTGGCAAAAGCCTTATAAGTCTGGACAGCGCGGGTCAGATTCTTCAAACAGGTTTGTTGGGTGTCGTGTATCTGTTCAATCCAGGTTTGTCCTGACAGGTTTATTTCCTTACTGCCAATGCTGGGATCCCAGGATGGGTTAAATCCATAATTGGCCTTGAAGGGGGACATTCCTGTGGAGGCGTGGTCTTTAATGTTGTAGGCATACTGAGCCATGGGTAGCATCTTGGCCCAGTTATCCTGGTTGGCGTTGGCATAGCATCATAGGTATTGTTCAAGTATTTGGTTCACACATTCAGTCTGGCCGTTGGTCTGTGGGTGGTAGGAGGTTGATACACAGCGCTTTACCCCCAAGTCCTTCATCACCTGAGTCCAGTATTTGGAGGTGAATTGTGGTCCTCTATCAGTGATGATTTCCAATGGAGTGCTGTGTTGAGTTAGGATGCGGTTGTGGAAATTTCTAGCTGTCTCTGCGGCAGTGCAGTGAGTGGTGGTAGGGACAAAGTAGGACATCTTAGTAAACCTATCTACCATGACCAGGATGGCGTTAAACACATTGGAGGGAGGCAGTTCTAAAAAATAGTCCATTGAAATGGACTGCCAGGGCCCCACAGGTATGTCTAGCGGCCGCAGCAGGCCTTCAGGTTTGGATCTACGGGTTTTGGTTCTTCCACATATCTCACAGCCTTTGATGTAGGCGGCCACATCTTTGTCCAGCCGGGGCCAAGCGTAATTCTTCTTGATTCCTTGGAGTGTCTTGAGTCTGCCAGGGTGGCCAGCCATCTCTGAGTTGTGATAGTCAATGAGTACTTTGGTCCTTGTTTCACCTTCTGGTACATAGATCTGGTTGTGTAATAGCAGGGTGGATCCTTTCAGCGAGAATCCTTTCCTGTGGTGGCAGCTCTCTGGGTCTGAGGTCAAGTCAGCAACAAGGTCCGCTGAGTATTTTTCTTGTTTCTGTACCTCAATTACATCAGGTTTGCGGGCCATGATTTTCATGTACATCAGTTGGATGCCTAGGCTGGCCGGGTCAAGGAGTACATGTGTGCTGTGGTCCTTAGTTTCTGTAGAGGAAGGAGTCAGATTGGCTCTTCTACTCAGGGCGTCAGGTACCACGTTCACCTTCCCAGGCTTGTAGTCAATGGTCAAGGTATAGTCAGCCAGTTCCAAAGCCCATCTGGCCTGTCTCTGGTTTAGCTGTCTGGGTTTAAAGAAGTAAACCAAGTTCTTGTGGTTGGTTAAGACTTTTACTGGAAATTTGGCACCACATAGGTACTGGCGCCAATGTTTCAGGGTCTTCATTATTGCAAGCATCTCCTTGTCGTAGATTGGGTAGTTTCCTTCAGCAGGCAGCATCTTTTTGGAGTAATATGCTACAGGATGTAGCATACCATCCCCTCCTTCCTGAAGAAGGACCCCACCCACCGCAAAGTCAGACGCGTTGGTTTCCAGCACAAATGGCTTGGATGGGTCAGGCATGGCCAGGAAAGGGGCAGAGGTGAAGGCAAGCTTCAGGGCCTCAAATGCTGATGTGCACTTGTCAGTCCAAGTAAAGGTAACCTTGTCAGAGCAAAGGCGGGTCAGGGGCAAGGTAATCAGAGAAAATTTTTGGATGAAATCTCTGCAATAATTTGCCAGGCCCAAAAAACTTCTCACCTCTTTCCTGCATTTGGGCACCAGCCAAGATGTTACTGCTTCTACTTTGTCCTGTGCCATGGCAAACCCGCTGGTCTTCACAACATATCCCAGGAATTCAACTTCAGACTGGAAGAATTCACATTTTTTAAGCTTAGAATGTAAGTTTGCTTGGGAGAGTTTTTCTAGTATAAGGTCCAGGTGGCGCAGGTGTTCCTCGTGGGTCTTGCTGTAGATGAAGATGTTGTCAAGATAGGCCACACAGAACTGGTCAAGGTATTCACCCAATACTGTGTTTATCATGCGCTGGAAGGTGCTGGGGGCGTTGCATAGTCCAAATGGCATCACCAGGTATTTGTAGAGTCCATACCTGGTATTGAACGCCGTTTTGTATTCATTGCCCTCTTTGATTTAGATTTGGTTGAACACATCTCTTAGGTCAATTTTTGAGTACACCTGGGCTCCAGTTAGTACGTTGCAAAGGTCATTGGCGTTGGGGATGGGATAGCGGTTCTTCACAGTGATATCATTCAGCTTCTGGTAGTTCACGCAGGGACACATTCCACCGTCTTTCTTCCCTACAAACAGCATTGGTGATGAGCACGGGGCCTTCAATACTTGGATGAAACCCTTTTTTGTCATATCCTCCAGGTAAGCTTTCAAGGCCACCTGTTCTCGGTGGTTGCAACTATAGATGGGGCCATGGTGTGGTTGGGTACCCGGTAGTAGGTCTATAGTGTGGTCGTAAATTGAGTGGCTGGGTAGTTTTGTGGCTTCTTCTTCACTAAATACATGGTTCCACTTTTGCAGGGGAATAGGCAGTGTCCCAACGCTGGATTCCATCCTTATGTTTAAGAGTCTGTTGGTCGGGGTTCTGCCAGGGCTCATATAAAACAGAACGGTATCACAAGATTCAGGTTGTCCTAAGGTGGCAGTCTGCTCACAATAATTTAGAATCAGACCATGTCTGTTGGACCATGAGTCCCCCAGTACTAGAGGATGGGGCAATCCTTGTAAGAGGATCAAGGGAGTTGGGTATACATTCTTTCTAATTGTCAAGGGAAGTTCCTGTTTGCACTTGTAGCCAGTGTCCAGGGAACTGTTCCCCATGGTTACTTGTAGGCTGCGCTCCAAAGCTGTTAGTCCTAGTTCCTTTGCCAGGTTGGTGTCAATGAAGCTTTCATTGGCTCCTGTGTCAATAAAGGCCTCTATCTGACGCTTGATTCCCATACAGTCTATGGTCACTTGGATGAATTTATAAGATTGCGCAGAGGTGTTTATTGGCGCCAAGGATACAGAAGGTGTATTCTTCTTAGGGCATGCTCTGGTTAGATGCCCGGCCTTGTGGCAGTAGAAACATAACCCATCTTGATAGTGGCGTTGTAATTCATCAGGGGACATTCCAGGTCAATTGGGCGTCATGGCTCTGCCGGCTTGGGTAGGGTTCACGTTCTTCTTGGTTTAGACTCAGGCCTTTGCATAGGGGCAGTAATTCCTCTAGGCTCAGTGTAGGCAGGTGGTGCTTCAACAGGTCTTACATGGCTGCATTAACTCCCTTACGGAAGATAATGGCAGATAATTAATCTTCAAGTTGGGTGCGCGTTTTCAGTTTAAGGAACTTGTCAATATAGGCTTGGATAGGGCAGTTTGCTTGTCAGATCTCTAACATAGAGTTCAGTGCGTAGTATCTGGTGTCTTGGTCATTGCCAGTGCTCATGAGTTCAGCTTCAAATTTGGAATAGTCAAGGCAAAATTCAACATCTTCAGCAGTGGCCTTCCCAAACCACTCCAGTGCGTCTCCTGATAGCATGGCGGCCACCCCCAAGACTTTTGCAGTGTCACTGGTGTAGGCATTATCATTGGTTTAGAAGTGGAGGCGGAGGACTGGCATGGCTTGGTGGGCTTCTTCTAAGGTGAGTTTGCCCATCTGGGGCATATCCACCTTGGTTGTGGTCTGGTTCACTATCACATTTTGCACTTGTGATGCGGCCGGGTTCTGGGGTTCTGCACCAGGTGCAGGGTCTTTCAATTCTTTGGCGGGTTGGTTCTTCATCCATGGGAGTATCAGGGAGGTAAGTGCCTTATGGGTGTAATAAGTGATTATCACAAAAAAGAGCATACAAGTTGCCCCAAGTGTTAATAACATCTTGGGGTCCAGGTTACCGTGCTTGTAAAAGATTGTCATAATGTCAGGAAGCCAGTCGTAAGTAGAGGCCTTGGGCGGCTTGGGGTGAGGTACCGCCAAGCCGGCGGGTAGGGCCCACCATAGAATGGGTGCTAACTTGATAATATAAGATACAGATTGCCTGAGTAAGGACCAAGGTCCGGAGTTAGGGACCATGGAATCTACCAATCCTGTCAAAGTAATGTAGAGTACTCCAAACAGTTGGGTAGAGGTGGTCTTGGCTGCGGCAGTGGGTTCTAACGGGAGGTCTGGTTGTGGTGTTAAAGGAGGAGTCATAGGAACAAAGTAGGCAGGCAGGCAGGTAATTGTACTTGTCTTTGAATAGTAAGGGCAGGATCTCAACCCTCTTTCCTTTGAGTCCTATGTACTCAGTACTTCTAGTCCTTGCCAAAGGGTCAGCAATGAGGATGGTTTCCAAGTTGTACTCTGAATAGGCTGGGTTGGGGGGGGGGTATTCAGTAAAATGCACAGGTCCAAAGGGGGCTCCTGGGGGATGGTATAATGTCTGGGACAATTCAGCAGGTTAGTCTTGGGAAAGGGCGGCGGCCTGGTGGTCTACTTGACTGGAATTAAGATGGAAGATCACTAAGACTAGATAGGGTAAGATTTGTTCTAACCAAAGGTTCATAAAACTTTATTATTGAGAATGACTATGGGGTTTTGCCGTTCTGCCAGGGTTTTTATACCCTGGGACTTTGCTTCTTTGATTTTTGCTGGTTTCAGGTTTGCAGACAAGGCACTAGCAGGACGTGGGTCTTGGCTTGGGGTCTCGAGGGCGGCAGATCCAGGTTGTGCCTGTTCTGGCAAATTAGCAAGGCAATGCTTTGTTTTGCCGCCACTGTTCATCATGTCACCTGAGTAGTCCAATTGCACTACCCCTTATGGGCGGGAGACTGGCAGTTGCTGGTGGCCATTGGCAAGGTTAAAAATAGGTTTTGTCTTAACCTCCTTAAGGCAAGTTGCAACCTCTGCATAGGTTTGGGTCTTTGGTGGCCCAAGGTTGGCATCAATCTGATGACTATTTGGGGAATTGTCTCTGGGGGGCTGGCAGGTCTTGGAGTAACTTGTTAACTTGGGTTTGCAATTTAACAAGCAGGCAGTCCCCCGTTCACTTTGTGTGACTTGAGTGATCTTTGGAGGGTCCTCTGTAGTAGTCTGGCAGAACGCGGAGTAATTTACCAATTTGAGCCTGTCTTTTAACGGATTGGCGGGTCCTGGACTGGTCTCCTGGGAACCTGGGTTTAACTCTTGGGTTTTCAATACAAGTATTGAAATGTCATTCATGACAACTGGCCATTGCGTGGCAAAGTCTATTGCAGTAATGATGTATTTCTTTTTGTTATGCTTCCCAGGCTTAGGGCCCACAATATCTAGGGCCCACACCTTTAATGGTAGTTGTGTACAAATGGGCAATACTGATTTAGGCAGGGTCTCACTCTTTGCAAATTTCTCACATACTTTGCACTAATCCAAGACTTACTGAACGTCCCAATATAGGGTTGCTGTTGTAAATTGCGCAATTAATGCTATTTCAATTTGGCCTTCAAATATTGATAGTTGCAAAGATTTGGCTGGTTTTTTAGTTCAGAAATTCCCTGCCTTCCGTATATGGGTCTGGTTTAATATCCACCCATTCCAGATTATTGTACCTGTCTGTGGTTGATCCTGGTATGACCTCATCCCAGCGTGACCCCCTCAGCCACTCTGTCTTCTTATTGAGTGATCACCATCTCTTGTCAACTATTTAAAGTAGAATTGCTACTCCTAATAAAGACAAGTTTATCCACATTTTGCGTTGGCTTTTATAATCTTCAGGCTTTTCCTGTCCTTTCTGCCAAAAGGACTTTTTCTCGTTTTTCAGGAAATAGAGGTACATGCCCTTAATTTTGCCCTGAAGGCTAACCCAAGGCTAGCTTTGAACCTCAAATCTTTTGTAATAAAGATTTTCTGCCTTGTCCTCCAGGATGTCGTCCCCTGGAGCCAAACACAACAAAATGGTGCTCACTACAGGGGCTGCAAGCCCCTTGGTTAACCTGTTTCCGTGCGCATTCTCTGGTCCCTCTCCCTTTGTTTCCAAAGTACCAGATCAACCTAAAGTTTCTAGTCCCCCTCTAGAAGAAGACATCACCAATGCTCCTGCAAATCCTATGGTATTGGTTCTGTCTCCCGGGCCCTTGTGGCCCCCTCCCTGCTTTCTCTCTCAACTATGGGCAAGCCCGTGCTGCCGCCCGCTCCCTTCTTCACTCTGGCACAATAGCCATGCACTCTATCCCTGGCCTCTGTCCCGGGTACGCCTCCAAAGACCTGTACTCCTTCCTTTTGGACTTTGGTCTCCCCCCCTGCGTTGATGGAATCCATGGATACTATTGGCGTGTTGGTCAACCAGTTCATCCAACCTGCCCTAGTTCACCACCAACTTGCATTAGGATCCCAAAATCAACTGTTAGATGCTGTAGCCACCGCCGTCTTGAATAACCACACCCAAAATATGGCCTACCAAGAGTGGTCACATAGTCTCTTTGCTTGTATTTCTCACAACCACCACAACTTGTTGGTGTCACAGAAGTATTTAACCGCCTCCCTGAACTCCCTTTCTTCCTTGCTCCCTGGATACATAAAGGATAGACTATAAAAATTGGATGAACATCAGGCAGCATGGTGTGAGCAAATTGAGGCTTTTCTGCTAAACCATTGGCAGGAATTTGAGACTCTGGTTAGTGAGCTCAATCAATTCAGAGAGCATGTCAACTTGCAACTCAAATTGATAGGAGCTCATGTCAATACTTGGGGACGTCACCTGCAGCATCAATACAGTCTAAATAAGGCTGCACTAGGTAACACTCTATAACAGGTATAAAACTATGTGGATGATAAGGTAGCCTCTATTGAGGTGACTCCTCCCGCTCCTCCTGTCAAGACCCCATCTGATTTTGAAACCAAGGTATGGGAGGCCATTGCTGAGTGTTGTATTTCTCCTTAGGGTTGATAGTTGCTTAGCTTAACTTGAAATACAATTCTTCTATTACTAAAAATTAGGTCAAGATAAGTGTCTAGCCTAATGTGTATAATAAAGTTGAAGTATGTAATAATTGATCTTTTATTCAATAATCAAGAAGGGAGTTTTATAGTAAAGGGAAATTAGACAAGAGGCACAGAACGTCAGGATCCTCTGATCATGCCTTGTCTCTGCTACTCTTAGCCCACTATTAAACTAACAATCAGCTGATCATTAGTTAATAGGAACTTAGGATACAACTTAGTTGATCACTTGACCTTATTATCATCCAGGCCAATAGTCCGATTGTTCCATTGTTCACCAAGCTTAATGGATCAAATGCGTGAGTACAATGATGGCTAGTTTATAACCAATCACTTCACAACACCAAGCTCAAGGCTACCACTTGACGCCAAGCTTTTGTACAGAACCCCCCTCCAGTCAATCCTATGCCTGACCCTTGTATTGCCTCCCTCACTGATCAGGTGGCTACCTTACAAGGTAAAATTGAGTACTTAAGACATTGCCTCTCTAATTCTGAATATTTGTCATCTGAATCTGAAGATGAAGAAGAAGGTGAAGTTGTTAATACTCACGCTCATGATAATCATGGTTGTTGCCCTGGTCTAGAAGGTCAACCCCAGGTCCATTGTGCGCGTGCTCTAGATTAACTTGCCAAAGTGACAAATGATGTAGCTGATAGACAAGACACATTGGAAAGAGAGGTCCAAAACCTCTCCCAATTTACAGAGACCCTAAATGGACAAGTCAACCCTTTGGTTGCTCAGACCATCTCTCTGGCTACTTGTGTCAATGGGATTGCTGGCACCTTGGCAGTACAACAAATCAAGATTGACAAATTTGGGACTACTGCTGCCACTGCTAGAATATTAGTGGGCAAAACAGCTCTACCTTGGACACTTTAGAGGAAAGCCTTCAACTCCTCTGGGCTAGACAACCTGCTGCTGAATCTGAGTTTGAGGGCAACCATCATATTAATGTCCTCAACCCTGATGAAAACAGCCAGTCCTTGTCCTCCTCTATTGACCCAAACTATAAGCCAACCTTCAAACAGATATTTGATCCAAAGACCTCTACCATTGCTGCCTTTCTGACCATTTAAAAAACTTCAATGCATAGGAGTACCAACAAACTCAAGAAGGAGCACATCCTTACCTGCCTCCATCCCACTTTTCAGGAAGTTGTGGTCCCTGAGCTCCCCTCCATTGTCACTTGGGAAGATATGAAGCGCCTCCTTATTGAGGAGTTTGGAGGAGATCTCAGCTTGGAGGTCAAGAAAGATACATTTATTCACATTGCTTTCAAACCCAAGGAAACCCTGGCTGAGTTTGCAGATTGTTTCTATATTGAAGGCCAGCAGTTAATTACTAGTCAACAGTTAACTCCCTGGGAAGCCTACACGACTTGTTCAAACACTCTGAAGGTGAACCAGCTTCTATGCCTACACTTAAAGGCACACAAGGATTCACTCACTTCCATGAAGAGTATTAAGACGCTCCTACAAGACATGCATTTGACACATGGAGGTACAATGGTACGTGAGAATAAAGCCAATAATGCTGGGACTACCTCTTGTACACCACACATTATGACTCTGGGTACTAGTGGGCAGGCTAAGAGGCAAGGCTGCCATAACTGTGGCCAGATTGGGCACCACTTGCACACTTGCACTAATCTCCAAGTGGAAGGTTGCAATCCCAAGGAACAGGCAGGAAAAGAGAGGTCAGCTTAGAAACGGAGACGCTCTCTGCTGACCAATCTCCCCCGTCTCCTCCTGATCCTCCTTCTGATGAAGAAGCTCCCTTCTCCTCTGGCCCAACTACCCTTCATCTGTTTAACAATCTCTCCAGTGATTCAGAGACAGAAGATTCTGATAGTGAAGGCTCTGATAGCTATGTCTATTCCGTCCTGGCTGTTCCAGAAACCATCCCTGTACCATACAAGCTTTGCTCTGGGAAGACTACCACCACTTCCCAAGTACCTACAAGTGAAGCTAAGTCCATGGTGGCTCGCCCTTACCTAGCCCAAGTTCATCAACCTCCTGTCTTGGTTGACTCTTCTGAGGAAGCAGCCAAACTAGCCAAAGCTCTTTTCCACAATATAACCGTATCTCTCCCACTACAGACTGTATATAAGGAAATTCATGCGTTACAGTGCATGCTAGCCAAATGGGAAAAGGAGCTAGAGGCTGCGCAAGACGTGTTGGCAGTCTTGCCTCCCTTTGGGAAAGATACAACCCACGTGGAAGTATCAATCCAAAAGGTTAAGATCAAAGCCATCTTGGACACAGGTTCTCCAGTCAACGTGGTATCTTCCAAGCTAATGAAGAAACTTAAGTTGGCCCCTGACCTCAACTATACACAGTCATATGGCACAGCTGGAATGGCCCAAACTTGAGCCATTGGTGCCTACTCCGCTCTACCCATGAGGTTTGGGAAACTCCTTATTGCTTCCCCTGCTGTGGTCCTAGAGAAAAAAAGCTATGATCTCTTGGTTGGTACTCAATTCCTCCAAGAGTATAATGGAATTGTAAACTTACGAGATGGATACCTTTCACTCTTAGTATATGAGGTCCCTTTGATTTTTAAGGAACCTCTGCGCCTCCCAGGAAAACGTCTTAAAACTTGCGTGCTTGAGTACCCTACAGGTATTTTCTCTCTCAAGTATAGGTCTCACTCCTCCAACATGTGTACCCCTCCTCCTTCCTGCCCTGCAGAAGAAGGGGTACCTCTGCTAGCGCCAGCTGCTATCACCATCCCCCAGGCTCTCAAGTGGTGATTGATTCCCAAATTTCCTATGAGCTACCTGAAAAGTCCTTCTTGGAGCTTTACTCACCTGAATCCTTGAGTTGCATCAAGCCTTGCCTGTGTCCTGGGATTTTAGACCAAACCCACAAAGAGCCCGTACAATTACTACTTGCTAACCTGACAGCCCTGCCCATGCAAGTGACCAGAGGCCAGGTTGTAGGTCATGGCCGTATACTTGGAGCAGAACAAGTATCCTCCCTCTACCCCTTTGGAACTTTCAGTGAGTTCAACCTACCTGAAGATGATCCTCAAGTTCTCTCCTTGTTCACTGCTGCTGATTTCCCCCAACTGTCTCCGGTTCAGCAAAAAGACGTGTTGGACCTGCTTGATCAGTTCAGTGACATCTTTGCCTCTGGACCTACGGGCTATGGCCTAGCTAAAAGAGTCATCCATCAGATTGATACTGGGGATATGCCCCCTTTTTGTGCTAAACCATACCACCATAGTAGGGTGGAAGATGCTCAAGTGTATAAAGAACTCAAGCAACTTCTGGATGCTGGGTTACTGGCTCCTTCCCAAAGTCCTTGGGCTTCCCCGTTACTGATTCATAAGAATAAAGATGGGGGACACCAGATTGTAAGGGACTATCACCGCCTGAACTCTCTCACTAAGAAATTTTTTTACCCCTTGCCCAGAATTGAAAATGTTCTCTCAGACAGCTGAGTGGTTCCAAGTTTTTCTCTGCCATGGATTTAGCTTTGGGGTATTGGCAGGTTGACTTATCTCCTGAAGATTGAGAAAAGGCTGCACTTATTACTTCAGAAGGCTTCTTTGAACCCACTTGTATGCTCCAAGGACTCTGCAATGCCCCTGCCACATTTCAGCGGGCTATGGACTCCATCCTACGAGATCTAAAGCTCTCTTGTGTCCTCGTGTACCTTGATGATAACACTGTATTCAGCGCTACTTTTACCAACCATTTGGACCATCTCAAGGCTGTCTTCATCAAGATTTGTGAGGCTGGCTTGAAACTCAAACCCTCCAAGTGCTCCTTCTTCAAGGAACGTCTTGAGTTCCTAGGGCACAAAGTAACTCAAACTGGAATCCGTCCCATGATTAATAAAGTGGAAGCCGTTGACAGGATGCTACCTCCCACAAATCTTTGAGAGGTTCAAGTATTCCTTGGTATAAAGGGCTACTATCAGCAGTTCATACCTGACTTTGCTGAACTGAGAGAACCCCTTGTCCAACTGCTTTGCAACATTCCCTTTGAATGGACTGACAGCCAACAACAAGCATTTAAAGCCCTGAAGGTCAAGCTCAAGGAGGCTCCTATCTTAGTCTATCCTGATTATAATAAAGAGTTAATCTTGTATACCAACGCTAGTGGAGTAGCTGTGGGTGCTATCCTTGCCCAACTCGACAATGAAGGTGTGGATTGACCTGTAGCCTACTCATCAAGAGTCCTCAATAAGCATGAGAAGAACTACAGCGACACTGAGAAGGAATGTCTGGCGGTGCTGCATGCGGTGAAAAAGTTTTGGCATTACATCTATGGAACCCACTTCATGGTAGTCACAGATCACTCCTCCCTCAAATGACTACAACAGCTAAAGGAACATGAAGGTCAACTAGCACGTTGGGCTCTACGTCTACAAGGGTATGATTTCACTGTGATACATTGTCCTGGGGCCCAACATCAGAATGCTGATGACCTGTCAAGGATGCCAATCCTGGCTATCCATCCTGCTGATGCTGATTGACTATACAAACTAATAGGATATCCTGACTCTTGGACCACTGAGCCCAAAGACATCCACTTGGCCCTACAGACCCTATCCAAGGACACTATAATTTGTGATAGACAACTCTTCAAAAAGGTTAACAATGCCTACCTACCCTACGTTTGCCCTAGCATGAGGATAGCCATCATCCTCCAAGCACATATTGACACTGGCCATGGAGGCATAGCCAAGACTCATGACTGGTTGTGCAAAAACTTCTACTTGGAAAAAATGCGCCTTTTGATCCCTGATGTCCTTGCCTCCTGTCATTCCTGTCAGCTCCAACGTCCTTGTCTGTCCCAACACCAGTTCAAACTCATCCCTTCAAAGCATGCCTTCCACACGGTGAGTATTGATGCTGTTGGGCCTTTCCCCTGGTCTAGGTTGGGATGTCAGTTTATCTTGGTTGCTATAGACCATTTTAGCAAGTGGGTTGAAGCCAGAGCAACAAAAGATATAACGGCTAGGACCACAGCTACTTTCTTGCTGCAAGACATTTTCTATTGACATGGCTGCCCTCAAGTCCTGCTCTCTGAAAATGGTACCAACTTTAATGCTTGCCTCATCACCTCTATTGTCAAAGCTATGGGGACTCACCAGTTGCTCTCTGCGCCATATAATCCCTCCACCAATGGAACTGTTGAACAAGCAAACTCCACCCTGGTATCCATCATGAGAAAACTCACACTCTCTGACGCTGCCAATTGGGACATGTTCCTCCCTGCTGCCCTCTTTGCCTACAGCCTTAGTAGACACCAGGTTACTGGTCAATCCCCTTTTGCCATGCTTTATGGACGTGAGGCCACTACCCCCTCAATCTTGGGACCCCCTTTGATTGAGTTTGATACATCTGCAAATCCTGAGACCCACGTTAAAGACTTGACCAATTGTATCATTGACATCCAGGCAACCACCTACTCCACTGCTTATAAGGTTAAGGCTTTGGAGCTCTCTCTGTCCAATGCTGCTAGAGCCCCCCTCCCCAAATACCAAGTAGGCAATCTAGTTCTCTACTACCAGAATTGTACAAGTGGTAGAGCCCACAAGCTGGATTCCCTATGGGTTGGGCCCTGTGAGGTCACCTTTAAGAAGGGCGTCAATTACACTGTGAAACTGCTGTCTTCTGGACGTCCTTTTGCCTGCGTTCACTCCAAATTCCTTTGCAAGTATCAACTCCCTGTGTCTAATATTGAGGGGGGAGATGTTGTAAATGGCACAATTAATGCTATTTTGATTTGGCCTTCAAATATTTATAGTTGCAAAGATTTGGCTGGTTTTGCCTTTGAGTTTGGAAATTCCCTGCCTTCTGTAAATGGGTCTGGTTCAATATCCACCCATTCCAGAATATTGTACCTTTCTGTGGTTGATCCTGGTATGACCTCATCCCAGCGTGACCCCCTCAGCCACTCTGTCTTCCTATTGAGTGATTGCCATCTCTTGTCAACTATTTAAAGTAGAATTGTTACTTCTAATAAAGATAAGTTTACCAACATTTTGCGTTGGCTTTTATAATCTTCAAGCTTTTTCTGTCCTTTCTGCCAAAAGGACTTTTACATCTTGTTTTCCAGGAAATTAAGGTACATGCCCTTAATTTTGCCCTGAAGGCTAACCCAAGGCTAGCTTTGAACCTCAAATCTTTTGTAATAAAGATTTTCTGCTGTGTCCTACAGGATGTTGTCCCCTGGAGCCAAACACAACAGTTGTCCACCAGGCTTTGTGTTTAAGAAATTTGTAAAGGTTACAGCTTTTTGTGTGGCCCAGGTTTATGTGGTAGCATAAGATTGTATCAACTCACTGATGTGTGGGAATGTATGGGATGGTTGTCCCATCAGAATTTTTTGGTGTAGGGTCCCATAGACGTTGGCAAATAGGTGCTTGTTTTTAATGACAGCTTCTCTTGTTATATTGGTAGTACTGGGGGGAAGCCCTTGTCCTTTGTACAGAGTACCAGGAGAGGCCAGTCTGGGTTGAGCCCGTTCTTGCCCCTTATGGCTCTAACATATAGGCGTGTCAGCGTGTCTGCCATTGCAAGCTCTGTGCAAGGCTCATTTTATGAGCATGTTAAATATCTCCAGGAATTTCATCCAGTGGGCTTGACAACAGGATAAGTTTGCTTGCGTTTTGAAGTATATAAGCAACTTGTGGCCAGTAAATGCCGTGAACTCCTTCTGTTGTTCTAGGTAGCAACACCATTTGACTAGGCAGTGCACAATTGCCAACAGCTCTTTGTCATGTATGGAATACTGGTACTTGCCATCTGTCAACTTGCGTGATTCATAGGCCACAGGTAGGAAATCACCATCATTGTTTTTGATTTGTAGTACTCCTCCAAAAGATGCGTCAGAGGCGTCTGTCTCCATTTGATATTCCCCATCACGTTTGGGGGTATTGAAGGATGGGTGCTATTGTGAGTTTCTCTTTAAGACGTCTGAAGCAGAGGTCACGTTGGGGGATCCATAAAAACTTTGATTTGGCGCCAGTTATGGCAGACAGAGGTGCAGTTAGGACGCCAAAGTTGGGTATGAATTGTTGTACATAGGCAACCATTCCTAGGAATGTGCAGAGTTCTGACTTGTCCTTTGGCAGTGGCATTTTGCAAATAGCCTGGATCTTCTAGCTGTCAGGTTTAATGTTGTCTTTTGAAACTATGTGTCCCAAGAAGGGTAGTTGTTTGTGGAAGAACTGGCACTTGGAGAGCTTGGCTAGCAGCTTATGTTGCGCTAGGGTGACAAAGACTGCCTCCAGGCCCTTTTGATGCTGTTTCATCAAGGGACTGCAGACAATGATGTCGTCCAGGTATACCAGGGCATGTTTGCCAATGTGGGGGTGTTGTGTTCTGAGGCGCGGCACAGACACACAACGGGGAATCCTAACCTTAGGATTGGATTTGTACTAAGTCTTGGTTAGATGACAGGGAAGGCAATAGCGTTTACCTTGCGGCCCTGGAAGAATAATCTCTACTAGTTGTGGCTAGAGAGAGGCGCAGAAGTACAGAAGACACAAAGACAAAAATGTGAATAGAACTTAAATTTTATTGGTGAATGTGAAATGGAATATATAGTGGTTAGGAATACCACAAAACACTACCAGGACGGTAGGATCACTTGCCACAAGCATGAGTGGGGCAAGTGAGTTGCGCAGAATCAGGAAGCCAAACAATCATACTTCCTGAAGCAGAAGCCAGTTCATTTCAAGAGTCAAACACAAAAGCAAGAGATTTGTCCTCAAAATGGCCCAACAAAGGCAAAATCAAAACATGGTGAATGCTGTTATTCACAACATTGCCCCCCTCTAGATTGGCCTTTGGGGGGTGATACTTGCAGAGAAACTTGGCGTGTACACAAGCAAAAGGGCAACCACTGGAGAGGAGCTTTACAGTGTACTCAGATCCTTGTTTGAAAGTCACCTCTAAAGGGCCAATCCATAGGGAGTCCAGTTTGTGCGCGCGCCCACCCACACGGTGTTGATAGTATAGGACATGGTCACCAACAGCAAACTCAGGCAAGGGGGAGCGCCCAGCGTTGTCAGGAGAGAGCTTGAGCATCTTAGTCTTATATGCGGAAGTGTAGGCAGTGGCCTGTATATCAATGATGCGGTTGACTAAGTCTTTGATGTGGTTGTCAGGGTTCATGGCCTTATCAGAGGAGAGTAGGGGAACCCCCAAGAGTGACAGAGTGGTGGCTTCACGCCCATACAACATGGCAAAGGGGGAATACCCTGTGACCCAATGTCTGCTCAGACAATAGGCAAAGAGGGCAGCAGGTAAGTATAGATCCCAATTGGCAGCGTCAGAGTAGGTGAGTTTCCTCATGATAGAAACCAGTGTCAAGTTGGCACGCTCAACTGCCCCATTAGTGGAAGGATTATAGGGGGCAGAGAAAGACTGGTGAGTTCCTAGAGCTTCAACAACAGAGGTTACAAGTTTGGCATTGAAGTTGGTTCCGTTGTCTGACAACAGCACTTGAGGACAGCCATGGCGGTAGAAAACATCCTGCAGCAGGAAGGCAGCAGTAGTCTTAGCAGTGATGTCTTTAGTAGGGCAAGCTTCTACCCACTTGCTGAAGTGGTCAACGGCAATCAGGATAAAGCGGCATCTGGAGCGTGAGCAGGGGAGAGGACCTACAGCATCAATGCTGACAGTATGAAATGCGTGTTGAGGGGGAACCAATTTGAACTTGTGAGAAGCAGCTCAGGGCCTCTGGAGTTGGCAGTCATGGCAACTAGCTATGACATCTGGGATCAACAGGCAAAGATTCTCCCAGAAGTAATTCTTCCAAAGCCAGTCAAAGGTCTTGGCTATGCCTCCATGGCCAGTTTCTTTATGAGCTTGTGACACCAAAGAGAGACAAAGACTGGGACACACGTATGGCAGGTATTGACCCCACACCTTCTTGAAGAGTTGGTTGTTGCGTATGAGGGTATCTTCAGACAATTTGGTCAAGGCAAGTCAAACCTCTTCTGTCTCACTTTCCCAGGAAGAAGGGTAGCCAATTAGCTTGTACAGGCAGTCTGCCTCAGCAGGATGTAGGGCAAGGATGGGCATTTGGGATAGCCTGTCAGCGTTCTGATGTTGAATCCTGGGGCAATGGAGCACAGTGAAGTCATAACCTTGCAGGCAGAGAGCCCATCTAGCTAAGCGTCCTTCAGGCTCCTTAAGTTGTTGTAACCATTTGAGCAAAGCGTGGTCAGTGACAACAGTGAAATGGGTACCATACACGTAGTGACGGAATTGTTTGACTGCATGCAGCACAGCAAGGCACTCCTTCTCTGTAACACTATAATTCTTTTCATGCTTATTCAGCACACGGGAAGTATAGGCTACAGGGTGGTCCACACCTTCATTGTTGAGTTGAGCCAAGATAGCCCCAATAGCAAGGTCACTAGCATCAGTGTACAAGATGAACTCCTTATTGTAATTGGGGTACACTAAAATGGGTGCTTCTTTGAGTTTCTGTTTTAGAGTCTTGAAGGCTTGCTGTTGACTGGCGGTCCATTCAAAGGGGACATTACAGCAATAGTTGGACCAGGGGTTCACTAGTATCAGAAAAATCAGGGATGAATTGTCTATAGTAACCCATCATGCCCAGAAAGACTTGTACTTCTTGGAGGTTGGTGGGTGGAAGCATTTTGTCAATGGCTTCAACCTTCTTGGTCATTGGACAAATTCCTGTTTGGGTTACTTCATGGCCCAGGAATTCAAGGCGTTCTTTGAAGAAAGCACACTTAGAGGGCTTTAACTTGAGGCCAGCTTCTTGGATCTTTATGAACACCTCTTTTAAGATGGGCTAGGTGATCAGTGAAAGTTGCGCTGAAGACTGTTATATCATCTAGATAGACTAAGACACACGACAACTTCAAGTCACGCAGGATGGAGTCCATGGCCCTCTGGAAAGTTGCCGGGGCATTACAGAGCCCTTGCAGCATGCAAGTAGGTTCAAACAATCCTTCTGATGTGATGAGTGCAGCCTTCTGACGGTCTTCAGGAGAGAGGTCAACTTGCCAGTAGCCAGACGCCAAATCCATGGCAGAGAAAAACTTAGAACCTCCAAGGCGTCAAAGGGCGTCATCAATGTGTGGTAAGGGATAGGAATCTTTCTTGGTTAGAGAATTCAACCTTTGATAGTCCATCACAATCCGGTGTCCACCATCCTTTTTCTTTAAGATGAGCAGAGGAGAAGCCCAGGGACTCTGAGAGGGAGCTAGCAGTCCAGCGTCCAGCAGTTGTTTGAGCTCCTTAGAAACCTGCACATCTTCCACTTGGCTGCAGCAGTATGGCTTGGCACAAAAGGGAGGAGCATCTCCTGTGTCAATCTGATGTATCACACCTTTGGCTAGCCCATAATCAGTACTATCTTTAGCAAAGATGTCTGAGAACTGGTCTAGTAAATCAAGCACCTCTTTCTGTTGGACCGGGGACAACTGAGGGAAGTCTTGGGCAGTGAACAGAGATAGGACTTGAGGCTTGTCTTTGGGTAGATTAAAGTCTTGAAACGTTCCAAAGGGGTGAAGAGACAAGACTTCAGGAGCATTTAACAACTTTCTGTAACCAACAACCTGTCCTCTGGATACAGTCATAGGAAGCGCAGTAAGGTTGGCAACTAGTAATTGAACAGGATCCTTGTGGGAAACGTCTAGAATTCCAGGACAAAGGTAAGGCTTGTTACGCCCCAGCAAAGGAGGGGAATACAGCTCTAAGAAAGTCTGTTCAGGTAGTTCATATGATATCTGTGAGTCTATGATAGCCTGAGAGCCTGGGGGGATGGTGATAGCAGACGTGGCCATGAGAGGGATTCCCTCAGTTGCAGGACAAGCCATGGGAGGACACTTCATGTTGGTGGAATGGGTTTGATATTTTAGGGAGAAAACCCCAGTGGGGTACTCCAGAGTACATGTCTTCAACCGTTTACCAGGAACTTTGATGGGCTCCTCAAAGATCAGAGGGACTTTGTACCCTAGGATAGAAAGATAGCCATCCTTTAGGTTGATGATCCCATTATATTCCGGAAGGAATTGGGTACCAAACAAAAGGTCATAGCTCTCATTTTCTAGAACAACAGCCGGCGCAGCCAACAGGAGTTTACCAAATCGCATTGGTAAGGTAGAGTACGCACCAATGGCGCGAGTCATGGAGAGACCAGCGGTGCCATAGGATTGATGGTAGTTGAGATCAGGGGCCAGCTTAAGTTTCTTCATCAGTTTAGAAGAAACAATGTTGACAGGAGATACCAGTATCCAGGACAGCTTTGATCTTGACCTTTTGGATAGATATCTCTACTCGGGTGGTGGTGCGTCCAAAGGGTGGCAGAACAGCCAAGATATCCTGTGCCTCAGCTAGTTCCTTATCCCATTTCTCAATCATGCATTGTAGTCCCAGAAACTCCTTATATACAGTTTGGAGAGGGAGTGAGACAGATACATTCTTGAAAACGGCATCTGCAACTTCAGCAGCTTCCTCTGATGATTTCACTAATACAGGGGACCGTTTTGCCTGAGTAAGATAGGGGCAGGAGACAACTGCTTTGGCATCAGACGAGGGCTTGGAGGTAGTTGTAGTCTTCCCTGATTGTAGCTTTTGGGAACAGCAATAGTCTCAGAGATGGCAAGAACAGAATACCTGTATGCATCATGGTCTTCCACATCAGATTCATCCACATCAGAATTGTCAGAAATGTCATGGAACAGGAGGAGAATAGGAGTTGATTCATCATCAGCAGGCTCAGAGACAGTAGCAGGCGGGGGTGTAGGAGGAGACTGGGAAGAATTGTCAACCAAGAGCATCTCTGCCTCTAGGTTGACTGTTCTTTTCCCAACTGATCCTTGGGATCAGCTCCTTCAACCCGCAGATTGGTGCAGACGCGAGAGTGATGGCCTATCTGACCACAGTTGTGGCAACCCTGACGTTGAGGAGGAGTCTGGGAGCTCATAGTGAGGATACAAGGGCCGCAAGAAGAAGAGCCAGAGTTAGAAGTGGCACAACTTTCCCAAACGGCTGCCCCAGAATGGGAAAGATGCATATTTTGGAGCAGTGTTTTTATGCTTTTTATGGAGGACAGCATAGCCTTGTGGGCCTTGAAATGGAGGCATAGGAGTCGATTCATCTTGAGGGCCTGGGCGCAGGCCATATATGCTTCATGCGCTGTCAATTGTCTGCTTATTATTAACTGTTGTCCCTCAATGTAAAATCTGTCAGCAAATTCAGCTAATGTCTCTTTGGGCTTGAAGGATATGTTCATGAAAGCATTCTTTTTCACCCTCAGGCTAAGATCACCACCAAACTTGTCAATCAAGAGTTGTTTCATGTCCTTCCAGGTCTCAATGGAGGGCAGCTCTGGAACAACTACCTCCTGACAGGTCGGGTGTAGGCAAGTCAGAATATGTTCTTTCTTAACTTCATCTGATGCTTGTCTCATAGCAGTCTTGTAAATAGTTAAGAAGGCTGCAGTAGTCAAGGTTTAGGGATCAAACACTTGCTTAAAAGTAGGCTTGAAGTGTGCCTCAGGAGTTGGACCACCATTGTTGCTATTGAGTACATTTATGTGCAGGGAGAACTCAGCTTCAGATTCGGAGGGGGGTTGTCTATCCCACAGTTGTCAAACACTTTCTTCAAGGGTTATCAGAGTCTCGGTGGTTCTGGCACCCGTAGTGTTGGCTAGAGTGGTCTGTTGTTCAGTCACTTCTATGCCTTGTCCTTGGGTAGTGACAACCGTGGAGAGTTCAGCCAGTTGCAAAGTAAGGGATGGCCCCACTGATAGGCAAGGGGCAAACCTGTTGTTTACCAAGTCAATCAGCTCATTCATCTCCTGTACGTCTCTGTCCAACTCAGTCTGGTCTTGTTTCAAATGGTCCACCTCATTAGCTAGGGCAATCAACTCCCTAGCACAGTGGATTTGAGGAGCCCCCACCAAACCAGGACAACAGCCATCTTCCTTGTTAACCCCAAGTGGGCTAGCAGCGGCTGTCACTACCTCACGTAAAGCAGCAACTTCTTGCTGTAGTTCAGCAACCTGAGCAGTCAGCTCAAGAACATGGGGATCAGGTTGAGGCATTTCAGTAGGACGTCCTTGGCTACAAGTGGAAGCACGTAATTCCTGGATGGCCTCCCAGATTCTCTGCTCTCTTTTCACCAGATCATCAGCAGGAGGAGAAGGCGGAGCATCAGGTTTGGGAGAGGACAGCTCATTCACCTGATTCTGAAGTTTGGCAATAGCAGCGACAGTGGCAGCTCTTTCTTGATCAAATTCTGCACTGAGTTCATTTAGACCTTGGGCGGCAAGGTCAGCTACCTGTTGCAATTGCTCAAAGGAATAGACACTGAATGCATTGAGCTGTTGCAATAGACGCTCAAAATTGGAGAGATAAGCATTTAGGGTGGAGTCTACTTGAGTGCTCCAGGGTTGTTCTAACTGGTGAAATTCATGTAGTTGCTCCCTTACGTACTCAGAGATGGACTGGCAGATTTGCTCAATGGAATTGACTAAACATGTTTGAGAGTTGACCAAATCACGCTGATTGTTGGATATCAGGGAGAACAGGGAATGAAGCCATTGTTGGTAGGCAGCAAACTGGTCCCAATGATGGGTAACAGCTGCTTGTAGAGACGGGATTTCTTGAACGTGGAGTCCCAACACTATCTGGTGATGGGCCAAGACAGGCTGTACAAAGGATGACAGCAGGTGATCAGCGGAGCCAGCTGCTGAGAGGAGATGTTGTGGAAAATGAGGGGCCACAATTAACTCATAGTATTTGGCACAGCTAAACTGTAACTGAAGGCAAGAATGGCCTTGTCCCAAGCTATCCCAAGGGCTACCGCCAAGACTTGTTCCAAGTCAGGGGTACCCATATGGTAAGCAACTAAGCAGGGACCATTCCCAAGGTTCAGTACAGTAGGGACAATAGGCGGGTTGGCAATGTCTTCCTCAATAGGAGGGCTGGTAATTTCAGGCAAGGTCAACTCCCAAATAGGCGGAGGCAAGGGACCTTCAAATGTAGATGTAAAAGGGATAACCAAGGGGCTTACAGCCCCTGTAGTGAGCACCATTTTTGTTGTTTTCTGAGGCGCGGCACAGACACACAACAGGGAATCCTAACCTTAGGATTTGATTTGTACTAAGTCTTGGTTAGATGACAGGGAAGACAATAGTGTTTACCTTGCAGCCCTGGATGAATAATCTCTACTAGGCGTGGCTAGAGAGAGGCACGGAAGTACTGAAGACACAAAGACAAAAATGTGAATAGAACTTAATTTTTATTGGTGAATATGAAATGGAATATATAGTGGTTAGGAATACCACATAACACTACCAGGACGGTAGGATCACTTGCCACAAGCATGAGTGGGGCGAGTGAGTTGCACAGAGTCAGGAAGCCAAACAATCATACTTCCAGAAGCGGAAGCCAGTTCATTTCAAGAGTCAAACGCAAAAGCAAGAGATTTGTCCTTGAAATGGCCCAACAAAGGCGAAATCAAAACATGGTGAATGCCGTTATTCACAACAGGGGGCAAACATCTTGTTCATGAAGGTCACAAAGGTTGATGGGGCGTTTGTCATACCAAAGTTGAGTACCACACACTTGTTTGAACTGTATTTAGTGAAAAAGGCTGTTTTGGGTATATCTTCCTCCTTGATACAGATCTGGTTGTAGCCTGCAGTTAGATTAATCTTGAAGAAGACTGTGGCTCCTCCCAAGGCATCAAAAAGGTTGTCAATGAGTGGTAGTAGGTAAAAATTCTTGATATTAACTTTGTTTAGGGCTCAATAGTCTGTGACCAGGCGCAGGGTACCATCTTTCTTTGCTACAAAGAATACAGCAGCACTAAAAGGTGACTGTGAGGGGCGGATAAGTCCTTTCTCCAATGCCTCCTTGAGGTAAGCATGTAGAGTGTTGTCCTTGTTTGGGGTAAGGCAATAGATGGGCCGCGCCTTTGGTACAGCTCCCTTAAGTTGGATGGAGTATTGGATGTGTTTCTCTGGTGGCAACCTGGGTAGAGCCCTCTTGAAAATTTCTGGATGACAGGCTACAATTTCATGATCCTGAGGGGTGTGATGTCCTGGTGATCCTTGAAATGTATAATTTTGTACTGGCAAGAGTCCCAGTCAATTGCCTTGAGGTTCTCCTTCTTGTACAAGGTCTCTGTGATATGCACAAAGACACGGTTGTGAAGGAGTTGGTCTACTAAGTCAGGGTAGATCTGGTGATTGACGCCTTCACGTTTGATGGTCAGTACAGAGGCCACCCAGTCTACATGGGGGTTGTTCTTTTTCAGCCAGTCCATTCCCAGTACAATGTCAAACTTGGGAAAGTCAATGACAGGACCTTGAATAGTGGAGTGAAGATTCTCTAGCATGACAGAGAAGGGGGCAGTTTCCTATGTCACGGCAATGTGATGCTCATCAGCTAAAACCATGTTTTTAATCCGCGAAGGATTAGTGGCCAATTTGAACTTATCTACAAAGCTGCTGTTGACTAGGGTTTGATCTGCGCTCAAGTCCAGGAGTGCCGAGCCCATGTAACCGCAAAAGCAGAAAGGGTAAGACATCATTTTATTTGGGTGTCTGGCAATGGTGTAAAGTACCAGGTAATCTGAGGAGACTTGGATCATTGGGCATTGGTCCACGTCCTTGGGTTGTTACTCATTGTTAGGCAAGTCAGGAGTTGTGCAGGGAGAGCTTGGCTTGCTTAGTCCTCTCCCCGGGCTTTTTCCTTGTCTTGGTTGTCTTGGGTGGCAGTGATACAGAAATAGGTTTGGTTTGACCGGCTGTTGTTCCTGTTCCCATGTCCATTTGAACCTGCAGGTTTGTGGTTTTCATTGCTGTTGTTGTTCCCAGGGGGTGGTTGGTTGGAACGCCCAGCTGGGTGAGAGTCCTTGGGTTGCTCTCTATTTCCAGTTTGCGCCTTGTGGAGAGTGTTGGACGTTTTCTCTGCTTTCTCTGCCTTGTAATATAGGCTTTGCAAGAAGGTTACTTGGTCTGGTTTACATGTCTCATTACATGTGACTTGATTGAATTGTAGTACATGAGGTGCGTAGTTGGAGTGTCAAAGGCCATATCAGAGGGGGCACATAGTCAGAGTTCCTCGTAGGTGCAGGTGAGCTCCTTTACTGTGTTGGTCTGGGTCAAGTGCTTCACTTGGCAGATGATCATGAGTGCGGTGTCCTTCAACAAAAATCTTGCCAAGAAGTCTTGCTTGAAGGTGTACCAATTTTTTTGGTGTGTTCTTCATGCCACTTGTTGCACCAGGTGCCAGAGTTGTGAGTCAATTGGATGGAGATTTCTGCAATCCAGAATTGCTGTGGGCATTACATTTGGGCCAGCTTGCTTTGGGCATACTAGGTCCATGCTGCGGCGTTATTGTTGTTGGCACCAGAAAAAGGTTCCAGGGCCACACTTTGAAGTCTTTGGGCTACATAGGCGGGCATGGTATTATCATCAGTTAGACAAGGCATAGAGGGGGAAGCCTGGAAGAACCCTTGTGCAGACATGGCATTGAAGGCAGAAAGTGGAATTGCTGTGTTCTGGTACAGGACAAAGCCATCAGGTATTTCAGTACCAGGTGTGTACAGAGTCCAGTCCAGCAGGAGGCCAGACATGATTCTATCAAGGATTTGTTGACCGTGGCCGGTACAGGCAACAGGAGGATTTTGGGGGATAAAGTAGGATGGAAAACCTACTTCTGCTACCAATGTATTAACTGTGCTGTTCTAGAAGAGTTACAAGGGGAAAATATTTAGAAACTAGATAATATTCTTTATTAAGAGATAATTATTATATAGTTATTGTGAATCATGGATAGTAGGAACATGATAGCGTTGATCACACAGTGAGATGATGAAGGGGGTGACTTGATCCTTGTAATGAGTCAAGCACTAAAACAAGTTACTCACTGGGGAGGATTGGCTTCTGTTCATGTTATTGTATTTGAAAATCTGAGTTGTCTTCCTAAATTGGCTTTGGGTGAATGGATAATTGGATCACAGGTCACAAACCTGCTTACTTGGAAACTTGCTGGTGAGTCAAGCATGCTGTTTTGATACTAATAAAATACATCAAAGAATGTGGGAAACTAACCACACCAATCAATCACCTAACCAAGAGTAATGTTAAAAAGAAATTCATCTGGACACCAGAATGTGACAAGAATTTCCAGCTACTAAAGAAAGCTCTGATTGAAGCGCCAATCTTGCACTACCCAAATAACAATGGGTGTCATGAGCTTGAGTTAGATGCCAGAAACACCATCATTGGTGAAGTACTACACATCTGCCAGCCAGGACAGCAAGACTTCCTGACAGTATGTTATGAAAGTAGAAAACTAACTAGCACTGAGCAGGGATACCCTATACACAATAAGGAGTTGCTAGAAATATACCACACATGCAAGAAATTGAGATGTTACCTAGAAGAACATTTAAATGGCGGAGTACTAACTGACCATAAATCCTTAATCTACTATAAAACTCAGAACGCACTCACACGTCAGCAAGAAAAATGGATGTCCTTGCTTAAATAGCTTAATCTAGACATCCAGTACAAAAAGGGGAAGAGCTGGTCACAGCTGATGCTTGCTCTAGGCTATGTCATCCAAGATGTCAGGATTGACAATTCTTCTTTCCTAGAAACCCGGGCCCAGGAGCAGGGATAAAACCCCAAACCTGGATTCCTTTGGGTGGCCGGGCCTGTGGACTGCAGGACCACCCACCCACGTTTTTCTGGGATTAAGCCACTACAAGCTGATACCAAGTGTATTAACCTGTTCAGTAAAAAGAGACAATCCAAAGAAATAATTGCGCCAAATGGAGGATTAATCACAGCGCCTAATGGAGGCACTGATTTGATAACTATTAGCTTCATAAACTTGAAGTCTACACCAGCAACCAATCAAAAGCCAACACAGGAAAGAGGCACAGGCCCACAACCCAGTCCCATGACCTCAACACTAAAGCTAGATAATCAAGCAGCCAAATCAAGAATTTGGACCAATGAAAGAACTCCCAGGCCAAGTGCCATTTTTCCGCCTTTAGACCCAAGCACCCAGTTCCCCTGGCCCTGGCCTTCCCAATGCCCTGATGAACCCCCCATGGAAAATGTTAAGTTTGGAGGGGGGTACTATATAGACCCAAGGACCCCGCGCTCCTAACTTATTGCCATTTTTGAATAAAGGTTATGTTAATTTGGCTCATACAGCTATTGCCGTATTTTTTATTTGCTTCTACCAATTCAGTTTGAGATCTCCTGGCCCGCCTGCCCCACCGCCTGCTGTTTTTGTCCTCCTGGTGTACCCTTTGGACCCGTCCACTTTACCAACTACCCTCTGAAGTCTGAATACAAGGAATAATCTGGAAAATATACTCAAACTTGATCCCCTGGCCTGCATACAATCCGCAGTTAGATACAACCGACAAGGCTTATGGATATTTTCAACACCCAAGTTGTTCAGAGGAAAATTCAATTATCTCCCTGCTTACAGCTTGTCCATGGAGCCGCCTGTGACACCAAAACCCATGCCTGCTTCCGCACCCAACCTTCCAACCAACCATACTGGAAAGCTGTTTGGGATTGTGGGCATCACCCTCACCAGGGTGATTGACACTATAATCCTGGTTGCCGTCCTGTGGTCTTGGGTGGGGAAGTCTGCCTCCTATCTTTTGAAGTTAGCTCCCCTCTTGTGGTGGGCATTGTCCGCAAAAAACCCGGCCCAAGTTACCCCTGAAAACAACAGGCTGGCCGCCCAAGACTGGATCCCTGACACAAGAGAGGATCACCCTGACCACCTGGATCCAGATTGGCCAAACCTATACAACACTGAGTACAAAACCAAAGGAAAATATTCCTCAACCCACCAGTTAACTAATGTCACACAAGTAAGAAATGAGAAACACTTCCATTTGTCCAATAGTAAAGTATATTTTATTGTAAAAGACAAAAACATCCACAACATTCTCCTTACACAAAGGGTTGATACTATCCTCAAACACCACCGTCTATTAGGACACACAAAAGCCAATAACCTATAGCTCACACTAAAGGAAGTAGTATGGTGGCCTGATTTAAAACAAGACATTATTGAGGTCCTAAAAAAGTGCACAGTATGTGAAAAATACTCAAGCACCAAAGCACAACAACCTACAGTCAACCCAGTGCCTGACCCAGAACCATTTAAGGTTTGGGGCCTGAACATAGTAGGACCCTTCCCGGAAGCCAAAGCAAAACAACGTTTCTTAATTGTAGCCATTGACTTTGCAACACACTGGCCAATCTGCTGGGCAACCAAAGACCACAAAGCAGAAAAAATCAACTGCTTTATCAATAAGGCAATCATAGCAGACTATGTAACCCCATACTACATCATCACTGATGGAGCCAGGGAACTTTCATGACACGTAGTGAATGATGATCTGAAAACAAAGAATATCAAATACTCCACAACCTCATCTTACAGGCTACAAGCCAATGGCAGAGTTGAACGCTTAAAGGCAGTCTCATCAGAACCCTAAAGAAACTAATGGATGGCAAAGACAGAGACACATGGCCACTATATGTGAAAATGTATTTTTAGTATCTTGGATAAACACTAACCAGGGACATGCTAATCAATATTTGAATTAACATATGGATATAAACCAGAGATAGTCACCTGCAACAACCAACCCTATGTGAAAATCCCCTTGGGGAAACTCTCACAGTGGAACAAGTCCCAGCACTGCAGCACATACGTCTCAACGCCAAGATAGCAGAGAGCAAGAGACTCAAAGCACAAAAGGTAACCTCTACAGAGGAACCACTCCCAATCAACTTGCTTGTTTGGATCCTTGCTGAAAACAGAAATAAATTGGATTCAGTACACAGAGGGCCAAGAAGAATTGTCAAATACCAATCAAACAGAAACACCTACCTAGTCAAGTTCCAAGGCACCAAAGACCCTATTGTCAAAAAGTGCCACAGATACTGCCTTTGCCTCAGCAAAGGGGAACACTCAACTTGGCTTTTACCTACTAGCAAAAAACTTCAGGAACATCCTGCAACAGCTGTCAAGGAAAAGCCCCCTCCTGATGTGCCCAAGTAACCCCTTAAGGGAGGGGTGTGTCAGGGAGCTGGATGTACTGGTATTCTGGATGTTGTCAACACACTTTTCATCCAATCATTGCCTGGTTTGGTGCCAATCTAATATTCAGTTCAGCATTCCAGAAATGGAAACAAACCAATACCACATGACTTGTCCAAGTATCCAGCAATTCAAAGCCAACTCACACATGTCCTCCCTTATCTTTGATCTGACTTTTGTCCCTGCCACAGCTCAAGCTATATAAGTCTAAAGTATTATCCAATAAAATATACTTCTTTCTTCTATAAATATATATTTAAAGCTATCCCAAAAGTTGCTCTTCATTAACTTGTTTTCAGATAGTTTTCCTATCAAATAATAAAGTTAACCCCCTTCCAGATAAAAGCTACTTTGGGGTCTAAGACACCCCTCTCACGCCATGGCTGCCACCATCTTGTCTAGGCTGAGAAAGGTCTCCACCTAAGACCAAAAGGGTTTGTACCCTTTATCACAAAATCATTTACTTTAAGTTGTTAATTTTCATATCTTATTTTCCCTTTTGCTACTCATTTTTGTGTTGCAATTTCTGTCTTTCTCCCGTATTTTTGTAAGCTTAAAGCTCCAGGGTATCTCTCTTTTCTCTGTTCTCATTTTTGTATGGATGATTTACTCCCATAACTTTTATTTTTGTTATATTTGATTTACACAACTATAACAAATTCTGTTTTTAAGATACTTGTTTAAAATACCATGGTTGATTTGGGCTTCTCATGGAAAGTATTGGGTGTTTCTCCATACAACTAAAACAGCAAGAAGACAATCAAAGATTGGCACATTTAATCTGAAGCCTATCTGATCCTAAGGCAGACAGTGAATTTCCAATTCTTTTATATGGATGAATCTTTGTTTTACTTCTCACTCAGAGCTAGACATAAGTAGGTTGAAAATGAGTTCAAAGATGGTGTAGCACATCATGAACTATCAGATACTAAACATATTATATGGTAGAGCTTTTTGGTTTTCATGGTTTAGATTAATACAAAATAACCCTGATTTCAAATAATACTGAAAATTCAAAGCCTAAAGGTAAAAATGCAGGTATGTCAAATCTTTGGTCCAAATTTTGAATCACTTTTGTGGGATGGCCTTTTTTAATTAAATTGATTTTTTTGTATATTTATTTGAATTTTAAAAATGCGGGAACTCATAGACACTTTACAAAGTTCAAGTCAAACTGTATATTTCAAATGGAAAAAATGAATTAACTGGAATAAGATTTGAAGTGTTCATATCCATCAGCCATTTTTATTAAGTTTACTATGTTTTTTGAAATTGTGGGATTGTCAAATCCATGAACCAAATTTAAAATCACTTTTGAATGCCACTAGTAAACTCTAATATTAATTGTAGGAACTGGAATCTAAATTTAATGCACAGTAAGCACACTAGGAAAAACCAATCCAAATAAAGAAGCTCCACTACAACTAAAATCAAATGAAAAATTCAATCTTGATAACCATGTTTAGACATAAAAACTGATTAAACTTTAAAATTATCCAAACCCGGAAAGAATATAATATTATAAGCCTAAAATCATGGATATATAAATTATGTTAATATTCAAGGCTAAATCAAAAGAAAATAGCTACTCACAACTAAACCAAAAATCTAAATAAATACATATTTAATCTAAAATATATTTTTTATTTTATTTTTATAGACAGACAATCACATTCCCAACCAGCTCCTGCACCAGCCTGCAGGGCAGCCTGTCCACAAGGGTGTCCCAGAGAGTTCAAGAATAGACCCAGAACACAACTCAAGGGGAGTAATGCCAACACACAGGCCTCCCAAGGCGTCATGCCAGTCAACCACCTTCCATGTCACAAGCCAGAACAACCATCTTGAATCCCAGACAGAAGCCACTCTCAAGGCCTGTTACCAAAGTATCCCATACCAAGGTCACCAGGAACAATGTGGTTACTTACACCTCCACTGTTGTGAATAACGGCATTCACCATGTTTTTTTTGCCTTTGGTGGGCCATTTCAAAGACAAACCTCTCACTTTTGCTTTTGACCCTCAAAATGAACTGGTTTCTGCATCAGGAAATATGATTGTTTGGTTTCCTGACTCTGTGCAACTCACTTGCTCCACTCATGCTTGTGGCAAGTGATCCTACCGTCCTGGTAGTGTTTTGTGGTATTCCTAACCACTATATAATCCATTTCCTATTTTACCAATAAAATTAAGTTCTATTCACATTTTTGTCTTTGTGTCTTCTGTACTTCTGCGCCTCTCTAAAGCCACGCCTAGTAGAGATTATTCATCCAGGGCTGCAAGGTAAACACATTTGCCTTCCCTGTCATCTAACCAAGACTTAGTACAAATCCAATCCTAAGGTTAGGATTCCCTATTGTGTATCTGTGCCACGCCCCAGAACACAACAAAAATGGTGCTCACTACAGGGGCTGTAAGCCCCTTGGTTACCCCTTTTGCAACTACGTTTTCAGGTCCCTTGCCTCTGCCTATTTGGGAGTCAACCTTGCCTGAAATTACCAGCCCTCCTATTGAGGAAGACATTGCCAACCCGCCTATTGTCCCTACAGTACTGAACCTTGGGAATGGTCTCCGCCTTACTGCTTACCCCATGGGTACCCCTGACTTAGATCAAGTCATGGCAGTAGCCCTTGGGATAGTTTGGGATGGGGCCATCCCTTGCCTTCAGCTACAGTTTAGCCGTGCCAAATACTATGAGTTAATTGTGGCCCCTAAGTTTCCACAACATCTCCTCTCAGCGGCTGGCTCCGCTGATCACCTGCTGTCTTACTTTGTACAGCCCGCCTTGGCCCACCACCAGATGGTGTTGGGACTCTACATCCAAGAGATCTTGTCTCTACAAGCAGCTTTTACCCATCATTGGGACCAGTTTGCCGCCTACTAACAATGGATTCATTCCCTGTTCTTCCTGGTATCTGACAATCAGCGTGATTTGGTCACCTCTCAAACACATTTAGTCAATTCTATCAAGCAAATGTGCCAGTCCATCCCTGAGTATGTTAGGGAGCAGCTACATGAGTTTCACCAGTTAGAAAAACCCTGGCGCACTCAAGTAGACTCCACCCTAAATGCTTATCTCTCTGACTTTGAACGCCTAGTGCAACAGCTCAATGCATTCAGTGTCTTTTTCTTTGAGCAATTGCAACAGGTAGCTGACCTTGCCGCCCAAGGTCTAAATGAACTCAGTGCGGAATTTGATCAAGAAAGAGCTGCCGCTGCAATTTGCCAAACTTCAGAATCAGGTGAATGAGCTGTCCTCTCCCAAACCTGATGCTCCGCCTTCTCCTCCTGCTGATGATCTGGTGGAAAGAGAGCAGAGAATCTGGGAGGCCATCCAGGAATTACACGCTTACACTTGTAGCCAAGGACGTCCTACTGAAATGCCTCAACCTGATCCCCAGGTTCCTGCGCTGACTGCTCAGGTTGCGGAACTACAGCAAGAAGTTGCTGCTTTACGTGAGGTAGTGACAGCTGCTGCTAGCCCACTTGGGGTTAACAAGGAAGATGGCTGTTGTCCTGGTTTGGTGGGGGCTCCTCAAATCCACTGTGCTAGGGAGTTGATTGCCCTAGCTAATGAGGTGGACCATTTGAAACAAGACCAGACTGAGTTGGACAGAGACGTACAGGAGATGAATGAGCTGATTGACTTGGTAAACAACAGGTTTGCCCCTTGCCTATCAGTGGGGCCATCCCTTACTTTGCAACTGGCTGAACTCTCCACGGTTGTCACTACCCAAGGACAAGGCATAGAAGTGACTGAACAACAGACCACTCTAGCCAACACTATGGGTGCCAGAACTACCAAGACTCTGACAACCCTTGGAAGTGTTCAACAACCATGGGCTAGACAACCCCCCTCCAAATCTGAAGCTGAGTTCTCTCCACGCATAAATGTACTCAATAGCAGCAATGGTGGTCCAGCTCCTGAAGCACACTTCAAGCCTACTTTTAAGCAAGTCTTTGATCCCAAAACCTCAACTATTGCAGCTTTCTTAACTATTTATGAGACTGCCATGAGGCAAGCATGAGATGAGGTTAAGAAGGAACACATTCTAACCTGTCTACACCTAACCTTTCAAGAAGTAGTTGTGCCAGAGCCACCCACCATTGAGACCTGGTAAGACATGAAACAGCTCCTGATTGACAAGTTTGGTGATGATCTTAGCCTGGATGTGAAAAAGGATGCCTTCATGCACATATCTTTCAAGCCCAAAGAGACGTTAGCTGAATTTTCAGATAGATTTTATATGGAGGGACAACAGTTAATAACAACCAGACAATTTACAGCACATGAAGTGTATATGGCCTGCGCCCAGGCCCTCAAGGTTAATCAACTCCTGTGTCTTCATTTATAGGCCCACAAAGCTATGCTGTCCTCCATAAAGAGCATAAAGACACTGCTACAAGATATGCATCTTAACAATTCTGGGGAAGTTGTTTGAGAGAGTTATGCCGCTTCCAACTCTGGATCTTCTTCTCACAGCCCTTGTATCCTCACTATGAACTCCCAGACTCCTCCTCAACGTCAGGATTGCCACAACTGCAGCCAGATAGGTCACTACTCTTGCGTTTGCACCAATCTGCGGGTTGAAGGAGCTGATCCCAAGGATCAGTTGGGAAAAGAACAGTCAACCTAGAGGCAGAGACTCTCTTGGTTGACAATTCTTCCCAGTCTCCTTCTATACCTCCGCCTGCTACTGACTCTGAGCCTGCTGGTGATGAGGCTCCTCCTATCCTCCTTCTGTTCCATGACATTTCTGATGATTCTGATGTGGATGAATCTGATGTTGAAGACCCTGATGCATACAGGTACTCTGTTCTTGCTGTCCCAGAGACTATTGCAGCTCCCTAAAAGCTACAATCTGGGAGACTACAGCTACCATCAAGCCCTTGTCTGAGGCCAAAGCAGTTGTATCCCGCCTTTATCTTACATAGGCAAAACGGTCCCCTGTATTGGTGGAATCATCAGAGGAAGCCGCTGAGGTTGCAGACGCTGTTTTCAAGAATGTATCTGTCTCACTCCCTCTCCAAACAGTATATAAAGAGTTCCCAGGACTAAGATGCATGATTGGGAAATGGGACAAGGAATTAGCTGAGGCGCAGGATATCTTGACTGTTCTGCCACCCTTTGGACGCACCACCACCCAGGTAGAGATATCTATTCAGAAAGTAAAAATCAAAGCCGTTCTGGACACTGGATCTCCTGTCAACGTTGTTTCTTCTAAACTGGTGAAGAAACTTAAGCTGGCCCCAGACCTCAACTACTAGCATTCCTATGGCACCGCTGGTCTCTCCATGACTTGTGCCATTGGCGTGTACTCCGCCTTGCCAATGCAATTTGGTAAACTCCTGTGGCTGCGCCGGCTGTTGCTCTAGAAAATGAGAGCTATGACCTTTTGTTTGGTACCCAATTCCTTCGGGAATATAATGGGATCATCAACCTAAAGGATGGCTATCTTTCTATCCTAGGGTACAAAGTCCCTCTGATCTTTGAGGAGCCCATCAAAGTTCCTGGTAAACGGTTGAAGACATGTACTCTGGAGTACCCCACTGGGGTTTTTACCCTAAAATACTAAACCCATTCCACCAACATGAAGTGTCCTCCCATGGCTTGTCCTGCAACTGAGGGAATTCCTCTCATGGCCACGTCTGCTGTCACCGTCCCTCCAGGTTCTCAGGCCATCATAGACTCCAAGATATCATATGAACTACCTGAACAGACTTTCTTAGAGCTGTACTCCCCTCCTTTTCTGGGGCGTAACAAGCCTTACCTTTGTCCTGGAATTCTGGACGTCTCACACAAGGATCCCGTTCAATTACTAGTTGCCAAACTTACTGCGCTTCCTATGACTGTATCCAGAGGACAGGTTGTTGGCTACAGAAAGTTGTTAAATGCTCCTGACGTCTTGTCTCTTCACCCCTGTGGAACGTTTCAAGACTTTAATCTACCCAAAAACGAGCCTCAAGTCCTATCTCTGTTCACTGCCCAAGACTTCTCTCAGTTGTCCCCAGTACAACAGAAGAGGGCTTGATTTACTAGACCAATTCTCAGACATCTTTGCTAGAGACAGCACTGATTATGGGCTGGCCAAAGGTGTGATTCATCAGATTGACACAGGAGATGCTCTTCCTTTCATGCCAAGCCATACCGCCACAGCAAAGTAGAAGATGTGCAGGTTTCTAAGGAGCTCAAACAACTGCTGGATGCTGGACTGCTAGCTTCCTCTCAAAGTCCCTGGGCTTCTACTCTGCTCATATTAAAGAAAAGGAATGGGGGCCATTGGATTGTGATGGACTATCAGAGGTTGAATTCTCTAACCAAGAAAGATTCCTACCCCTTACCGCACATTGATGACGCTCTTTGACGCCTTGGGGGTTCTAAGTTTTTCTCTGCCATGGATTTGGCGTCTGGTTACTGGCAAGTTGACCTCTCTCTTGAAGACTGTCAGAAGGCTGCACTCATCACATAAGAAGGATTTTTTGAACCTACCTGCATGCTGCAAGGGCTCTGTAATGCCCTGGCAACTTTCCAGAGGGTCATGGCACTCATCCTTCGTGACTTGAAGTTGTCGTGTGTCTTAGTCTATCTAGATGATATAACAGTCTTCAGTGCAACTTTCACTGATCACCTAGCTCATCTTAAAAGAGGTGTTTATAAAGATCCAAGAAGCTGGCCTCAAGCTAAAGCCCTCTAAGTGTGCTTTCTTCAAAGAACACCTTGAATTCCTGGGCCATGAAGTAACCCAAACAGGAATTTGTCCAATGACCAAGAAGGTTGAAGCCATCAACAAAATGCTTCCACTCACCAACCTCCAAGAAGTACAAGTCTTTCTGGGCATGATGGGTTACTATAGCAATTAATTCCTGATTTTGCTGATACTAGTAAACCCCTGGTCCAACTGTTGCATAATGTTCCTTTTAAATGGACCGCCAGCCAACAGCAGGCCTTCAAGACTCTAAAGCAGAAACTCAAAGAAGTGCCAATTTTAGTGTACCCCAATTACAATAAGGAATTCATCTTGTACACTGATGATAGTGACCTTGCTATTGGGGCTATCTTGACTCAGCTCAACAATGAAGGAGTGGACCACCCTGTAGCCTATACTTCCTGTGTGCTAAATAAGCATGAAAACAATTATAGTGTTACAGAGAAGGAGTGCCTCACTGTGCTGCATGCAGTCAAACAATTCCACCACTATGTGTATTGTACCCATTCACTGTTGTCACTGACCACGCTTTGCTCAAATGGTTACAACAACTTAAGGAGCCTGAAGGACGCTTAGCTAGATGGGCTCTCCGCCTGCAAGTTTATGACTTCACTGTGCTCCATTGCCCCAGGATTCAACATCAGAACGCGGATGGGTTGTCCTAAATGCCCATCCTTGTCCTACATCCTGCTGAGGAAGACCGCCTGTACAAGCTAATAGGCTACCCTTCTTCCTGGGAAAGTGAGGCAGAAGATGTTTGACTTGCCTTGTCCAAATTGTCTGAAGATACCCTTATACGCAACAAAAAACTCTTCAAGAAGGTGCAGGGTCATTACCTGCCAAGCGTGCGCCCTAGTCTTTGCCTCTCCTTGGTGTTGCAAGCTCATAAAGAGACTGGCCATGGAGGCATTGCCAAGATCTTTGACTTGCTTCAGAAGAATTAATTCTGGGAGAATCTTTGCCTGTTGATTCCAGATGTCATAGCTAGTTGCCATGACTGCCAACTCCAGAGGCCCTGAACTGCTTCTCACAAATTCAAATTGGTTCCCCCTCAACACGCTTTTCATACGGTTAGCATTGATGCTGTAGGCCCTCTCCCCCGTTCACACTCTGGATGTTGCTTTATCCTGATTGCCGTTGACCACTTCAGCAAGTGGGTAGAAGCTTGCCCTACTAAAGACCTCACTGCTAAGACTACTGCTGTCTTCCTGCTGCAGGATTTTTATACCGCCATGGCTGCCCTCAAGTGCTGTTATCAGACAACAGAACCAACTTCAATGCCAAACTTGTAACCTCTGTAGTTGAAGCTCTAGGAACTCACCAGTCTTCCTCTGCCCCCTATAATCCTTCCACTAATGGGGCAGTTGAGCGTGCCAACTTAACACTAGTTTCTATTATGAGAAAACTCACCTACTCTGACGCTGCCAATTGGGATCTATAATTACCTGCTGCACTCTTTGCCTATTTTCTGAGCAGGCATTGGATCACAGGGTACTCCCCCTTTGCCATGTTGTATGGGCGTAAAGCTACCACTCCGTTGCTCTTGGGGATTCCCCTACTCTTCTCTGATAAGGCCATGAACCCTGACAACCACATCAAAGACTTGGTCAACCACATCATTAATACAGGTCACTGCCTACACTTCTGCATATAAGACTAAGGCGCTCAAGCTCTCTCCTGACAACGCTGGGCGCTCCCCCTTGCCTGAGTTTGATGTTGGTGACCATGTCCTGTACTACCAATACCGTGTGGGTGGGCGCGGACATAAGCTGGACTCCCTGTGGTTTGTTCCTTTAGAGGTGACTTTTAAACAAGGATCTGAGTACACTATAAAGCTCCTCTCCAGTTGTTGTCCTTTTGCTTGTGTACACGCCAAGTTCCTCTGCAAGTATCACCCCCCTAAGGCCAATCTAGAGGGGGGCAATGTCGTAAATAACGGCATTCACCATGTTTTGATTTCGCCTTTGGTGAGCCATTTCAAAGACAAACCTCTCACTTTTGCTTTTGACCCTCAAAATGAACTGGTTTCTGCATCAGGAAATATGATTGCTTGGTTTCCTGACTCTGTGCAACTCACTCGCTCCACTCATGCTTTTGGCAAGTGATCCTACTGTCCCAGTAGTGTTTTGTGGTATTCCTAACCACTATATATTCCATTTCCTATTCTACCAATAAAATTAAGTTCTATTCAAATTTTTGTCTTTGTGTCTTCTGTACTTCTGCGCCTCTCTCTAGCCACGCCCAGTAGAGATTTTTCATCCAGTGCTGCAAGGTAAACACATTTGCCTTCCCTGTCATCTAACAAAGACTCAATATGAATCTAATCCTAAGGTTAGGATTCCCCGTTGTGTATCTGTGCCGCGCCCCACAACACGACATCCACCATATACCCAGTTGTCACCTGGCCCTGCACTCTGGATCCCAGAGTTGTCACTGCATGCCCTGCTTTTTTGATACATCCTATGAGCCATTGGCCATCACTTAAGAGCCACATACGCCTGTGATCTTTCCACCATTGATAGCACCACCACAACCAATAGTGATTTCACTTTCTACACAAAGGTCCCTGTCCCCTGTGTTGAGCCCAATAGCCAGGATGCCGCAGTACCCGCCAAGGGCTGGTGTCAGTTGATAGATAGTGAGCATGAAGCTCTTCTCAACTTCCTTGAACAGGGGAATGGCAGCTTGGTATATTGTGCCCCAATTTGGTGTCACAGCCAGATATATTGTTGACCTCAACAACAAATACAGCAACACCAGGCAAATTGCCAAATCTGTCAAGGCTAAGAGGCAGCCAAAACTCTTGCAGCCTGTGCATATTGAAACAATAAAACAGTGGGTAGCCAAGTATTACCACCTGGACACACTTGCTATCCAATTAATGCTGGCCACAGAGTTTGGGATTTCTGTTTCTAAAACACTTGTTTATAAAACCATGGTCAATCTTGGCTTCTCTTGGAAAGTACTGGGAATTTTTCTGTACAATAGGAACAGCAAGAAGACCATCATGGATTGAAACATTTATGCCAAGATCTATCTGACTCCAAAGCAGACTGGCAATTTACAGTTCCTCTATTAGATGAATTGTTGTTTTACTCCTCACTTAGAGCTAGACATAAGTAGGTTGAAAATGAGTCCAAAGATGGTGTAGCACATTTTGTAGCTTTTTGTTCCCAAACATATTCAATGGTAGCATTTCTTGGTCCCGCAGGTTAGACCAGTATCAGATGATCAAGGGTTTTCTTAATAGTGGGACATTTCTTAATTTTCTCCAAAATGTCAAGGATTACCTTTGGATTAATTACCATTGTACAACCAACTTTATTGTGCTTGATAATGTTGGGCTCCACAAAGTGGATCCAGTTGTGTCTGAGTTCCCACCATTGATAAAAATAGCCATTTCTCCAGCCACTGCCTTGCTGATTGTACAATGAGACTCCTCTCCTCCTGCCATATTATCCATTTCTGAATCCAATTGAGGAGGTGTTTGGTTGGATCAATTATAAGCTGAAGAAGGGGCTCCCACAGGACACCAAAGATCTCTTCAACATTCTTGAGGTCAGTCAATTTGCAATGCCACCTGGTGTAGTGGCAGCTTTTTACAAGCACTCCAAATCCTTCCTCCTCAAAGCCCTTGTCTCTGAGCCAATCAAATAAATATGGCACTCTGGGCTTTATTTTTTTTTATTTTTATTTTTTTGCTTTTATTAGGACTTGAAAAATATTATTTTTATGTAATGATTTGACGTTAAATTGTGTCAGGATTTCTGGATATTGACTTTTTAACAGATGCAACAAAATAACGCGGACCAGCAGTTAATCACTCTTAGGAATGGTTTCAACAAATTAATTCAAGCCGCAGGTTGGTGGAATCAATGAATTCAAATGATAAAATTATATCCTGGCAATTGCAAAATTCCTATTCCTAACTTATTAGTGAAACATGCAGATATTGTGCTATTAATTATTCCACCTCAACAATCACCTCAAACATGCTTTCTATATATAATTACTATTCTAAAATTTAAATAAATTCTAGAAAAAGGGCCATCATAAGGGTCATCATCTGAAACACTTCTAGAAGAGCCTAAAATAGACTGGGCCATCATATGGGCCAACATCTGAAACACTTTTAGAAGAGCCTGAAATAGACTGGGCTGTCAGGCTAATTACTCTAAGATAAAAGGCTGTGAGTCTATTGTATTAGAGCAGCTCTTATTAATTGAAGAATCATCTCCACTAACTAGTAGCCAGCCAGGCTAGCTAGCCACTTGGAACATGGTCCAGGTTCACAGCTACTCTGCTCAGATTGAGGGATAGTTGCACAGCTTCAGAAAGGATACTGAGCTGTGGAAGTTGTCAAGCGAGCTTCCGTCACAAACTGCACACACTCAAGGTTGGGCCAGAGCTAACTTGGATAAAAATGGGCAGCTGGGCCAGCCTCAATATCAGTCTTCTAATAAAGAGTTTATATTTCAAACCCTTTCCCTAGTTTGATTCTAATTAAGTGGAGAGTAAAAGATCATACTGTTGCCATACAGTATTAAACACTATAGTAAAATATAGAGACAACAACTTATGAACCTATATCCAGAAGTAGGAAGAACTGTGCCAAATCCTTTGGGCCTTGGGCCCTGTCAGACTTGCTACTTCTGATAACAACAAAATATTCTGGGCCAAAGGTTATGCCAAAGCCACAGGTTCTCTGTACTTCCTAATGTTAGAAGACGTAGGATATCATCTGGCTGATGATAAAATACCATGGTCTGAAATTTTCTGACAAATTTTATTAAAGACATATATGAATTTTTACATTAGTCAAATAAAAATTATTTATATTGGATACAGATACACACATTTTTAGCATAATGCACCAAATATTGTCTTGACTGTAGAGCTACAAATACATAAATTAAAAAATATATAAACATATTAATTTTTTGAATATATGTGAGCCCTTTTTAGTACAATCTCTTTCTTTAAAGCCACAGATTGAACCTTGTGAGTCATCACCTGATCCTTTTTGATCCATTGCCACTATAGCCACACAACACAAAAACCAATGATTTCCATGTATGTCTTACTAATTATTACTTATGACGCAGGTTAAGCAGAGCAAATCTATTTATCAAATCATATTAAAAGGAAAAAGTAATTCAAGTTCTAAACAATCACTTGTTTAAACATAAGTGGAGCAGGCAGCTCAATGCAGAGAAATAGAGCTCTTGTTGTTTACTTATGTAATATATGAAGCCATATTTGACGAGCAACTAAATAAACAAATTTATAAATCATATTTTACTATTACACGTGTTTGCTTTATTATAAAAATTCCATTATTATATAATACCAAATTATATAATAATATTATAATTTAAAAATTATAATCAAGAATAAAAATAAAAATTAAAGTGCAAGAGAAAATTGTTTATTAAGGGGATGCTAATTGCAAGGGGTAAGCAATTATTTTGGGGTACTATAACCCAAAATTAAAATTTCTGCTATTGTGTCCAATTGGGACCACATACTCTTTTGTATGTGGTGGACAACTCTGGATGCAATTGCTAGAGGGATGGCACTCAGCACCCTGGTGGTTGCTGAGCGCTTAATGAAAGGCAATTGCAAAAGAAAATTGATTGGCAAGTTCTTTTTGGGAGGCACATAGTATCCACTAGCAATGCAAGTGCAAAGGAGTTGTACAGGACGTGCTCAACTGTCCTGTACCCCTGTGGTGTCTTATGTCTTTCTAGTGCTAAGTGGCATATGTCAAATTGTATTGGTACACCCTCTAATTTTTTAACATGTGTTTTTAATATGCAGTGTAAAAGTATTCCTAGGTATGTTGCTATGTATATTCTTTGGGAGGTATATTTTTCTGAAAACATGCACAATTTTTTTTATAAATTTGAACTAATCTGTTGATGTAGGAAGTGTTGCTGAACTTGAAGATGGTTCCTGGGTGCCTGGCTTGTATCTGCCCCCATGCCTTGGCAAACAATATTAATAAATGTTTAAACTTATTCACGAGGATTGTGTCCACGGCTTTATTTGATAATGCTTTAAAAACTTCATTGAAAATTTCAGCTTTGATTAATTCTGGTCCTATTTGAAAGTCTGATTTTTTGAGATTCTTTTCATATTCATTTATGCTTGCAAATGGGAATTGTTCACAGCATTTTTATATAGATTCATCAAAATTCATCTTGATATTCCCTTGAATTTCATTCATTTCCTTAAAGTTGATTATTTTTCCTAGCTTGTAGGCTTCTCTGACCCACAGCAAGTACCCTGAAGGTGGTAGGTATTCCTTTTTCTTTGCTTCCCTATTTCTGAATTCATTCATGTTCCTTTGCATAATTTGATTAATTTCAGTTTGATTTCTTTGAATTATAGGGGCTACCAATGATAGTTAACCCCCATAAATACTACTGGGAGTGAAGGCCACCACCTCAACAACTGTGTCCCCATTTCTTGTTATGACTAAAGTAAATGTAAGTAAAACATAAATAAACTTACTAATTGTTTCCCCCGCAGCCCCTCAGCCACAGGCGCCCCTTCAGCAAACTTCATGAGCGTTGGCTGCTCTTCATTTGTTTTCCTTGATTTGATCTTCCTTATTTTCTGTGCAACTTGTGCTTCCTATTGATTTTCATTTTGATAAATTTTCAGTGTTTCTTGAAGCACTTCTGCTTCTTGATTGTGTTTCATTTCATCTGTTTCCCTTTGAATATTTTCATTTATTTTGTTTTGAATAGGTTCCTTTTCATTCTGTTTGTTGCAACTGAATCAATGAGAGTCAAGTACTTGGAATTGTGGAAGACAACAGTCCAATAGAAAGGACAGAATAATAAGAATAAGGTATTGTTTATTGTAGAATATTGTGATTAATATACTATATGGGGAAAGCCACATGGGGGTGGCATAGTGGGAAGTTCCATGTAAGGTTCAAAGCTAAGGAATAAATTGTGCAGGAATCAGCAAGTTGAACTGGCAGCGCTCCTAATTAGGATGAAGTACCCATCATCCAACGTTGCCATCAGATTAATCCAAAACATTAGATACATCAAGGGGCGGCTCATTGAGCGCCCCCTGTGTATTGTAAGATACATTTGCAGGCAAGGCTGGAAACTTGGTTGAAACATGTTCATTGCTGTTTTTTCATTTGAATATTTATTTCCTTCAATCAGCTTGATTTTTTGATTGATTCACCTGGCACTTTGCCAGAATTCAAAAGTATTGTAGCTTGGATCTTGAAAATTCAAACTTGATAAAATTGTTCCTGTAGATTAAGTAACACTTCTTTGTTCTTTTCATCTATAATATTTCCCAACTTACTTAGAGCAACTTCCTTTGATTGGATTAGTGGCTGCCCCTTGTTGCCTAGCTTTCCTGTTACTATTTCCCTAATAGTTTTTTATTTCAACAACCTTTTGCAGGTGTTCTTCTAATTCATTTAGCAAGTTGTAGATATTAGACATGTTGTTTGTTTTAAATCCTAAATAAGGGTTTATATAGTATTACCATCAACACATGGTCATGAAATTATAGATAATAGTACATTTATTGAAAATTATTGCAAATAATACAAATAACTTGCAATTATACAAACAAATAGCATAATGCAATAAAAAATACACTATAATTGCATTAAACTAACCATCTGAATTAGAAAAAGTAGATTTTAATTTTTCAGTATTGTTGAGTTTATACTTCTGGGAAGTATAATAAACAAAATAAAGGGGAAGATTAAGAAGAAATTTTTTTTATTGAATATGAATATAGAATATTATATAGTATCATGATAAGCCACATGTTGTCCATGTACGCATGGAGGTCATGGGGCTTATCTGAGTAATGTTCCTCTTGATTCACAAGGCTTAATCAAGTTGTGTTCCATTTAGGACCTGGATTGAGGGATCCCTGTCATAGATGATTAACTGATAAAGGTGCCACCAGCTTATTGGCTGGGCGGTGAACCACTTGGTGAGGTGCTCAGTGATTTACTCGGGGTGTTAATTCCCTGAGAGGGAGTAATTGAAGATGTTGCAACAGTATATAACTTGTTTAATTTGAAACTAGTATTTTATTGATATTTCATTGAATTTTGGATGTTTTATTGAATGTTAACTATACTGGGCTGTATTGCCAGCAGTTTAATTCAGTGTCATGTGCATAACTCAATGCATTCTGTTTAATAAAATTCATTTTAAACTTGTCACTTTTTATTGTAATTTTATCATTAGACAGTGTCTATATTTGGGAGCCATTAACACTTATTACAAATATTGATATATAGTGCATTTTACAGCTTGCATATTTACCTATTGATAATGATTCTTTAAAATTTAAATTGGATTTTGTGTATTAGTAATAATTCAATGGATCAATCAATTACTGTTTATGACCATTAATTGGCTGGTTTTCTTTGCTGTGGCAATTGTGCATTTTCTGGTACTTACGCGCTGGTATCCCATTGGTTGGTTTCACATCCCATTGCACAGCAATAGAAAACGTGGTCACCACCCCAACCACATTTGGTCTCAGGGTGGCAATCATGTTTCCTATCACCTGTGCAATGGAATGTGAAACCAACTAATGGGATGCCAGAGCTTAAGTACCAGAAAATGCACAATTGCCACAGAAAAGAAAATCAGCAAATTAATGGTCATAAACAGTGATTAATTGATCCATTGAATTATTACTAATACACAAAATCCAATTTAAATTTTACAGAATCATTATCAATAGGTAAATATGCAAGCTGTAAAATGCACTATATATCAATATTTGTAATAAGTGTTAATGGCTTCCTAATATAGACACAGTCCAATTATAAAATTACAATAAAAAATGCCAAGTTTAAAATGAATTTTATTAAACATAATGCATTGAGTTATGCACATAATATCTAAATATCAAGAGTTAACAACTAATTGCAATATTTACATTTTTAGGTCCTTACTTTATTATTGATAATGAAAAATATTCATGAAAATAATTATATGTTATAACATCAAATGTAAAACATTGTATTAATCATGGGGAATGTAAATAATGTGAAAAGAATATGTTATTAATTATAAAGCAAAAGAAATAATATCAATTTTAATAAGTTGTCACAAAGAAAGGCTTTATTTTACTCATCAAAGGATAATTAGGGGAGGGAATGGGCAGCATGTACATTGCCATCATCTGCGCCTGTAAAAGGGATGGCATCAGAGGTAGTGGGGGGGAATGGGTGGTGGTTTGGGAGTCAGGTTTGGAAGACGGGTGGCTTGGTCTTGATGGGGAGGCTTGGTTTGTTAACTGGAAAGAGGCAGAAAGAGCTGATTGCTTCAATTGCTTGAATTCTTCTTCTGTCACATATGCGAGCTTGAAAAACCAAATGGATGAGCGTGGGGGAGGCAGGAATCCTTTCTGGACTTATCACTATCACTTGCATAGAATATAACAAGATCTGATAAGTCCTGGACAAATATAGAAGGGAAAATCTCATACCCCTTCTCAATTTGGGTGCACAGTTCATTGTATGTGGCAGGCTTTAAGCGCCTGAGAGCTTAACCAAAATTGTAAAGACATACATCTGCAAGATGAATTTCAGCGTGGCTGGTGGGGTAGGACCAACAGGTATGCCCTGCAGCCCTGATTTCCTTGATTTTTCACTCCTGTTGTTCCATCTCAGCACTCATTACAACTGTGTACACAACCTTATTGTGTAGCCCACTCCTCCAGCATGTCCTTAGCCCTGTCTGGTATGCATACCCATCTGCAGTGTTTGATATTGCTGAGTAATAATTGACACCCAATGGGGAAACTGCCAGTAAAACCATGAAAATTTGATACAAAATTGGGTCACACTTGTAGACATCAGATTGGATACGCTTCTCTCCATAATCTTGGATACTTGCAGAAATCTTGGCATACAACAAGAAGATGATGTCATTGCGCGTCCTCATTTCTCTCCCTTTAATAAATTAATAATGGTTGAATTTTATGGGTGAGTATCCACCAAACTGGGACTGCTGAGTACTTGATTGGACAAGATTCTAGCAGCAACCACAACTCTGTGCATCCACAAATTGACTGTTCTCTTATTTGTGAAATGTGAAAATGCTGTGAAGTCCCAGTTGGAGATAAACCTGGACCAGGGTCATCTGCAGGTCACGTTCCATGATGGCCATCATAAGGGGATGGGCTTTTTCACTATCAGTTTAAGTACAGGCTCCAGTTGGGGTCTTCTTGGGTGGGGGCCACAGTTGGTGTGGGCTCACAGGGTTGCAGCCACAATGGACTTTGCAAAACCCATCACAGCTGCAATTTCCCCAATGAACATAAGCATCCCTTGCTTTTTGGCCATTTCAAGAACAATTTCTGGGGTAATTAGCTTTCCTATGCGTCTTGAAGGCTGATTGGCTGGAGGTAAGATGTGTCTGTCTTGGGAACTAGGGTGTGCCATCTGATTGGCTGTTTCTGGATTCTGGATTTCCTGGGTGACCCATTGGCTCAATTGGTCAATTCTAGATGCTAGTGTTGATACATGATTTGGGTTAGAAGCTGCCCATGTGATGGGCAAACAGGGCCATGCTTGAGGACACAGAGAAATAACACACTCCTGGGTAGTGCTTGGGGAGGGGCCTGAGGGTTGGGAATGACCATAGAGGGAGGATTCACTATTAGAAGAACCAGAGTAGCCCTGCATGATTTTATCAAGGCCAGGGAACATCTTGTTTTTTTGGTTGTTATCAAAAGAAGGCATAATAAATTTTTATTAAAAAAATTAAACTCAAAAAGAGAAGTGTATATTTTAGTCACTTTTATTGTTATGTCAAGGGTCTGGATGTACAAGCATTCTGGCTACTGCCATCCTACTTAACATCCAGCCATTACCTGATTTAGTCCCCTTCCAATATACTTTTTGACATACCAAGAATGGTAACCAAGCAATATCACATGACATTCCAAGTATCCAGTGGCTTGAACTCATCTAGCACATGACCAACCCCTAGGTTTGATCCAACTAAATCCCCGCCACAGTCAAGTCTATATAAGTCTAAAGTATTATCCAATAAAACATACTTCTTCTCTTCTTTCTTAATTCCATATTTGAAGCTTCCCCAAAAGGCGCTCCTTATCACTGGTAGCAGCTACGGTTTTTTGACCATGCCCATGAGAGAAAAAATGACTGACCAAAACCTACCCAACTTTGCTCACGTACTCAACCAGGCCATATCCCAGGAGACCTGGAAAACGTACTTCCACGCCCACAACATTGATGAGGATATACCTAGTGGATGCACTGTATTCAAAGGTCTGGTCATACCCAAAGCATGCACCAAGATTATTCAATACATTTGCTCTCTTCAACCACAAAAAAACACAATACCACCTATCACAGGTGAAGTTACCAACACCAAATACATTGGTATTGACAAGTTCTTTGGTAAAAACAAAGAAAACATCATCAACTGGCTAGACCACTCAGCCGCTAAACTCCGCGCCAGCTGCATCCCCCACAAAAAATGGGTCCAGGAAGCCAGCAAGTGCCTGTACAAGGCCGCAGCTAACTGGTTTGCAACCTGGGTTGGCTCACAAACTGACGGCCAGCTTGACAACTGGGAAGAGTTCAAAGTGGACATCACCCACAATTTCTGTGTCACCAAATCCCTCCAAGACATCACAATACAGCACAGTGATCTTCCTCAGAAGACCACTATTGCAGTTTACGCCAACAAATTTGAGGAAATATGTCGCAAGATCCAAAACCCAACACAAGCTGGCAACGTACACACCAGAGCATCATTCATCAACATAATGAAACCCTCTGTTGCTTCCCTCATCTTCCCAGAGGCAAATACCTCCATGCCCGCGCTCATTGCAGAAGTCAAGTGCGCTGAAAAACGCGCAAACATGGAATATGCTGCACGTAACAGCAATTGCTCCTCAAACGGCAATGGCAGAGAAAACTCCAATGGCAACAAACGCCAAAATACCAACCATAGCAACGGCAACTCCAATTGCAATGATGGCAATTGTAGCCAAAGTTCAAACTGCTCCTCTCCCAAGAAAGAGGACACCACCAAAGTTAACAATGCTGAAGTAGCAACCCGCTATGAATCTGATCCCACATTCTCTGACCTCAAAGGTCTCAAAACAGAGGAACAGGGAAAAGAGGAGGGGGAACAGGCTTAAGTGCCCCTGTCTCCCCCTAACTTGACAAGAAATTGTACCAAGGCACAAACTTTGCTACTTGCATTCCCTGTGTCCCGCAGTCCTCCATTTTTATGAGCTTAAAAATTAAAGATTGCTCACAACTTCTTGTCTACCCATGTACTTACAAATCACATACACATAAAATTTTATTCAACTTCGGTGCACAACACACTATGGTTATCAAACCTTTTTTAACCAAGTACAAAATACCAGTTGCCAAATCCAACCTCAAATACGCCAGAATGGCAGACAAATCAAAGGTTCTACTTGAAGGCAAAATAACTCCCTTCATAATTGACCTCCAAGGCATACAAACGTCCATCAAAGGACTTGTCATGAACAACATAAACTATGACATTGTAGCAGGCATGGACTGGTTCACCCAAGTGAATCCCAGCGTATATTGGAAAACAAAAACCATGACCATCAAATGCAACGGAGTCAATTTCAACATCCTCAAAGAACCCAATGACCTCATCCTAAGAGACACAGTATTTGTCCAGGTCATAAACCAAGATGACTCAGAACATCTAACCAAAGATAGTACCCTCCACATAATGAGGTACATTGAGTTCAATAACATACAAACACAAAAGATCCAATGCCCAGAACTTGTGGCACTCCTAAATGAATACGCTCATGTATTCAAAGAGGAACTCACAGAGTTACCCCCAAACAGGAGTTTAAACATGGCATTGACATATGCAAAACCATGCCCAAACCTGCACCCCTCTAAAGACTCTCTCCCATGGAGACCCAAACCCTCAAAACACACATTGAGGACAATCTAGAAAAAGGCTTCATCCGCCCGTCTGAATCCCCATAGGGGGCAGCAGTATTCTTTGTAAAGAAAAAGGAAGGCACTCTACGTCTAGTAACTGACTATAGAGCTCTCAATGCAAGCACAGTAAAGAATAAATACCCCCTTTCACTCATAGAGGATCTGTTTGCAAGACTCTCAGGTGCCAAATTTTTCTCCAAAATTGACCTCACCTCAGGGTACAACCAGGTTGAAGTAAAGGAAAAGGACATACCAAAAACTGTGTTCTGTACGCAATTTATATCCTTTGAATGTAGAGTAATGAACTTTGGAATGCACACCTTTTTTAATCCCACTTCTTTGGAATTGAGAATTCTAAAAGCAAGTGATAAGCGCATAAAAAGGAGTCATCCCAGAGTTTAAACAAGGCTTTTAATAAAAGAAAGGTATGAACAACAACAACACCAGATCCTGGGCCAAGGTGGTCCAGGGTCAGAAGCGCCCTGTCAAGGACCAACTGGCATACTTTGCCAGAACCACCAAGAAGGGACCCTTTGTGCCATCTGAAGGGTGGCTCAAGTTTATCACTTCTGAAAGGTGGTTCCAGGATATCACCAGAGCCCTTCCCAAGTCCTTTATCCCCCATGGGATCAGAGTCAACTTTGGAGGCAACCCCACCAAGTTCCAGGAGGCAGCCAAGGCAATAGCCACAGCTTATCCAAAGGCGGTGTCCCTCCACCAGAGCCCTCTCAAGGACTTCTTTGACCTGGGCTTCCTCTGCAAGGAGGATGCAGATCAAGCAGCGGAAGAGATCTTCACCCTTTAGGTTACTGATCCCAAGGGGAAGAAGACCCAAATAGTCCTGCCCACCACCTGCACCAGATTCAACCAGGACACCACACTCTTCATGCCCTTTGAGGCCCTGCCTTTGGACATGCCTAGAGAGGAGGTGGAATCCCAGCTTCAGGACAGGATTGTCCAAGTATGGGGAAATTTTGCAGTTCAAACTGCTGAAGAACCCATACATGGGGCACCTGACCACAGCAAAGGCAATGGCTATGATCAAACCACATGAGAATAGCAGAATCTTGTCCATTCCACGCCGCGCTACCATACTGAAGAGTGATGGTTTGTTGAGTGGCAAATTCAAGGTCTTCCCAGAACAAACCCCACCCATCTGCGCACTTTGCTCTGCTCTTGGCCACAGAGAGGCTCTCTGTCCTACAACCATAGCAGGAGTCCAGGCCGCAGAACAAGACACCCCCAAGGAGCCCCAGAATACTGAGCCAACAGGTACCCAGACCAATGCTCTTGTAGCCCTAGCCTGGGGCACCATGGCTGAGTATGAGGTGATCAAACCAATCACGTTGCGCCAGAAGAAAGCTCATGCAAAGGCCCAAACTCAGCCTCAGTCCCACCCAATAATGGTACCTGAATCTGACCATGCAGAGGCACCTCAAACCACCCAAATGCATGCACAAGAGACCCAGTCCAGTAATGACACTGAAATGGATGGGCCAATGGAAAACCTGGCCCAGATGGAACAGGAACCCCTGGAAACCCAGCCTGGGTTTTATTGGCTGATTCCCTGTCTGCAGAGGCCCAAGAGAACGTGCCACTGGCACAAGAACATGCCTTTTCTGCACAGATTCAACTACCTTCTGCTAATGAGGGAGGTAGACCTAGACACAAGGCCCAATCCAAACTTGCTGCAGTAACCAAGCCAACCCCATACACAGTGGGAGAGCCTATCAAGTCCAAGGTTAATAAAAAACCAAAAGACTCCACAGCCAATGACAATAGTGGTCCCACTGCTGGTGGGGCCACGTTGGCATAGTGGCTACTGGAACCACAATCAAAATAGGGACTCTTAACATTGCAGGATTTTCATGCCCACAGTCCCAGGCAAAGAAGAGGAATATCCTGCTTTCCCTCAAGGCAGACCTGGTTGGCTTGACTGAAGTCAACTGCAGCACTGAGGCCGGGCCAAGTTTCCAGCGGCTCATGTTACCCCACACCACCATTTGGTCCACAAAATGTTGCATATGGATCAGAAGGGGTTCATCAATCAAAGCAACTAACAAACAAACATTCCTCATCGGCAGACTTCTAGTGGCAGATATTGATACCAGAAGTGAGAAGTTCACTTTTGCAGTTATTTACAGCCTGTCAACCAACATGGACAAAGCAACTTTCTTTACCCAGCTCAGGGAGATTGACTTCCCTCCAAATACCATCTTTGTAGGGGACTTCAACTTGTGGCTGCTTCCGGCGGACAAAGCCCCACCAGCACCACTTCCAGACCACACTAATTGGTTTGCAGACTGGCAGCAAGGCCTGGGACTTTTTGATGTTGCAAACTTTGAAGCTGGTTACCCTGCCATAATGACATGGATCAATCCCGTGGAAACAATAGAGTTCTCTGCATCCCACATTGACTATATATTCCTTTCACCAGGCCTAGAGGCTGTGTTTTTCCCCCAATTGCCTATGGACATCCTAGGGTTAAATCACTGACTCATTTACGCCTCAATTAAATTTGGGGATCAGGTGGCAGGCGCCACACAACAATCCCGAATGCTCCCAAACAACTCAAACCAACAATGGATTGGCAGATCAATAGCTGAGACCCTGAGATCAACAAAAAAACACAGGTGGGGGGACCAATGGGCCGCCATTAAAGCAAGTATTAAGGAACAGATTAGGAAGCAATCATCCCGTCTCATGACAGCTAAGAGAGCCTATGAACGCCGCATAACTAATACCATAAGACACCTTGAGGCAAATATGCCAAAACAGAAAAACGCGGGCTGGACGGCCGCCTGGCAAGCGGCCCAAGAAAAGCTGGCCAGGATTGAGCATAGCCGTTTGAATCTGGCCCGCCTCCAGGCTGCAACTTCATTGGCAATTAAGGGCAAACAACCCACCAAAGCCTTTTTCTCAATGTACAAGACAAGGGTTGCGCAGAAAACACTAGCAGAGGTTACAGTTAATGGTACAACACATTCAGCAAAGGAGGGGGTATTGGCTGCTACCCACACCTTCTACAGCAACCTGTATACCTCAGAGAGAGAACCAAATCCTACGGCCCTCAGGAAATGGTTGGAGGATGTTCCAGAAACACCCAAAATGATAGACCTTTAAAAACCAATAACAATGGAGGAACTGGAAGACGCCATCCAACTGTCACCAAAACTGAAGGCCCCGGGACAGGATGGGCTTCTGTATGAGTTCTACCGACACCATTTGCCATTATTCAAGACAGTTCTCCTTGAGGTATTTAACTTGGCCCTAAGGAATGGGTCCACCATCCCAGGGGGCGGCAATGGCCTGACAGTCCTACTCCACAAGAAGGGATCACAGGCCAAACTAAAGAACTGGCAACCTATCACGCTCCTAAACACTGACCAAAAGCTTTTAAGCAAAATCCTGGTGGCTAGGATGTGCAGGCTAATACCTCAGGCCACGCACCCTAACCAACACGGGTTTACTCTGGGCCAAAAATTTTCCAACAATGTGAACACTGTCACCAATATACTGCAGGATAAAGCACAGAACGGTGTTGCTATCTTCCTAGATCAGGAAAAAATATATGACAGGGTTTCATGGCCATACCTTGACGCTTGCCTGTCTGCTTACTCAGTCCCAGGAAATTTTAGATCATGGCTTAAATCCCTCCTTAGGGACTCGTCCATACAGGTGGCAACAGCCCATGGGGAAACGGAGGAGATCTTCTTGTCCCGGGGCCTCTGACAGGGTGACCCCCTTAGCCCTCTCCTCTACAACCTGGCCATTGATCCATGGATCAGACACCTCAGCTGTAAACTGTTGGGCCTGTGGGCACACGGACAGGAACCTTTCACAATCAAAGCATTTGCAGACAATTGTGTTGTAGGCCTGTCCTCCAAAAAAGATGTGTCCATTTTTATGAGGGCACTCAAGGACTACTTGGAACTCTCACAGGCCAAAGTGAACACCAATAAATCACAGGCCATTGTCTTGGGCAACCCAGGATTCAAACCCCCTCTATCCATAAAGCCGACCAGTGACCCAGTACGCCACCTGTGCGCATGGGTCAAGGTGGGGGGTTTTGACACACAGGTGATGGAATCAAACATCCTTAGCGCGGTTTTACGCTCCATGTCCTCCTGGCAGTGCAACCTGGTGACTCAGATTAGCAGGGTCCAGCTAGTAAATATACTTGGATACTCAAAATTCTGGTACACTGCACAGTTCTTCCCCCTCTCCCCACAATTCTTCCATAGTCTCAACAAGATTGTGCAGCACACACTTTGGCAACCTGGTACCCAGCCAATTGCCACTACAAAGCTGATTGGCAACAAGCTCAGAGGTGGGCTGGGCTTGTGCAATGTGTGCCAGACCTCAGCCAGTATTTTTGGTTGCACCATGTCCATGGTACTCTCCACCCATGGGAAAGAACCCCACTGGACCAACACATTCAGGACACAATGGGCCAGGGCTCTAGGCCTGAACCTGGCTCACAAGCAACACACTCTCAACAACTGGCTATCAAGGGTCACAACAGAGAGAGGACCACAGGGGATGGACCCATTCTGGAAATCTATGCTAGCTGAGTTCAAGGAGTATTGGAGTATCAGCTCATTCAGACCTTCAGCCGCCCATAGAGGCAGGGCAGGCCTGGTATGGCGCCCAATGTTCATGGGCCTCCCCGCTCACCCTGGGGCACCCATCCCAGAGCCCCCAAGGCCAGTGGTGATGCCAGAAATATTGGAGATACTCCCTCACAACAACACCAGTCTCAAGGTAGACCTGTTCTGGCGGTACTGCCACAAGGACATGATCAATCTGAAAATGCGCACAAACATGTGGAAGGTCCTCCAAAGAGTGTACCACACAGCTGACCAAGGCAACTGCCCAAACCCCACCTGCAACAGATGTGGGGCCCCCAACACCATGACACACAGGTTCTTTGAGTGCCCCCAGAGTAGAAGAATCTGGCAAGATGCATGTGCAATCCTCAGGCCTGCCCGCCCGTACTCCACACCCATGGAGGGTTCAGAGGTAGACTGGCTTTTCATTGATGCCCCTTCAAGAATTCCTGAGTCCTTTTGTGCAGCTGTATTCCACACCAGGCTGTGGGTGATCCACTCAGCTGTCATTAAATCCTTTGCCTCTACGCCTCACCCGGCATTTGCTCCAAACTCCCTTATAGCACACAAACTTGGGTGGATTATGAGCCAGGTCTTCTATGGTAATCCATCTAGCACAATGTGCCAGGAGCTCCCGGATGAATGGTCCTCAATCCCTGGCCTGGTCCTTTTTCCGGACCAGAATCAGGCAGTCTTTGTCATCCCCAAAGCAGTCCACCCGCCCCTCACCCCTCCACTCCCCTCCCCCCAAGGTTTTTCTCCAGGCCCTCCGGTTTCCTTGAACCCCCCCCCTTAGACCATCCCCCCTTTTTTTGATTGATCATCCTTTTATGGCCCTATGGGCTTGTTGTACCAGTCAGAAATGTCTGGGCAACCTGAATAAATGAACTTTGGGATGACCAACTCTCCCGCAACGTTTGTCACCATAATGAACCAAGCACTAAATAGCCTCTCAAATACATTATGCTACCTTGACAATATCATCATATTCTCAAAAACAAAAGAGAAACACCTCACGCATGTCCGCAAGACACTCAATTGACTTGCAAAGCACAAACTTTACGCAAAACCAAGTAAGTGCCAATTTATGGAAAAGGAACTCCTGTTCTTGGGCCACATTGTCTCTGAAAGTGGCATCAAAGCAGATCCAGACAAAATAAAAGCCATAAATAACATACAACACCCCACCTCCGTTAAACAAGTTAGATGCTTTCTTGGTATGGTAGCTTACCTAAGGAAATACATCAAAGACTGCAGAAAACTAACCGCACCAATCAATGACTTAACCAAGGGTAATGCCAAAAAGAAATTCATCTGGACTCCAGAATGTGACAAGAATTTCCATTTATTAAAACAAGCTCTGATTAAAGCACCAATCTTGCAATACCCTAACAATAACAGGTGCTACAAGCTTGAGTCAGATGCCAGTGACACCGCCATTGGCGCAGTCCTGCACATCTGCCAGCCAGGGAAGCAAGACTTCCTGCCAGTATGTTATGAAAGCAGAAGACTAACCAATACTGAGCAGAGATACCCAATACACAATAAGGAATTGCTAGCAATATACCACGCTTGCAAGAAATGGAGATGTTATCTAGAAGGACATTTAAACGTCCAAGTACTAACTGACCATAAATCTTTAATCTATTTTAAAACTCAGAACGCACTTGCACAGCAGCAAGCCAAATGGATGTCCTTGCTGGAACAGCTTAACCTGGACATCCAGTACAAAAAGGGGGCAGAGCTGGCCACAGCTGATGCTCTCTCTAGGCTATGTCAGCCAATAGAGGATCACCCTGACCACCTGGACCCTGACTGGCCAAACCTGTACAACACTGAGTATAAAACCAAAGGGAAAGACCCCTCAACACATCAACTGACCCACAATACATTAGTAAGGAACAAAAAGTATTTCCATGTATCAAATGGCACAGTATACCAAATTATTAATGACAAACATGATCTCCTACATCCCACTTGCACAAAGAGTTGACACCATACTAAGACATCACCGCCTGCTAGGCCATACAAAGGCTAACAACCTATACCTCACACTAAAAGAAATAGTATGGTGGCCCAACCTCAAGCAGGATATAGTTGATGTTCTGAAAAAGTGCACAATGTGCGAGAAGTACACCAGTACAAAGGCTCCTCAGCCAACAGTCAACCCAGTACCAGACCCTGAACCATTTAAGGTTTGGGGGCTAGACGTAGTGGGGCCCTTCCCAGAAACAAAGACAAACCAACATTTCTTAATTGTAGCTATTGACTTTGCCACACGCTGGCCCATCTGCTGGGCAACAAAGGACCACAAAGCAGAAACCATCAACTGTTTCATTAACAAAGCAATCATAGCCAACTATGGCACTCCAGACTACATCATAACTGATGGAGCAACAGAGTTATCAGGTCACATATTTAATGACAACTTGAAATCCAAAAACCTTAAACACTCCACAACCTCTCCATACAGGCCACAGGCCAACGGTAGAGTGGAACGCCTAAACAGCAGCCTTATCAGGACCCTAGAGAAAATAATGGATGGCAAAGCCAAAGACACATGGCCACTATACGTGAAACATGCATTATTAGTATCCCGAGTCTGCACCAACCAAGGGACAGGCTATTCACCGTTTGAGCTAACCTACAGGTACAAACCAGAAATAATCACCTGCAACAAACAGCCCTACATAAAGATCCCCCTGGGAAACCTCCCACAGTAGAGCAAGCACCAAACCTACAACACATCTGCCTCAAAGCAAAAATAGCTGAAATGAAGAGGCTCAAGACACAAAAGGTAACCTCCACAGAGGAGCCACTTCCCATCAACTCCCCTGTCTGGATTCTAGCTGGCAACAGAAAGAAAATAGACTCAGTACACAGGGGACCAGGAAGAGTCATCAAATACAGACCAGAGCACAACACTTACCTAGTAAAATTCCAAAGTGCCAAAAACCCAATTATCAAGAAATACCACAGAACCTGTCTCCGCCTCAGTAAAGGAGAGCACTCAACCAGACTGGTTCCAACTAGCAAACAGCTCCAGGAGCATCAGGCAGCAGCTGTTAAGACAAAGCCCCCTCCTGATGCACCAGAGTAACCCCTTAAGGGGGTGTCAAGGGTCTGGATGTACAAGCATTCTGGCTACCGCCAACCTACTTAACATCCAGCCATTGCCCAATTTAGAACCCTTCCAATATACTGTTTGACATACCAAGAATGGTAACCAAGCAATATCACCTGACTGTCCAAGTATCCTTTGACTCAAACCCATCTAGCACATGACCAACCCCTAGGTTCAATCCAACTAAATCCCTGCCACAGTTAAGTTTATATAAGTCTAAAGTATTATCCAATAAAACATACTTCTTCTCTTCTTTCTTAATTCCATATTTGAAGCTTCCCCAAAGGCGCTCCTTATCAGTTAAGTATGTTAAGTTGATGAATATTAGGATCTAAATTTTAGCTGTCCTAAACTGGAATATGGTGATTTTTGAGAATGCCTATGATTCCTAAAAGAATTAGCACAAATCCACTCTAGATCCTTTGAATTCCTGTTTGAGATGCCCATAAATTATATTTATTTCAAATTCACCTCATTTTTTATTTGAAATTTGGTTCTTGGATTTGGAAGTCCCACAATTTCATATTTGTTGATTTTTACATGTTGTCTATGATTTGTTAGAAATGTAGTAAATCTTGAATTATACATTAGAATCCCACATTTCTGATTCATGTATCTTGCATTTGTTTGCTGTGTTTAGTCTTTTGTTAGTTGAGTTATCTGCTCAAGAGATTCAAAATGTGCCAATTTAAATAAATCAAAAAAGTCAAATTAAATGGTTGATTTTATTAAATATTTTAATTTTCACTCAGGTGAGCATCCCGCAAAAGTGATTCAAAATTTGGACCAAGGATTTAAAAATCCCGCATTTTTATGTTTAAGTTCTAAATTTACAGTAGTAATATATTTCTTAATTTTCTTCAAAGTGCTAAGAAATACTTGCCAATCAATTATAGGGGCACAGCTGTTGTGAAGACATTATTCACAATGTTTTGATTTTTTCTTTGTGTGGTTATTTTGAAGACAAATTGCTCTTGTTTGCTTTTACCCTTCAAAATAGGTCTTTTTCCAAACTGGGAAATTCAATTGTTTAGTTTACTGATTCTTCACAACTCACTTTCTCCACTCATGCTTGTGGCAAGTGATCCTACTGTCCTGGTATTGTTTTGTGGTATTGTAAACCACTATATAATCTATTTCTTATGTACCAATAAAAATTTAGTTATATTCACATTTTTGTCTTTGTGTATCCAAGTACTTCAGCGCCTCTCTCTAGCCATAACTAGTAGAGATGATTCAATCAGGACCAAAAGTTAAATCAATAGCCTTCCCTGCAACTAACTAAGACTTAGTATGAATCCAATCCTAAGGTTAGGATTCCCTGTTGCGTGTCTGTGCTGCGCCTCATAACACAACAAAAATGGTGCTCACTACAGGGGCTGTAAGCCCCTTGGTTATCCCTTTTGCCACCATATTTGCAGGTCCTTTTCCTCCTCCTATACAAGAGCTAACTTCACCTGAAATTACCAGTCCTCCTATCAAAGAAGACATTGCAGACCCATCTATTGTTCCTAATGTGCTGAACCTTGGGAATGGTTCCCATCTAGTGGCCTACCCTTTGGGTACCCCTGACTTGGAACAATTCATGGCAGTAGCCCTTGGGATAGCCTGTGATGGGCCCATCCCCTTCCTCCAGTTGAAGTTCAGTTGGGCTGAATACTACAAATTGATTGTGGCTCCCCAATTTCCACAACATCTCCTCTCAGCAGCTGGCTCTGCTGAGCGCTTACTATTGTCCTTTGTGCAGCCTGCCTTGGCCCACCATTAAATGGTGTTAGGGCTCCACGTTCAAGAAATTTTGTCCCTTCAAGCTGTTGTCACTAATCACTGAGACCAGTTTGCTGCTTACCAGCAGTGGATCCACTGCCTGTTTTCCTTGTTATCTAATAACCAACACAACTCTATTACTTCCCAGGCTTGCTTGGTTACTTCTATAGAGCAAATGCGCCAGTCCATCCCCGAGTACATCAGGGAATGTCTACATGAGTTTCACCAATTAGAACAACCTTGGCAAACTCAAGTAGACTAAAACCTGAATGCCTACCTCTCTGACTTTGAGCAACTTGTGCAACACCTCAATGTGTTTAGTACCTATACCTTTGACCAATTACAACAAGTAGCAGATTGCACTGCTAGAGGTCTCTGCAATCTCAATGAAGAGTTTGATTAAGAGAGGACTACCATGGCTGCTGCCATTGCCAAACTTCAAGCTCAAGTGAATGAGTTGTCTACACCCTAGTCAGATTTTGCTCCTTCTCCCCCATCTGACAATTTGATGGACAGAGAGCAGAAACTATGGGACGCCATTTGTGAGCTACGTACATCCACTTGCAGCCAAGAACGTCCAGCAGACTTGCCACAGCCAGACCCTCAGGTGCTTGCGTTAACTGCCCAGGTTGCTGAACTACAGCAAGAGGTTGCCGCTTTGCGTGAGATTGTGGCAACTGCCGCTAGCCCAGTTGAGGTTGTCAAAGAAGATGGCTGCTTCCCTGGACTACCAGGTATCACTGCATCTAATTTGCTATTGAGTTGATTGCTCTAGCCAATGAGGTGGACTACCTGAAGCGGGATCACTCTAGTCTTGACAGGGATGTTCAGGAAATGAGTGAGTTAATTGATTCAGTAAACAACAGGTTTTCTCCCTGTCTCTCAGTGGGACCTTCCCTGACCTCCTGGTTGGCTGAGCTTTCTACTGTGGTAACCACACATTGTCAATGCTTAGATACTACCAAACAAAAGGCCAACCAGGCCAACAATGTGGGTGCTTGCACCCCTGAGACTTTGACTACGCTTGAGGAGAGTGTTTGCCAGCTGTGGGCAAGACAGCCCCATACAGAATCTGAAGCTGAGTTCTTCCCCCGTATAAATGTTCTCAATAGCAACAATGGTGGCCCTACCCTTGAAGAAAATTTCAAACCTACCTTTAAGCAAGTCTTTGACCCCAAAACATCCACCATTGCAGCTTTCCTGGCTATCTAAAAAACAGCTATGAGACAGGCCTCTGATGAGGGCAAGAATGAACCCATTCTAACCTGCTTGCACCCAACCTGCCAAGAAGTGGTGGTGCCAGAGTTTCCCACAATTGAGACTTGGGAAGAGATGAAACAGCTCTTGATTGAAGAGTTTGGTGGTGAACTTAGTTTGGAGGTGAAAAATGATGCTTTTATGCACATCACCTCTAAGCCCAAAGAGATTTTGGCTGAATTTGCAGACAGACTCTACATGGAAGGACAGCAGTTGATAACAAGTAGACAATTGACAGTCCATGAAGCGTACATGGCCTGTGCTCACACTCTCAAATTTAATCAGCTTCTGTGCCTCTATTTCAAAGCTCACAAGTCCATGCTCTCCTTGATGAAGATAATAAAGATGTTGCTCCAAGATATCCACTTGAACCACTCTGGAGCTGTTGTATGCAAGAATCAAGCTGCATCTAACTCTGTCTCTTCCTCTTGTGGCCCACGCATCCTTACTATGAACTCTCATAATCCTCCTAGACAAAAAGGTTGCCATAACTGCGGCCAGATATGTCACCACTCTTGAGTCTGTACCAACCCTTGAGTTGAAGGTGCCATTCCCAAGGACCAGGTGGGAAAAGAGCAGTCAATCTAGAGGCGGAGACGCTCTTGGTTGACAATCCAACCCAGTCTCCTCTAATTCCCCCGTCTGTGGCAGACTCTGAGCCCACCAGCACCAAAGCTCCTCCCATTCTGCTACAATTCCATGGTTTTTCCAATAACTCTGACATAGATAATTTAGACATTTATTATTCCAATGCCTACAGATACTCAGTTCTAGCAGTTTCCAAAACCATTGCTGTCTCTTACAAGCTACGCTCTGTGAAAATACAAAAACTGCCAAGTTTCTGCCCAAAGCCAAGGAGGTTGTCTCTTGTCCATACCTACCACAAGTTGATAGGTCTCCTGTGCTTGTGGAATCTTCTAAAAAAAGCTGCTGAAGTAGCTGATACTGTTTTAAGAATGTTTCAGTCTTGCTTTTTCTTCAAACTGTCTACAAAGCGTTTCCAGGCTTAAGATTCATGATCAAAAAGTGGGATAAAGAACTAACAAAAGCCCAAAATATTATGGCCGTCCTTCCACCCTTTGGTTGTACTACTACTTGTGTAGAGATATCCATCCTAAAGGTGAAGATCAAGGCCGTCTTGAACACTGGGTCTCCTGTTAATGTTGTCTTCTTGAAGCTTGTAAAGAAACTTAAGCTTTCTTCTGGCCTTAATTACTACCATTCTTATGATACAGCTGGGTTGTCCATGACTTGTACTATAGGGCATATTCCGCTCTCCCTATGCGGTTTGGCAAACTACTTTTGGCTGTACCTGCTGTAGTCTTGGAGAACAAGAGTTACAATCTTCTAGTTGGTACCCAATTCCTTAGGGAGTACAATGGGATCATCAACTTAAAAGACAGCTATCTCTCTATTTTAGGGTATAAAGTCCCTTTAATCTTTGAGTAGCCTATCAAAGATCCAGGAAAACTCCTCAAGACAAGTTCCTTAGAGTACCCAACTGGTGTCTTCACTCTGAAGTACTGTACCCACTTGTCCAACATGAAGTGTCCTTCTATGACCTGCCCTGCGTCTGAAGGATTCCACTCCTTGCCACTTCTTCTGTGACCATCCCCCCTGGCTCTCAAGCCATCTTGGACTCTCAGATATCATACAAGTTGCCTGAACACCCATTCTTAGAGCTGTACTCTCCTCCCTTGCTAAGTTACAACAAACCCTACCTCTGCCCCGGGATCTTAGATGTCTCTCACAAAGATCCTGTCCACTTGTTGCTAGCCAACTTAACAGTTCTCTCCATAAATGTGTCTAGAGGCCAGGTTGTTGGCTATGAAAAGTTGCTAAATGCTCCTGATGTGCTATCACTACATCCCTTTGGTACCTTCCAGGACTTCAACTTACCTGAAGACAAGCCACAGGTCTTATCTCTGTTCACCGCTCAGGACTTCCTGCAACTATCCCTAGTCCAACAGAAAGAGGTGCTCAACCTGCTAGATAATTTTTCAGATATCTTTGCTAAAGATAGCACTGATTATGGTCTAGCTAAAGGATTTATTCATCAAATTGATACTGGTGATGCTCCCCCTTCTGAGCTAAACCTTACTGCCGTAGTCAGGTAGAAGACGCTCAAGTGTCTAAGGATCTCAAACAGCTACTAGATGCTGGGTTGCTTGCTCCTTCCCAAAGTCCATGGGCCTCCCCCTTGCTCATCCTAAAGAAGAAGGATGGGGGTCATTGTATTGTGATGGACTACCGACAATTGAACTCTTTAAACAAGAAGGACTCTTACCCCTTGCCGCATATTGATGATGCTCTCTGCTGTCTTGGAGGATCTAAGTTCTTCTCCACAATTGATCTGGCATTTGGATACTGGAAAGTTGAACTTTTGCCCAAGAACTGCCAAAAGGCCACACTCATTACATCTGAAGGGCTTTTTGAGCCTACATGTATGCCGCAGGGACTCTGCAATGCCCCAGCCGCCTTTCAAAGGGCCATGGACTCCATCCTCTGCAACTTGAAGCTGTCATGTGTCCTAGTATACTTAGATTATATAACTGTCTTCATTGCTATCTTTATCAACCACCTGGCTCACCTCAAAGAAGTGTTCATAAAGATTCAAGAGGCTGGCCTCAAGCTAAAACCATCTAAGTGCACTTTCTTCAAAGAGTGCCTTGAATTCTTGGGCCATGAAGTAATCCAGACAGTGATTCACCCAATGACCAAGAAGGTTGAAGCCATCAACAAAATGCTTCCCCTACCAACCTGTGAGAGGTACAAGTCTTTTTGGGTATGATGGGTTACTACAGGCAGTTTATCCCCAACTTTGCTAATACTAGTGAACCTCTAGTCTATCTGTTACGTAAAGTCCCTCTTGAATGGACTGCAAGCCAGAAGCAAGGATTTGAGACCCTTAAGCAAAAACTCAAAGAGGCTCTCATCCTAGTGTATCCTGACTACAATAAGGAGTTCATCCTATACACTGATGCTAGCAACCTTGCTATTGGGGCCGTTTTGGCCCAACTAGACAATACAGGTGTGGATCATCCTGTGGCTTATACTTCTTGTGTCCTAAACAAGCATGAGAAGAACTACAGTGTTACAGAGAAAGAATGCCTCACTGTGTTGCATGTTGTCAAACAGTTCCACCACTACATGTATGGCACCCATTTTACTGTTGTCACCAACCACAATTTGCTAAAGTGGTACAAAAGCTTAAGGAGCTAGAAAGACAATTAGCTAGATGAGCTCTCCGCCTGCAAGGTTATGACTCCACTGTGCTACAATGTCCCAGGATTCAACATCAGAACGCTGATGAATTATCCAGAATGCCCATCCTTGCTCTGCATCCTGCTGAGGCTGATCAACTGTATGAACTAATTAGATATCCTTCCTCTTGGGAAAGCAAGACAGAAGAAGTCTGATTAGCTCTTTCCAAACTATCTGATAATATGCTTATTTGAGACAATCAGCTCTTCGAGAAAGTACTAGACCAGTACCTGCCTTATGTACAACCTAGTCTTTGCCTTTTGTTGGTGCTACAAGCTCATAAAGAGACCGAGCATGGGTGCATTGCCAAGACCTTTGACTGGCTCCAGAAGAGTTACTTCTGGGAAACTCTTTGCCTGCTGATTACAGACGTCATAGCTAGTTGCCACAATTACCAGCTCCAGAGACCGCAAGCTGCCTCTCAAAAGTTTAAATTAGTTCCCCCTCAACATGCCTTTCACACTGTCAGTATTGACGCTGTAAGTGCTCTTCTCTGCTCCTGCTCTAGTTGTTGCTTTATCCTAATTACTGTCAACCACTTCAGCAAGTGGGTAGAAGCTTGCCCTACTAAGGACATCACTGCTAAGACAACTGCTGCCTTCCTGTTACAAGATGTTTTCTATAGCCATGGCTGCCCTCAAGTGTTGCTATCTGACACTGGGACTAATTTCAAAGCCAAGATGGTAACCTCTGTTGTTGAGGCCTTGGGGTCCCACCAGTCCTTCTCTACCCCCAATAAGCCTTCTATCAATGGGGCAGTCAAGCTTGAAAATTCAACACTGGTTTCTATCATCAGGAAGCTCACTTACTCTGACGCTACAAACTAGGATCTATACTTACCTGCTGCTCTCTTTGTGTATTGCCTTAGCAAACATTGTGTCACCGGATATTCCCCCTTTGCTATACTTTATAGGTGTGAGGCTACCACTCTGTTGCTCTTGGGGGCCCCTACTCTCCTCTGATAAGGCCATGAATCCTGACAACCATATCTATAGTAAATACCACTATTCACCATGTTTCAATTTCGCCTTTGGTGGGCCATTTTGAAGATGAATCTCTTGCTTTCGCTTTTTCCTCTCAAAATGAGTTGATGACTGAATCAGGAAATACAATTGTTTGGTTTCTTGACTCTGCGCATCTCACTTGCCCCACTCATCCTTGTGGTGAGTGATCCTACTGTCCAGGTACTGTTTTGTGATAAAGCTACACAGTATATATTCCATTTCACTTCTACAAATAAAATTTAAATTCTATTCACATTTTTGACTTTTTGTCTTCCAGTACTTCCGCGCCTCTCTCTAGCCACAACTAGTAGAGATTATTCTTCCAGGGCCACAAGGTAAACACATTTGCCTTCCCTGTCATCTAACCAAGACTTAGTACAAATTAAATCCTAAGGTTAGATTTTCCTGTTGTGTGTCTGTGCCGCGCCTCAGAACACAACAAAAATGATGCTCACTACAGGAGCTGTAAGCCCCTCAGTTATCCCTTTTACATCCACGTTTTCAGGTCCTTTGCCTCCGCCTATACAAGAGCCAACTTCACCTGAAATTACTAGCCCTCCTATTGAGGAGGATATTGCTGACCATCCTATTATCCCTATTTTAATGAACCTTGGGAATGATCCCTGCCTAGTTGCTTACCCCATGGTTACCCCTGGCTTAGAACATGTCATGTTGGTAGCCCTTGGAATAGCCCGTGAGGGAGCCATCCCTTGCCTTCAGCTGCAGTTCAGTTGGGCTGAATACTACAAATTAATTATGGCTCCTCAATTTCCACAGCATCTCCTCTCAGCAGCTGGCTCTGCTGAGCACTTACTATTGTCCTTTGTGCAGCCTGCCTTGGCCCACCATCAGATGGTGTTGGGGCTCCACATCCAAGAAATCTCATCTCTACAAGCAGCAGTTACTCATCACTGGGACCAGTTTGTTGCTTACCAACAGTGAATCCATTCCTTGTTCTCCTTTTTATCTGACAATCAGCGCAACTCTGTTACCTCCCAGACCCATTTGGTTAATTCTATTGAACAAATGCGCCAGTCCATCCCAATTATGTCAGGGAGCGTCTACAAAAGTTTCACCAGCTAGAACAACCCTGGCAAACTCAAGTAAATTCCACCTTGAACGCTTATCTCTCTGACTTCAAACAACTTGTGCAGCAGCTCAATGCATTCAGCATGTCTTCTTTCAAGCAACTACAGCAGGTAGCGGACTTCACTGCTAACAGCTGTAATGAACTCAGTACAGTGTTTGGTCAAGAGAGAGCTGCCACCGCTGCTGCTATAGAAAAACTCCAAAGTCAAGTGAATGAATTATCTGCGTTAAGCCAGATGTTCTGCCCTCTCCCCCTTCTGATGATTTGATGGATAGAGAGCAGAAAATATGGGATGCTATTCATGAGCTTCATACAACTACTTGCAGTCAAGGACGTCCTACCAAAGCCCCTCAACCTGACCCCCTGGTTCTTGAACTGACTACCCAAGTTGCGGAGCTACAGCAAGAACTTGCCGCCCTACGTGCAATGATGGCAACTGCTGCTAGTCCAGTTGGGGTTGTCAATAAAGATGGCTGCTGCCCTGGTTTATCTGGAGCACCTTGAATCCAATGCTCTAGGGAACTAATTGCCCTAGCTAACAAGGTGGATCATCTGAAGCAGGATCATACTGAGCTGGATAGAGATATACAAGAGATGAGTGAATTAATTGATTCTGTAAACAACAGGTTTGCCCCTTGCCTCTCAGTGGGGCCATCCCTTACTTCTCAACTGGCTGAGCTGTCCACGGTAGTAACTTCTCAAGGTCAACGCCTAGATGTTACTGAATGTCAGACTACTCTAGCTAATGATATGGGTGCCCGCGCTGTTGAAACCCTGAATACCCTTGAGGAAAGTGTTTGACAGCTGTGGGCAAGACAGCCCCCTCCAAATTGGAACCAGAATTCTCCCTGCGCATAAATGTACTTGATATTAACAATGGTGGTCCCACTCCCAAAGCACACTTCAAGCCTACCCTTAAGCAAGTCTTTGATCCCAAAACCTCAACCATTGCAGCTTTCCTAACTATCTATGAAACTGCCATGAGACAAGCATCAGATGAGGTTAAGAAGGAACATATTTTGACCTGCCTACACCTGACTTGCCAGGAGGTGGTGGTGCATGAACTACCCATCATTGAGACGTGGGAAGATATGAAGCAGCTTCTTATTGACAAGTTTGGTGGTGACCTTAGCCTGGAAGTGAAAAAGGACGCCTTCATGCACATATCTTTCAAGCCTAAAGAGACGCTAGCTGAGTTTGAAGACAGATTATACATGGAAGGACAGCAACTGATAACAAGCAGATAATTGACAGCCCATGAAGCTTACATGGCTTGCGGTCAAGCCCTCAAAGTTAACCAGTTTCTGTGCCTTCACTTCAAAGCCCATAAAGCTATGCTTTCCTCTATGAAGAGCATAAAGACGCTGCTGCAGGACATGCACTTTACCCATTCTGGAGCAGTTGTTAGTGAAAGTTGAGCTGCTTCTAACTCTGGTTCATCTTCCTGTGGTCCTCACATTCTTATCATGAACTTGCAAAATCTTTCTTGACGCCAAGGGTACCACAACTGTGATCAGATAGGTCACTATTCTTGAGTCTGCACCAACCCACGGGTTAAAGGAGCTGATCCAAAAGAATAGGCAGGAAAAGAGCAGTCAACCTAGAGGCAGAGACGCTCTTGGTTGACAATTCTTCCCAGTCTCTTTCTATCCCTCCCTGTATATCTGAATCTGAGCCTGTTGTTAACAAGGCTCCTCCTATCCTCCTATTGTTCCACAATATCTCTGACAACTCTGATCTGTATGACTCTGATACAGACAACACCAATGCATATGGGTACTCTGTTCTGGCTGTTCCTGAAACCATTACAGTCCCCTATAAATTGCAATCAGGAAAGACTACCACTACCGCTAAGCCTTTGCCTGAAGCCAAAAAAGTTGTCTCTTTCCCTTACCTCACTCAAGCTAAGAGGTCCCCTGTGCTTATGGAGTTGTCATAAGAAGCTGCTGAGGTTGCTGACGCTGTCTTCAAGAATGTATCTGTTTTGCTCCCTCTTTAAACTGTTTATAAGGAGTTCTTGGGGTTAAGATGCATGATTGAGAAGTGGGATAAGGAACTAGCAGAGGCTCAAGATATCCTGGCTGTCCTCTCATCCTTTGGTTGTACTACCACTTGCATAGAGATATCCATTCAAAAAGTGAATATTAAGGCAGTTCTAGACACTGGCTTGCCAGTCAATGTTGTATCCTCCAAGCTTGTGAAGAAACTCAAACTTGCCCCTGACCTTAATTATCACCAGTCATATGGCACAGCTGGACTGTCTATGACCCGCGCCATAGGGGCTTACTCCACTCTGCTCATGCGGTTTGGCAAGCTTCTTCAAGCCGCGCCAGCAGTTGTCTTGGAAAACTAGAGTTACAATCTCTTAGTTGGCACTCAGTTCCTTAGGGAATATAATGGGATAATCAACTTGAAAGATGGTTACCTCTCCATTCTGGGATACAAAGTCCCTCTGATCTTTGAAGAGCCATTTAAAGTTCCTGGAAAGCACCTGAAGACGTGCACTTTGGAATACCCCACTGGGGGTTTCATCCTCAAATATTGCACCCACTCTTCAAACATGAAATGTCCACCCATGGCTTGTCCTGCATCTGAGGGGATCCCTCTCCTAGCCACGTCCGCTGTCATCATCCCCCCTGGCTCCCAGGCCATCCTAGACTCTCAGATATCATATGAACTACCTGAAAAACCTTCTTGGAGTTGTACTCTCCCCCCTTGTTAGGACACAACAAACCTTATCTCTGTCCTGGAATCCTAGATGTCTCCCATAAGGACCCTGTTCAATTATTGGTAGCCAACCTGACTGCCCTCCCCATGACCGTGTCCAGGGGGCAGGTTGTCAGATATGACAAGTTGTTGAGTGCTCCTGATGTCCTGTCTCTTCATCTCTTTGGCATGTTCCAAGATTTTAGCCTACCTGAAGATGAACCCCAAGTCCTATCCTTGTTCACTGCACAAGAATTTCCACAGCTGTCCCTGGTTCAACAAAAAGAGGTGCTAGACTTGCTAGACCAACTTTTTGACATCTTTGCTAAAGACAGTACCAACTATGGGTTAGCCAAAGGTGTTATCCATCAGATTGACACTGGCAACGCCCCCTTTTGTGCTAAACCATATTGCTGCAGCCACGTGGAGGACGCTTAGGTATCTAAAGAGCTCAAATAACTGTTGGACGCTGGGCTGCTGGCACCTTCCCAAAGTCCTTGGGCATCCCCGCCACTCATCTTAAAGAAGAAAGATGGAGGTCATTATATTGTGATGGACTACTGCCAATTTAATTCTTTGACCAAGAAGGACTTGTACCCCTTGTTGTGTATTGATGATGCTCTCTGACGTCTTGGAGGCTCTAAGTTTTTCTACGCAATGGATCTGGAATCTGGATACTGGCAAGTTGACCTATTGCCTGAGGATTGCCAAAAAGCCGCACTCATTACATCTGAAGGGCTGTTTGAGCCTACTCGCATGCTGCAGGGACTCTGCAATGCCCCAGTCACCTTCCAAAGGGCCATGGACTCCATCCTCTGCAACTTGAAGCTGTCATGTGTCCTAGTATACTTAGATGACATAACAGTTTTCAGCGCTACCTTCACCAATCACCTGACTCATCTCAAGGAGGTGTTCATAAAGATTCAAGAAGCTGGCCTTAAGCTAAAACCTTCCAAGTGCACCTTCTTCAAAGAACGTCTTGAATTCTTGGGTCATGAAGTAACCCAGACAAGGATTCTCCCAATGACTAAGAAGTTTGAAGCCATCAACAAAATGCTTCTACCCACCAACCTGCAAGAGGTACAAGTCTTTCTAGGGATGATGGGCTACTACAGACAGTTTTCCCCTGAATTTGATAATACTAGTGAACCCCTAGTCCAGCTGTTACGTAATGTCCCTTTTGAATGGACCGCCAGTCAGCAGCAAGCCTTTGAAACCCTTAAGCAAAAACTCAAAGAGACACCAATCCTAGTGTATCCTGACTATGATAAGGAGTTCATCCTATACACTGATGCTAGCAATCTTGCTATTGGGGCTATTCTGGCCCAACTAGATAACAAGGGTGTAGACCATCTTGTGGCTTACACTTCCTGCAAGCTAAACAAGCATGAGAAGAACTACAGTGTGACAGAGAAGGAGTGCCTTGCTGTTCTACATACTGTCAAGCAGTTCCACCACTATGTGTATGGCACCCATTTCACTTTGATTACTGACCATGCTTTGCTTAAATGGTTACAATAACTTAAGGAGACAGAAGGGCGCTTATCTAGATGGGCCCTACGTCTGCAAGCTTACAACTTCACTGTGCTCCATTGCCCTGGGATTCAACATCAGAACGCTGATGGGCTATCCAGAATGCCCATTCTTGCTTTACATCCCGCAGAGGCTGACCAATTGTACAAACTAATTGGATACCCTTCTTCTTGGGAAAACAAGACAGAGGAGGTCCAACTGGCCTTGTCCAAGCTATCCAAAGTTACCCTCATATGCGGCAATCAGCTCTTCAAGAAAGTACAAGATCAATATCTGCCTTATGTACAACCCAGTCTCTGCCTCTTGATGGTGTTGCAAGCTCATAAAGAGACTGGGCATGGAGGCATTGCCAAGACTTTTGACTGGCTTAAGAAGAATTAATTCTGGGAAAACCTTTTCCTGCTGATCCCAGACTTCATAGCTAGTTTCCATGACTGCCAGCTGCAGAGGCCTTGAGCTGCTGCCCACAAATTTGAATTAGTTCCCCCTCAACATGCTTTTCATACTGTAAGTATTGACGCTGTAGAGACTCTCCCCTGCTCACATTCTGGGTGTTGCTTTATTATGATTGATGTTAATCACTTCAACAAGTGGGTAGAGGCTTGCCCTATAAAGGAAATCACAGCTAAGACAACTGCTGCCTTCTTGTTACAGGATGTTTTCTACCGCCATGGCTGTCCTCAAGTGTAGCTCTCAGATAATGGGACTAACTTTAATGCTAAGTTAGTAACCTCTGTTGTTGAAGCTTTGGGGTTGCACCAGTCTTTCTCTGCACCTATAACCCTTCTACCAATGGGGCAGTCAAGCGTGAAAATTCAACACTGGTTTCTATCATCAGGAAGCTCACTTACTCTGACGCTGCAAACTAGGATCTATACTTACCTGCTGCTCTCTTTGTGTATTGCCTTAGCAAACATTGTGTCACTGGATATTCCCCCTTTCCTATTCTGTATGGGTGTGAGGCTACCACTCTGTTGCTCTTGGGGGACCCCTACTCTCCTCTGATAAGGCCATGAATCCTGACAACCACATCAAGGATCTATTCAACCACATAATTTATATAAAAGCCACTGCCTACACTTCAGGATACAAAACTAAGATGCTTGAGCTTTCTCCCAATAATGCTGGACTCTCCCCTTTGCCTGAGTTTGTGTGTTGGTCACCATGTTCTTTACTACCAACACAGAGTGGGTGGGCGCGCGCATAAATTGGACACTCTGTGGATTGGCCCTTTGGAAGAACCTTTAAACAAGGGTCTGAATACACTGTAAAGCTCCTCTCCAGTGGTTGTTCCTTTGCTTGAGTGCATGCCAAGTTCCTCTGCAAGTACCACCCCCCTAAGGCCAATCTAGGGGAGGGCAATATTGTGAATACTGCTATTCACCATGCTTCAATTTTGCCTTTGGTGGGCCATTTTGAAGACAAATCTCTTGCTTTTGCTTTTGCCTCTCAAAATGAGTTGATGACTGAATCAGGATATACAATTGTTTAGTTTCCTGACTCTGCGCAGCTCACTTGCCCCACTCATCCTTGTGGTGAGTGATCCCACCGTCCAGATACTGTTTTGTGGTAAAGCTACACATTATATATTCCTTTTCCTTTTCATATTCACCAATAAAAATTAAGTTCTATTCACATTTTTGTCTTTGTGTCTTCTGGTACTTTGGCGCCTCTCTCTAGCCATAACTAGCAGAGATTATTCATCCAGGGCCACAAGGTAATCACATAGCCTTCCCTTCCATCTAACCAAGACTTAGTACAAATCTAATCCTAAGGTTAGTGTTACGGTAGAAAATTGAATGAAAGGGATAGTGCGCCCTTGCAAAACCAGAAACTAGTGAAGAACCGCTGCAAAACCCTTGAGAGAGATAGACAACTTAAATGCTGTTATTGACAAAAAAAATGGGTCCAAGCTGGGGTTGCTCAGATAGCCCTGGAAAATCTGGATCTGCCTTATTTTTATCCAAATAATTATGACAAGAAAATTATGTTTTATACGCTGTTTGGAGATGGCAGCGCTTGACCCACTGGTTGCCCAAAAATTTTGAATTATGACATCATCAACGTAAATTCCAATGCTGGACCTCCCACTACTGAAAATATTCTTAACAACTAATCAGATGCTGAAAAACCCCACCACCCCCCTCCTGAAGCACCTTAAGACTTCCCCCATCCCACTCTAGAAACTTGTTTCTAGATAGCTTATTATCCCTGAGAGAAATAAAATCATCTCATTTTTCAAAAACCCATTATGCTAGACCACTTGGGCCTTCTGGTCCCAGTTGTTGATAGTTTAATCACTTCCTTCCTGACATTGGCCGCAGAATCCCTCACCGTGCAGTGGCCTTCCCTGTACTTGGCTTTGCAACCGTCATATTTTTCTGATTTACCCCTCAAAATCCTGTTCCTAATTTCTGTGCTCATATTAATGTTTTGCTATACCAACCTTGGCGCAAAATCAATCAGCCCCTCTTACCAATTTGGCTTGGTACTCTTAAAGAAGTTGACAATTTATTTGATTTATCCTGATCATTTTTCTTTAAACAGTTCTTTGCGCCACTTTATTCTTACAGTTAGGATTTCCCGTTGTGTGTCTGTGCTGCGCCTCAGAACACAACAGGCAACCTCAGTACTGACCATCAAATGTGAAGGTGTCAATAACCAGATCTACCCTGACTCAGTAGACCAGCTTCTATGTGATCATGTCTTTGTACACATCACAGAGACCCTGGGAAAAAAGGAGAACCTCAAGGCAATTGACTGGGACTCCTGCCAGTACAATATCATACATTTCAAGGACTACCAGGATACCACTACTCCTCAGGATTGGGAAATTGTAGCCTGCAATCCAGAAATCTTCAAAGAGGCTCTACCTGGGTTGCCCCCTGAAAAGCATATTCAACACTCCATCCAACTCAAGGGGGCTGTACCCAAGGCGCGCCCTATCTACAGGCTGACCCCAAATGAAGACAACACCTTACGCACCTACCTCAAGGAGGCATTGAAGAAAGGACTTATCCGCCCCTCACAGTACCCTTTTGGTGCTGCTGTATTCTTTGTAGTGAATAAAGATGGTACCCTGCACCTAGTCACATACTACCAAGCCCTAAAAAAAGTTACTATCAAAAATTGTTACCCACTACCACTCATTGACAACCTTTTTGATGCTTTGGGCGGCGCCACAGTCTTCTCCAAGATTGACCTAACCACAGGCTACAACCAAATCTGTATCAAGGAGGAAGATATAACCAAAAAAAGCCTTTCACACTAAATATGGTTCATACAATTGTGTGTTACTCAACTTTGGAATGGCAAACACCCTGTCAACCTTTGTGACTTTCATGAACGAGGTGTTTGCCCCCCACATTGGCAAGCACGCCTTGGTATATCTGGACAACATTATTGTCTATAGCCCCTTGGTAAAACAACACCACAAGGACTTGGAGGCAGTCTTTGATACCCTGACGCAACATAAGCTGCTAGCCAAGCCCTCCAAATGTCAGTTCTTCTGCAAACAGTTGCCCTTCCTGGGACACATAGTTTCAAAAGATGACATTAAAACTGAAAGCCAGAAAATCCAGGCCATTTGCAAAATGCCACCTCCAAAGGAAAAATCAGAACTTTTCATGTTCTTGGGAATGATTGCCTATGTACAGCAATTCATACCCTACTGCGGCGTTCTGACTGCACCCCTGTCTGCCATAACTAGCGCCAAATCAAAGTTTTTATGGATCCCCCAACGTGACCTCTGCTTCAGACATCTTAAGGAGAAACTCACAGTGGCACTCATCCTTCAATACCCCAAACATGATGATAATATCAAATGGAGACAGACGCCTCTGACACGTCCATTGGAGGAGTACTACAAATCAAAAACAATGATGGTGACTTCCTATCTGTGCCTATGAATCACGCAAATTGACATATGGCAAGTGCTGGTACCCTATACATGACAAGTAGTTGTTAGCAATTGTGCACTGCCTGATCAAATGGCATCTTTACCTAGAACAACAGGAGGAGTTCACAGCATTGACCAACCACAAGTTGCTTATATACTTCAAAACACAAGCAAACTTATCCTGTTGTTAAGCCCACTAGATGGATCTCCTGGAGAGGTTCAATATGGTCATACAATATAAGCCTGTTCCAGAACTTGCCATGGCGGACGTACTCTTGCGCCTGTACGTCAGAGCCACAAGAGGCAAGAATGGGCTTGACCCAGACTGGCCTCTCCTGGTGCTCCGGACAAAGGACAAGGGCTTCCCCCTGCTACCACAGACATAACAAAAGAAACAGTCATTAAGAATGAACACCTATTTGCAGACGTGTATGGGACCTTACACCAAAAAAATGACCGACAGAGCCACCATCTCTTATGTCCCCACACATCAACAAGTTGACACAATCCTGAGTTACCACAGAGACCTAGGGCACACAAAAAGCCGCAACCTCTATGAATTCCTCAAACACAAAGCATGGTGGCCAACCCTATACTGGGATGTCCAGGAAGTCTTGGACCAATGCAAAGTATGTGAGAAATTTGCAAAAAGCAATACCCCACCTAAATCAGTACTACCTATTTGCTCACAACTGCCCTTCAAGGTATGGGCCCTAAACATTGTGTTCCCCATGCCAGGGGAACACAACAAAAAGAAATACATCATTACCGCAATAGACTTTACCACGCAATGGCCAGTAGCACAAGCAGTTAAGACACATACTGACAACAATGTACGGCAATTCATAGGAAAAGAAATCAGCAGCAAGTTCAGAAAACCAGAACTCCTGATAGCCAACAGAGGCAAAGAATTCACCTCTGAAGATACTGACGTATACCTCACCAAGAATGGGGTCAAGCACACGGTGACAACACCTTACCATCCTCAGGCCAATGGATGTGTGGAGCGGCTGAATGGCAGCCTCGTGCAAGCCTTGGCCAAGCTCACCGCCAGGAGACCTGAGGACTGGTACAAGCAGCTTCTAACTGCATTGCTCGTATGCCGGACTCGTGTGAACAGATCCAACAGTAAAAGCCCCTTTGAGTTAGTTTATGGAACACAACTCAACATCATCCAAGCACTATCAGGACCTAAGTTGGAAATGCCCAGAAAGGTTTCACCCCGCTCAGATCCTCAGGTCACACAGGCCAATATTGGTCAATCAGAAAGAAAGGAAAAGCGTCTACAAAAGACCTTCATCCCCATCCAAGACAGACATGAGGTCGGCAACAAATTCTGGGTCATGAATACCGACAAGAGTAAAATACAGCCAGAAAAAGTGGGCCCTGCCATCATCCTAAAGGTAAACAAAAACAACACTTACCTCGTACAAGGACTCAGAAAATGCAAGCAAGACAAAGTCCTCTACCATGATTGCCTGAGATCCTGCAAAGCAAGACAGAAACAACGCAAGACCGTTCTACCTGCCACCAAACAACAATTAGACCAGTATGGCGCCCAGGCCCCTGACAACCTGCCCCCAGAGGAGGCTGCCCTTTAGTTGGGGGGAGTCAAAACAGCAGGCTTGACCCACCAGCAAGGTTCTGAGTAAGCAGGTTTGTGACCTGCAATCCAATTATCCAGCCACTTGAAGCTAGGTTAGGAAGTTGAATCACATTTCCAAATACAACAACATGAACAGAGGCTGATCCCTTCAGTGGATACCTTGTTTTGGCACTTGACTCATTACAAGGATCAGGCCACCCCCTTCACCATCCCACTGTATGATCAACACTGTCATGTTTCTACTGTCCACGATTCACAGTGACTATATAATACATATCTCTCAATAAAGAATATTATCTAGTTTCTAAATATTTTTCCCCTTGTAACTCTGCAAAAACAGCACAGTTACAACACTATCAAAATAAATGATATAGATTGGTATTAAACTGACATCCCTGATCACACAAGGCCATGTAAGTATGGCAATAGCAATGTAAATCTCATCTACTGGCATCCAGAACTACCCTTTCAAAAGCTAGATACATATACCACAAAGCTTTACCCAGGGTAGCTGCCTCAGATACCCATTTGAAAGATGCTGTGGCATCTAAATTTATCTCTTAAAACATAGCTTACATAAGAGCTAAGGACAAAGCCAGTAAGAATAGTGCATCAGAAAGCAATCCCAGTATTTAGAGACTAAAGCTGTAGCTTTGTAAAGGCCTTTTCAGGATGTTGCCAGTATGCCTAGATGGGTTGTAATACTGCATGTTGCTTAAGGCTCTTTCACGCCCTATCTGAAGCATGCTTTTAAGAGTGTGTTTAAAGCAGTGATATATAAGATATCTTTTGCAGCTGATTGGATGAGAATTTTGATTTGAATTTAGAAAGGTAGCATGTAGAAGGGTGGGTATTATTTGAGATTGTCTTGTATAGTTAGCATCAATCAGAAGCATTTACTGAAGATGTCTGTAAACTAAAGTGTAGTACCAAGCCAGAAAAGGCAAAGCTGTTGGTTATTAATCAAAGAATAGGGCAGGGCATTTCTCAAGCTTCTCTATAAATTTCAGGTAGTAGGTGACGGATCCTAGGTAGGGCAAGGTGTTCAGCCTCTTTAGGTGGGATGTGGCAGCATCCAGCAACGTAAGCTCGGCTGGCTCCAGGCTCAGCCTATGGCGCGAGAGGAATATGATGCAATGGGTAAACTTGCACAGATAGTACCAGTGAGTATAGGTTTTGTGGATCTTGATGCCCCAGCGGAGAGCACACAGGGCGCAATCCACTGCCTTGCGGGTGGATTTCGAGGAGGGAGGCGGGAGGCAGAGTGGTACGAAGTTGGTGGTGGAGCGATAGAGGCGCATTGTGGCGAGCAAAAAGAAGTAGTAGGCAAAGTAGAAGCTGTAGACGAATGGGAACTTGATTGGCAGTCGATGCAAGCCAGTCATGAACTCGAGGCTGATTCGCTGGAGATTCGCTTCCAAGTGGAGTAGCCGAGGCTCAATGTCTACGAGTGGGGCTGGGGAGTCGATGATGTCATTCTTCAAAGAAATCAAATGTGGGAGCAGGGAGTTTAGAGACCAGAAAAGGTGAGCAGAGATGTGTGGCTTGTCGCTAAAATCCCCTGGCTTTTGGCACGGCAATGCAATAAACACAGGGGTCTTGGTGATGCTGGCATGATGTAATAAGTATGTCAGGCTGTTGGCAAGCATCCGCCGCTCGGGGTTCGCAGTGGGCATGTGCAAGCCAATAGCGTGGGCAACTGTGCATGCGAGTGAATACAGGAAGTGGTTGCGACGGATGACCCAATGTGTGCCGGTAAGGCCTGCAAGAAGTATAACTATTGCCTGTAGGGTATCGAGGCTGAAGGAAAGGCAGCCGGGGAGGAAGCTTCTGCCAAGGGTCTCAAACAACGAGTCTCTTGCCTGCTGCGTCTCTTCAGTGCAGAAGTGAAGTCCACAAAGGACTACTGTCAGCCTCAGTACTGGGGAGCGTGGCCGGACGTGAAACGCTTGCTTGGCAAACAGCCCGAGAAACGGATTTACATATTTGAAAAATGCATCTTCCCCTTCCAAACAGAGCTTTTCGCTAACCCTTGTGTAGCTTGCAGAGGTGCCTGCAGAAGCGCTTAGTTTCCGCCTATTTCTGGCCAAGCCTGTGCACATGTGCACACATGAAGAGATGAACATCTTCAAGCCTAGCGCGTGGATGTTTGGGAACTGCAGTAGCGCTACTGTCCCCAGCACAAACGAGCGAGACGGGAGACGCAGCATAATCTCTAGGATGGGGGTTGTGGAAAATAATTGCTGCTTTTTAAAGTCAATAACAGTGATCTGCTGGTGATACTTTGGCAGGACATCGTCTTTTTGACGGGTTGTGTAGCTACAGCTTGTTTGCTCTAACAGGCAAGTCCCACATCTTGGGCGGACACGATCGCAGCGCAGGTGCTTCATGTAGCACCTGTCGCATCGCTTGGAAGTTTTAGAAACCATCTTCAAAGCAGATTGATCATCTCAAGGCTTTATTTTCACTTAAATCCGTATCCTGCAAGTATCAATTAAAACACCAGCTTTTGAAACTGTCTTACCCGCCGATTAAGTTTTCAAGGTGCCACTCGATTATAAATATGGATTATAAATAAATTACATTTAAATACGAGCCCTTCTCTCAAGATTGCTGTGAGCCCGGCCATAAATGACGTAGCCTTAATCCAATTTAAAGCCAAGGTCACATGGGGTGATGTAATGCTGTCAACCAAAGCTATCCAATAACAAAGGATATATGTTTGGAATCGAATTTTATATATTTCCTTTTCAAGCAACTGAACAAAAGCACCCTCTTATCAACTGCCACAAGCTACACTTCGATCCTTGTTGGCCAAGCAGCTAGAAGATAAGCGCAGCAAGCTTACAGCAAGCTTGCAGCAAGCCACAAAATAAATATAGAAAGCCAAAGCTTTGTTAATAAAAGTCACCAGACTTGCCAATCAGCTTTAAGGGATGGCATCTATCATATGGGCAGGGTTGACAGCTTTCAGATAAGGATTTTAATCTTCTATTGAGCCTTCCCATATAGATCACAATCTTAAAAAATATAAGCTTCCATCATATTTTACAACATTGGATAATAAAATATATAGCTAGCTACCGATTTCCTCTCTCAGCACTGGCCATATGATAGACACAATAATAGGTAGGGCTAATTACAGAAAGACAAGAATAAACCCAGCTTCATTAGCATAAATAAACAGCATCATTCACAAGTAGTTCTAAAAACAATCAGCCAGGTACTTATAATTCTATTGTGAGATAAATTCAGCTTTTTAATCTAAAGGTATCCTGGTTTGATCCCGCCAGTGTTCAAGGATCCAGCATGAGTGAGGAGATATGTAGAAAATTTTCATGCAGCCAAACTATTGTACTGGCAAGGGGCAGAATGTTTACGATCAAATGTAGTTTGGCAGGTCCAAAGTCTGCTCCCTGGACATTTTCCCAGCAGGAGCACCAGGGAAGCACAGGCAACCATACAAAGCCAATCCTGCCAAAAGTAGGCGGCCTGCAGGAGGCCCCAATAGTGTATTAGGTTATATTTCAGACCCAAACTTTCTTAAACAGTTAGGTTAAGACCTGATACTACCATCAAGCTTGAAAACCCTGTCCCAAGTGACAAAAGATCTCAAATAGAAAGATGGAAGTATCTTGAGCCCAGGCCTGGTTATCAGAGGCAGTAGCTGCCAATGATAACGGGGCAGGCCTGAGGAGCCAGATTTGGGTAACCTTGCAGACCCAACCCTAGGACTATTACCTGAGTGTAAAGTTACTCCCCCTTTGGCCTTGGACCAGACAATCTTCACCCAAAGAACAAAAAATCACTGTTGAGTTGTTCCAAACCATTGAATTCCCCAGAGGATCTGGCTCATACTATTGATGAAAGATTTTTTCTGGCTTACCTGTTCCAGGCTCCATCATCCTTGTCCACCTCCTGCCCATCAGTGGAGGAATCACTGATCAATTCAGATTGTTATCAAGCATGGTGTCACCCGCTTCTGAAAATTATTAGATCTACCCAATAAAAAGGCAACATATTGGTTTTGGTAGATACTAGTGCACCAATCTCAAAACCTCAACAGGGATGCCTTATAGGCAGCACTAAATCAGATCCCACTTAGGAAATGAACTTAAAACTTTCCAGTTTCCCTGGTAATAGCCAGCAAAAATTATCCACCAGCCAATCAGGAGGCCCCACAGCTTCTGATGACATTGGTATCTCAAATTGAACTCCTTAAAACCCAAGCAGGCCCATTCCAGGTCCTTGCTTGCTATTCTTTCAAAAAAAGGTTTATACTTTTTAAAAAATTCAATCTTTGGGTCATACTCAGGGGTCCTTCTATCTAAAAATTATTAGTAAAAAATCAGGTTCTATTACCTCCCTTTCTTCCCTGTGGTTTTGGCAGGGTCCTCTTATCACGGTAGGTTCCATCATACCAGGTATTATCTGCCCAAGCAAGAAGGCTCAAAAAGCTGGAAAACCTGTATCAAAATTGACCAAGTTAACGGATTTAAATCAAACAGTCAATCAGAAATGGGTTATGGCTACTCCAGTCTGTCAGCTGAAACTGGTTCCCCTTTTCAAATTGACGTTGATAAATTGGCGTAATATGAGGGTCACCCAATTTGAGCTTGTTAATCAGCATGATTATCAGAAACTAGTCACACAAGGGTTCTTTGCAACCTGGACCAGATACTTACTTGACAATGTGAAAGGAATAGGAAGTCAAGACTCAGGTGGTATTGCTTAGTCAATTTTTCTGATATATATTGAATAATTTTCACTGTTTCAACTCTAAGAGTTGAGTCCTCCTAAATTTACTCAATAAAAATCATTTATCCCAAGTTCTAATTTCCATTTTAAAAATTCATCCTGTGATCAGGTTGTTGCGGTATATTCTGTACAATCTGATTCTGAACCAAATCATTTCTGGAAGATGGGGTCCTGCAATTGAAACTTTGTCATTGGTGCCGCCAAATGTCAATTTCATGCCAGCCAATCTTGGAGTCCCCCCATTCTGGAAACTGAAAATTGTGCTACTTCTCAATGCCCATAATTTTACGCTGAAGATGCATTGATGCTTTCTCAGGTCATTTATCTTGGACTACTTTGGTTAGGACTAATTGTTCTACTTAATCCTGGAGTTACAATTGTAAATTTCACAAAAAAATATCTGAAGCCGCGTTGGTGGTTAATCATTAGTTCTATGTGGATTTGGGTGGTAATTCCCCATCACTTAGAAATGGCTTCATACTATCCTGCAATTTCCGTCACACCTCTGGCCCTTCTAAACTTAACGGTAGCATCAGAGCTTAGTTATTTACCTGTTTTTGCCTTCAGTTTCAAGTTCAAACTCAAATGCAAGCTATATTTTATAATAAATTCTTACTTTGAATATGAAATTAAGTGTTTTGCCTCAAATTGCCTTAAAAAGTGTATATTGACAAAAAAGGACTTATCTGACCTACACCAAGCCCCCCAAGCCTCCCAAGACCCAAATTTCTGTATGGTTCTCCTAGGAGCTGATTGCAAAAATTAATCAAACCACCTGAAAGTCCCTTAAGCTTCCTTGTGAGCAAGACTATGTTGCTCACATTGATGAAATTTGTGATCTTTACTTTGGCCCCTGCCTTGCTACTAATCTGGTATACTTTGCCTGAACTCTGGGACTAAATTTGTTCTCCAGCATACCTGACTAGAGAGAACCCTTCCCAGTTGCTGTATCTCCTAGATGACCTTCCTGGTAAGGCAAACTATTTGTTATCTAAAGGGGAAAGTCAGGTTTGCGCCCTGACCTGCAACAATGCGGAGTATGCCCTACCCACCAATCTTCCAGTAGGTCAACAGGTTGAGATGGCTTTACAGCCTCATTTGATGGAGGCAGAGGACCTTTTCCCCCATCTTTACATGCCTGTGATCACTGAAGTTGGCCCCAAGCATACTTCATGGCTATTTGCAGGTATCTTCCTGATTGGCCAAACACCTATCTTTTCCAAATATCCCCTGGTGCGTCCTTGGGGACGCCCATTTGAGCAGCCATTCCAGTCTTGCACTGGATGGCATCCTGGTAGGTATCTCCCCCGGGATAGGAGCCAAGCTTAGTAAGTTTAGCTCCCCTCTCTCACACTGAGGTCAAGCTAATGATCTTGACACCAACTATAACCTCCAGTATCAGGGTACCAACCTTTCTGAGTCAAAACTTCATATGTAGGAATAGGGTTGGCTGGCAGGCAGGCTCATCAGAGAATCAATGCTAACTTGAGTACATAAAGGAGAGAACACCCTACCCAAGACCAGCAGTGGGGATCATAGTATTAATTAGCTCCCAATTGGTGATGTATATGATGCCAAACAGTTTGCTGGAATTTTCACCTGGGAAGTCATGGGTGAGAGGATAGCTGGGCTTTGGTATTGGAGGAGAATTCATGAGGGCTTGCTATGCTGGGGGATAGTTATACTTGTCAGGGCCCAGGATACCCCTGACAACATATTGACACACATAGCTATGATACCTCAACTTGCAGGGAAGCCTTTGAACAATCATCCCCATGATGCAAAACTAACTGCCAATGACCTCAAATGGCCAAGAATTTTGAGGCTCACATGCTGTGAACCCCAAATATTAGCCTTATGGGCAAAATCGTACTTTAAACCTATCACAAAATGGCCGAGCACAAAAGCAACTGTATACTTGTGCAGCTGTCTGAGTGTTTGTTTGCAGGAACTAATAATTGATTATTGGTGTGACACCTCAGCAAACAAGAGATAAACATACCACAGTGTAACTTCAATCAATGTGCTGCCCCTACACACGCAAATGCACAGAATTCCAAACACCAAAAAATGCCACTAACCTACTGGGGGAACAGGATTTAGATGTCATCAATTAATTATAAAGATGAAGAAGGAGGATCTTCTTCACTGTTGACATCTCTGTATAGTAGTTTTATAAGCTATGGCAACAACTGAAGATACCTCATATTTAAACAAAATGATTTCAGATTTGAACAAAATCCAAGTTACACAAGATTCAGGATCCAATTAATTTTAAAAAATTCAGTTAATAAATGAACTGTCAAACAGAAAACAAAATATCACTAGCCCATTATACAAAATTATATCAAACATCAAGTGGTGTAGTTCAAACCACAAACAAAATGAACTGATGCAACAAGTGAGATGGATGTATGCTATTCTGGAGTATATTATAATCCAATCAGGATTCATATGAGGCACCAAAAGAAGGACTAAAATGAAACTAAATTTAAGCAATCTAGAAGCAAGATTCCACAAGAACAAAACAAAATGAAGTCACAAAAGATGTGTAGCATGAGCAGCCTAAAATATAAAACTATCAATTTAATAGCCAATCAACAGCTATCCAATTTAGGAACAGAGGAATTTTATTCATTTTCACGGCCCCTTATTTGTATGAAATGGTTTTGAGAACCTTCCAAATATGGACTCAAGATTACAATAAAAATAAATCATTAAATTTTAAAATTTCTACTTTTAGTGATTTTATCCTAGGTTTTGTTTCAAGATGGTTTTTACTAGCAACAACATTTTCAACAGCGCCAGCAGCCAAGCCAGCTTCAATAGAGGCCAGGCTCAGAATGTGGAGGCACCTGTTTACACCCAAGCCTTTGAGGCAGGTAACAAGGAAGCTGACCTGTACCTGATACCTGACCCATATGGCTTTGACTTGTTCAATAGTCACTTTGCATCTAGCTCTGCCCCCACTCTCATACCCACCACCACACAAGCTGCCCACCAACCAACAAATCAGGATGGCAACCTTGATTCAGAACAACTTCCTGCCACCGGCCAGCCTGCCCCCCCTCAGCTAATCAGGCTTCAGCTCCCGCAGCCCAGCGCCCCAAGCAACAAATAATCATCACCCAAATTCTCCAGGAAATTGTGGCACTGAACCTGCAGGGTCTGTCCTGGGATCAGATTGCAACACAATTGCAATTCACCCAAGACACCATAATGCGGGAGTTCAACAACCTGATGAACAAGGGGAATCTGATTGGGACAGCCAAGAAGCCCAAGAAGACCCCAAGTCACAAATCACTGAGGTGTACCCAATTATGCTTGACCTCCTGCAGCAGGACCCCAAGCTTCCCTTGACCCAGGTCCGGAAGCAGCTTGCTCACCATAACATATGGGTCTCCAAGCGCATGGTGCAGCTCTAGATGTATGGGAAGGTGGCTTTCATACGGGTTCTTACCAATTTTGCCAGCAACCAATAGGATGGCGCTGAGAATTCCCCATATGATCCCACCATTGAATCCACCCTGGTCCAATGCCTGACTAGTCTGTCATATGATGTCATGTTCATCTCTTACTATAAGCTATCAATAGCTTTCAACAATTTTGGCACCCAAGGAAAAGCCGCCACCAAGAATGGAAGTAAGAAGGTCAAGAAGGGGAAGTTCATTGGTGCATTTCTGGCTGAATCAGCCAAGGGTTTTGTCTACTATCAGACAAACCCAGATTTCACTGATGACTACTTGTACAGCCACATCCTCAGTGGATTACTTGACTCCTGGGATGGCTCAAATTCCAAGCACCAGGTTTTCTTGAGATGCCAGATAGAGGGTAGCTCCACTGCCCTTGAGGCCATCCAGGGACGTGGGCACCAGGCCTCAGTCTACCCTGCCAGACATGCAGACATCCATCTGGGTGATGTTGTCTTCTTCAACATTGGAGATACACTACGGGAGCGCCGCCCTCAGGCTTTCAACGACCTCTATCTTGGGGTCCTTGACCACAATTCTCTCTTTGGTCACCAAATGGTGGATGACTTGTTTGCCCAAATTGTCTTCCATGTGAGCATGGGCAACCAATCACATAAGGATAAGCGCCTCCCACCCTGTGCCACAGTCACCTTTTAGCCCATCCAGCTAATGGCAGACAAGGAATATAATGAGCAGTATATGGCGGCAATCACACACAATCCTTCTACCCCTACCCCTGCCACCACCACCCCCACCTTCTAGCTCCACTCAATCCCAGACCCCCAGGCCAGCACCGCCTCTACATCTTCTTTCCTATGCTATTCTTCCTACTAGGCATCACTCTTCCCCGCCCTAATAAACCCCCTGTTGCCAAACATTTTCTATTTATATTATCTTTATTTTGATTTTCAATTATTCATGTTCTCTTTGTTTATAGTTGGTTTTATTCTTTATGTTGAGCTTATTTCTATAAAATCATATATTTACTATATTGTGTATCTAGATCCAGAACACAGTTATTTTTAGTACCCAAACACAGCCTCTTGTGAAAATATTAACAACAATTTGGTGATCAGCTAAATTTGAATAAGAAAATTATAGGTTAACTGTTTTTAGATAAAGTTATTACTGATCTAAATTCAAAACCTTAATGATAAACTTTAAGCCAATCAGGAGCTGAGTGATAAATTGATTGTTGTGACATAAAGGGTCATTCAATAATTCTTTGATGCATGTGCACTAATTAATATGATTGGCTGGTTGTTTTGCCATTGTGCACCATTGCCGCTGTGGCAAGTTGTTGGTGGACTAGTGCCTAATCAGCTGCTGGGTTAGCACTAGTCCACCAACAACTTGCCACAGCAACAATGGCGCACAATAGCAAAAGATCCAGCCAATCATATTAATTAGGGCACATGCATCAAAGAATTATTGAATGACCCTTTATGTCACAACAATCAATTTATCACTCAGCTCCTGATTGGCTTAAAGTTTATCATTAAGGCTTTGAATTTGGATCAGTAACAACTTTATCTAAATACAATTAACACTATAAGTTTCTAATTCAAATTTAGCTGATCACCAAATTGTTCTTAATATTTTCACAAGGGGCAGTGCAAAGCGCCAAAAATAATATGGAAATTAAGGAAACAATGCCAACACAAAGCAAATGACACATATTGAGATGAGCGTAAAACATATGCACAATGGGTAAAAAAGATGGGATAGTGTAGCAAATGGGAAAACAAACAGGAATAAACAAAGAGGCAATAGTATCAGAATAATACAGATTTTATTGGGGTGAAAGCTATAAAAACATATGGAAAGGTTAGTAAAAAAATCAATGAGAGAATTGGAGAAAATTCTAAAAGACCTTGACTCTGCAATTGCAGAGATCAAAGAAATTGACCGCAAGGTCAAAGCAAAGGTGAAGTCCGCTGTCCTCAAAGGCAAGAAAATTGACAAGGTGTCAACAAAGCGCTTATGGCCAAAATACCTGACACCCCTGAGAAGACCATTGAGCGTCTTCTTAACATCCAGAAGACAGTTGTGGATTGCTTACATTTCAAGTCCTACGCCCTTTCTGCGCCGTCTGCCTGGACCAATGACCCTGAGATGTATGAACATCTTAAACCAATCAAGAGGGCCCACAATGATGACACTGAGATGCCCGCACAACTGCTTGCACCAAGAATGGCCAAGCCGGCCAAGGCTGCAGGCAAGGAGGATACTGTAGAAGGTAACCTAATAATCATAATTAATAAAAATTTCCAAATACTTATCTTTTTTGTTAGAAAACATTGACAGTGAACTCCGACGGGTCCTGGTCCCTTTTGTCCCCCACCTTTTATGCAAATTATGCCACTCACATGGCCAAGCAGCTGTATCTGTCCCCCTGTCTTGCAGGAGTTTGAAGACAGGATCCATGGTACCTTTTCATTGTCACAGGAGGCATTGGCTGAGCTAACACATGCCAAGGGGGCATCTGAGTGGGCAGTTACTGCCTACAAGGATGCCCAACTGGTCTGCCTGGACCTGGTATCCCTCAATGGAGTTTACTATGTAAACTCCATTGAGCTTGTTTGGGACGTCCTGGCAATGCTCCCATTCAAGAATATACCGGAGATGAGCTGGCCCATGCAGCTGCTTGCTTCTGCTTCCTGGTGGAGAACACCCTATCTTACCTTCTGGACAACTTTGGGCGCGCAGTAGAAAAATTAGCTGTTGCATCTGCAACAGCCGTAAAGAAAACTAAGATCTCCTGGCAGACTTCAGGCTGGCCTGGAGTGAAGATGAGACAGGGCTCCCCTTGGCAATGGATCTTACTTTTGGCAAAACTAAACATGAGAAAAAAATAAGCGCAGTATATACAAACTGTGCAAGTTTACTGAAGCCTTTGCTGGGCAAAGGCTTCACCTTGTTGTTTACCTTGAGTATCTTTTCTTCTTTGGGATGAGAGCCAGTGTAGGGGACCTAGACAGGGTCCTTCTTGGGGTCAGCAAGGCCCAGCTCTCACTGGATGGGAAGAAGGTCCCCCCTGGGTACAACTTGGTTGACCACATAATCCAAGACACCCTGGTCCTGGTGGGAATCTATGGGTTTGCAGCCCCACCAGAGAAGCTGCTCCTGCATTCTCACCTAACAATACTCCCTTTTACCAGCTGCCACAAATATTTTAATAAGGGTGTATCCACTGTTCACAGTGTGGCAGTGGAGGTTGTGCGCCACCTCCATTGCGGGGTGGGTACATACCGCTGAACCCACTATAAGCACTCCTAATATATTTTCTATACCAATAAATATCTTTAAACTTTAGATTATCTTTATTATAATTAATTTTTCTAATGTTTATTTTAGCAAACAAGATTTTCAAAATAAATCCCAGAGAAGGTCTTCATAAAAGCATAATAATATATGTTAATAAAATATACTTCTAATTTGTACATTTAATTTTTTAATTCCATTTTTATATTTATTTGATAAGAGTGTTATAAATATATTTGCTTAATCAAGTATCAAGTGTTTGGGATAACCTTAGATGCCATAATAAAAAAATAATTATAAATAAATAAATAAATAAATTACTAACCTTCATTGATGGTCCTGCTGAAATTGATTGTGGGCTTTGAAGCTTCCAAATATAAAATGATAATAAATCTTAAATAGTAAATTAGAGAATATAAAAAAGTTGGACAGGCTAAGCCTTTAATTTATTGGCGGTTTGGCAAGGCACACAGGGATGAACAAATCAGCGTGACCATAGAATTTGGCCACAGTCTCAGCTGGGAGGGTGTGGATCCCGGCCTGCAGCAAATTAAAGAGATCCTCTGTCCCAGTTGGGGTTCCTTGCTTGACAACTTGCTTGAGCCACCCAAAGGCTTCCTTGATGGGATTTAGGAAGGGCAAATAAGCAGGGAGGAAGAGAAGGCGTAAATTTGCCATGGCCAATTGCTGGGGGCCCACTGTGATGCTAGTGTTAATCATTGGGAATTCCTCAGGAATATCAGCCACTTTATGGAGACTAACATTGTCTAGAACAACTACATTGGTAAAACCCGGGCTTGTGCACCTCAGGGGCTCCTGGACCAACTGGAGGAATGATAGAAAGGGTTGGATATTTTAGAATCCAATATCATTTGATACAGCTCAACCCCCTTTGGACTGAGGAGAGTCACCATTAAATATGCAGTGGCGCAGACTGCAGCACGCTGAGCCACCCCATCATTTGAGCCTTTTGAAACGTACCTTTACCCATTGCACATTGACAATAAAAATTCTGATTTGTCAATGTAATAGAATTTGACAGTCCCCTTGGCTTTGAGGGAAGTGTACACCTCTGTGTATTTTTTCCGGACAACAATGTTGGCTGGACTATTATGATTGTAGGGGGATACACCAAGCGTTTTCCAGAAAAAGCGCATTCCCTTGACCAGATGGTAGTAAAAGGGAATTGAGGCCTCAATCCCAAAAGTAGATTTGACCATGGCCTGTATATTTACCAGTTTAAGATGGAAGTCCCAGGTGATAAACTAGCGGATTACCCATTTGTGCTCCTTGGTGAGCATAGTGGAAATGCGTATGATTTTCTCTGCGGCAAGGACTTGACCCGTGTTAATGAACTCATTGAAGGTCTTGGAGGCGTACTTGGGATCCACTCCAACTAGGGCTGTGGCCGCCTTGTAATTGCCTGATTCACACATTAGCTTGAACAGGATGATGTGTTTGATATCTGGGATGCGCTTCTGGGCAAGCTTAGCAGGAGTAGTTGAATTGGGATCCTGCTGAGGGACTGGCTTGCAAGGCATGGGCACCTTGTTGTAAAACGCAGCAACTTTCTTCAACACTAACTGCCCCTCATCAGTTCTGAAGAACTCAGGCTCCTTGTCCTCTTCCTGGTTGCTATCACTGACCTAGGGCTTGTAGCTAGTATCAAGTACAGGCTTCACCTTCTCCAGCATGGCTGACAGGACCAACTCTTGCCGCTACACAACGTCAAACACATACAAAGTAAGTTCTACCTCCTTGTTTCTAACTGTTTTGGTAGTGGTAACCTTGGTGGGCTTCTGGGTCAGCTTGGGGACCTAAGAGTTGATGATCTGCACCCTAGCAGCTTGTGCTCCTTGAACCAGCAGTGTCACTATTGAACTCTCCTCTCCCATTTCCTTCTTGAGTAGGCGCTTGGGTTGCACTAACTCTATTCTTTAACCTGTGGAGGCAACTGCAACCGCGGCGCACAATGGGTGCAATGGTAGTCTGTTGTTGTATTCCTTTCATTTTAAAATTAATAAAATATTAAATAAAACTTAATTAAGTTACTCCCTATTTTTAATTTTTGCTTTTATCTGAATATGAATATTCAATTAATATTTTTTCCCACCCAATATCCCAATTATAGATTTTTTATTTCTTAGTTGGTTGTTTTTGGGTTTACCACACCCATTTTAGAATACCTGAAATAATTTCCACCCATTTTACCAGATTTTACGCCAAATTAAGCACCCAACACAATATTTTTAAAATTTATGTTTCAGATCTTGTTTCTTATTTTAGATACCTTGGTATCATTCTTGATTAAAATTTATTGCACACATTGATTGAGTGATTTCATTTACATAGTGAGTTGCTATTGTGTTTTGTTTTTGGAAAAAGTTTTGAATCACCTTGCTTGGGTGTATTTTGTTACCAATTCACATAGTAAATATATGTACACCAAAAGTCAACTCACACCATTTTTTTTGTGAATCAATGTATTTCAGATTATATTTTGAATGATTTTGCTTTATGCATGAGCACTTCTTTGCTGTGTTGACTCATTTTGCCCATTAACACCATAAAAATCCTGTTAACAGAGTGTATATTTTAGCCTGATAGTTGGACTTTTTTCAAATCTGAAATTATTTCATTTAAATCAGAGGTATTTTTGGTTGTTGTCATAGCTTTTAAAACTACTGTAATTTCACTGTTCAACAAACCCTGTCAACAATATTCCTTGCTACACCAGCAACCACCAGAACTCCACCACCCCTAATGGTTGCGCCTGCCCACATCCCTGGCTAGGAATACTTTTACCCACATCCCTAGATCTTCTTCCGTTAGGTTACTGATCTAACACCCCATAAGGCCAGCATCTAAGCCAAATGAAGGGAGCTCCAACTGTTCCCCTCACTCCAGAGAGCCTTCCTATCCATTAATTCAACAAACTGGGGTTTGTCTATATCACAGTGTTTGGGTTAAGCAATCAGGCTGTACCCCGTTCTAGGACTTGGAATTCTTGGGTCACTGCTCAAAACTACCTGGTAAAAATTGCCCCTATGGTATACATAGCCTTTCAGGACCTGCCTGCTTCTCTCTAAGGAGAACAACCAGTAACCAGTAACCAGTATGGGCCATGGCAATTGTTGTGTTCCAAGGCACAGCACAGACACACAACAGGGAATCCTAATCTTAGGATTGGATTTGTACTAGTCTTGGTTAGTTGGCAGGGAAGGTTATCAGATTAACTTGTGGCCCTGAATGATAAATCTCTACTAGTTGTGGCTAGAGAGAGGCACCAAAGTACTTGGAAGCACAAAGACAGAAATGTGATAGAACTTAAATTTTATTGGGAATAAGGAATTGGAATATATGGTTTAGCAATACCACAAAACAATACTATGGCAGTAGGATCACTTGCCACAAGCATGAGTGGGGTGTGTAAGGGTTAAATGGCAGGCTGTAAGATGCAATGAAAAACAATGTGGATAAAATAAACAAATCATCAATTGCTTCAACAACACTAAACCAAATTGATAAGAGGGGGCTACTAATTTTGCGCCTTTGTGAGTGTAGCAAATGGCAGACATTAGGACCAAAATCAAGAACATTAACTGAAGGGGTAAATTGGAGGACAACACCAGAGGAACCAAAGGGTACAAAGCGGGCCAAGGCGCGGTCAAGGAGTCTGCAGCAAACTGAAAGAGGGAGCCAACATACTGTCAACCACGTGGGCCAACAGGCCAAGATACTCTAACATGAGGTTTTTTTGAGACGTGTTTTTTATTCTTCAGAGAAAAATAACTATCTAGAAACAAGTTTCTAGAATGGGAATAGGAAAAGCTTTAAGGAAGTTTAGGATGGGGCAGGAGGGGATTCTGTGACATCTGATTGGCTGACAAGAATATTTTCAGCAGTTGGGGGACCTGCATTGAAATTTGAGTCAATGGCATCATAATTCAAAAATTTTGGGCAACCAGTGGGTCAAGCACTGCCATCCCCAAATAGTGTATAACGCGTAATTTTCTTGTCATAATTATTTGAGGAAAAATAAAGCAGATCCAGATTTTCCAGGGCTATTTGGGCAACCCCAGCTTTGACCCATTTTTTGTCTATGATAGCATTTAAGTTATCTATTTCTTTCAAGGGTTTGGCTGTGGTTCTTTGCTGGTTTCTGGTTTTACAAGGGTGTACTATCCCTTTCATTTGATTTTCTACCATAACAGGGCAAGTGAGTTACGCAGAATAAGGAAATCAAATAATTGAATTCCCAAGTTTGGAAAAAGACTCCTTTTGAGGAGCAAAAGAAAAAGAAAGGGTTTGTCCTCAAAATAAACCATCAAAGGAAAAATTGAAACATAATGAGTGGCAGCGTTTACAACATTGCCCCCCTCTAGATTGGCCTTAGGGGATAGTACTTGCGGAGGAACCTGGCATGCACTCAGGCAAATGAACAACCACTGGAGAGGAGTTTCACAGTATACTCTGACACGTGTTTGAAGGTTACTTCTAAAGGCCCAACCTACAACGTATCTAGCTTGTGGGCGCGTCCTCCTACTCTATGCTGATAGTAGAGAACATGATATCTAATGTTAAACTCAGGAAATGGAGAGCTTCCAGCATTATTGGGAGAGAGCTCAAGAATCTTGGTCTTAAACACAGAGGTATAAGCAGTGGCCTGTATGTCAATTATGCAGTTGACTAGAGCTTTGATATGGTTGTCAGGATTCATGGCCTTATCAGAGGAGAGTAGGGGGCCCTCAAGAACAAAGGTGTAGTGGCTTCACAACCATACAGCATAGCAAAGGGGGAATATCTGGTGACACAATGTTTGCTAAGGCAATACACAAAGAGAGCAGCAGGTAAGTATAGATTCTAGTTTGCAGCGTCAGAGTAAGTGAGCTTCCTCATGATAGAAACCAGTGTTGAATTTTCACGCTTGACTGCCCCATTGATAGAAGGGTTATAGGGGGAAGAGAAGGACTGGTGGGACCCCAAGGCCTCAACAACAGAGGTTACCATCTTGGCGTTGAAATTAGTCCCATTGTCAGACAACAACAATTGAGGGCAATCAATGCGGAAAAATATATCTTGCAGCAGAAAGGCGGCGGTTGTCTTGGCAGTGATGTCTTTAGTAGGGCGAGCTTCTACCCACTTGCTAAAATAATCAACAGCAATTAGTATAAAGCAGCAAAAAAAGCTGGAGCAGGGAAGAGTCCCTACAGTGTCAATACTGACAGTATGAAAAACATGTTGAGGGGGAACTAATTTGAATTTGTGGGCAGCAGCTCAAGGCCTCTGCAGCTGGCAGTCATGGCAACTAGCTATGAAGTCTGGGATCAGCAGGCAAAGGTTTTCCCAGAAGTAATTCTTCTTAAGACAGTCAAAAGTCTTGGCAATGCCTCCATGCCCAGTCTCTTTATGAGCTTGTGACACCACCAAGAGTCAGAGACTAGGTTGTACATAAGGCAGATATTGATCTTGTACTTTCTTGAAGAGCTGATTGCCGCGTATGAGGGTACCTTTGGATAGCTTGGACAAGGCCAGTTGGACCTCCTCTGTCTTGTTTTCCCAAGAAGAAGGGTATCCAATTAGTTTGTACAATTGGTCAGCCTCTGCAGGATGTAAATCAAGATTGGGCATTCTGGATAGCCCATCAGTGTTCTGATGTTGAATCCCAGGGCAATGGAGCACAGTGAATTTGTAAGCTTGCAGACGTAGGGCCCATCTAGCTAGGCGCTCTTCTGGCTCCTTAAGTTGTTGTAACCATTTAAGCAAAGCATGGTCAGTAACCACAGTGAAATGGGTACCATAAACATAGTGATGGAACTGCTTGACGGCATGTAGAACAGCAAGGCACTCCTTCTCTATCACACTGTAGTTCTTCTCATGCTTGTTTATCTTGCAGGAAGTGTAAGCCACAGGATGGTCTACACACTTGTTGTCTAGTTGGGCCAGAATAGCCCCAATAGCAAGATTGCTAGTGTCAGTGTATAGGATGAACTCCTTATCATAGTCAGGATACACTAGGATTGGCGCCTCTTTGAGTTTTTGCTTAAGGGTTTCAAAGGCTTGCTGCTGACTGGCAGTCCATTCAAAAGAGACATTACGTAACAGCTAGACTAGGGGTTCACTAGTATTGGCAAATTCAGGGAAAAACTGTCTGTAGTAGCCCATCATCCCTAGAAAAACTTTTACCTCTTGCAGGTTGGTGGGTAGAAGCATTTTGTTGATGGCTTCAAACTTCTTAGTCATTGGGGGAATCCCTGTCTGGGTTACTTCATGGCCCAAGAACTCAAGACGTTCTTTGAAGAGGGCACATTTGGAAGGCTTCAGTTTGAGTCCAGCTTCTCAAATCTTTATAACACCTCTTTGAGATGAGCCAGGTGATTGGTGAAGGTAGCGCTGAAAACTGTTAAATCATTTAAGTATACTAGGACACACAACAACTTCAAATCACAAAGGATGGAGTCCATAGCCCTCTGGAAGGTGGCTGGGGCATTGCAGAGTCCCTGAAGCATGTGAGTAGGCTCAAACAGCCCTTCAGATGTAATGAGTGCAGCTTTTTGGCAATCCTTGGGCAATAGGTCAACTTGCCAGTATCCAGATTCCAGATCCATTGCGTAGAAAAACTTAGAGCCTCCAAGACGTCAGAGAGCATCATCAATACACAACAAGGGGTATGAGTCCTTCTTGGTCAAAGAGTTCAATTTGCAGTAGTCTATCAAAATACAATGACCTCCATCTTTCTTCTTTAAGATGAGTAATGGGGAAGCCCAAGGACTTTGGGAAGGCACCAGCAGTCCAGCATCTAGCAGTTGTTTGAGCTCTTTAGATACTTGGGAGTCTTCCACACAACTGCGGCAATATGGTTTAGCACAGAAGGGGGGAGCGTTGGCAGTGTCTATCTGATGGATAACACCTTTGGCTAACCCATAATTGGTACTTTCCTTAGCAAAGATATTGGAAAAAGATCTAGTAAATCTAACACTTCTTTCTGTTGAACCCAGGACAGTTGTAGGAAGTCTTGTGCAGTGAACAGAGATAGGACTTGCGGCTCATCCTCTGGTAGATTAAAATCTTGAAACATACCAAAGGGATGAAGGGACAGGACGTCAGGAGCGCCCAAAAACTTGTCATATCCAACAACCTGTCCCCTAGATATGGTCATGGGCTTGCAGTCAGGTTGGCTACCAACAACTGAACAGGGTCTTTATGAGAGACATCTAGGATCCCAGGACAGAGGTAAGTTTTGTTGTGTCCTAAGGAGGGGGAGAGTAAAACTCCAAGAAGGTGCGTTCAGGTAGTTCATAAGATATCTGGGAGTCCAGGATGGTCTGAGACCCAGGTGGGATGGTGACAGCAGACGTGGCTAGGAGAGGGATTCCTTCAGACGCAGGACAAGCCATGGGTGGACACTTCATGTTTGAAGAGTGGGTGCAATACTTGAGGTTATAAAACCCCAGTGGGATATTCCAAGGTGCAGGTCTTGAGGCGTTTCCCCGGAACTTTAACTGGCTCTTCAAAGATTAAGGGGACCTCGTATTCTAGAATAGAGAGGTAGCCATCTTTCAAGCTGATTATCCCATTATGTTCCCTAAGGAACTGGGTGCCAACTAGGAGATTGTAACTCTCATTCTCCAGGACAACTGCTGGCACGGCTAGAAGAAACTTGCCAAACTGCATGAGCAGAGCGGAGTAAGCCCTATGGCGCGAGTCAGAGACAGTCCAGCTGTGCCATATGACTGGTGATAATTAAGGTCAGGGGCAAGTTTGAGTTTCTTCATAAGCTTGGAGGATAAACATTGACTGGCAAGCCAGTGTCTAGAACTGCCTTAATATTTACTTTTTGAATGGATATCTCTATGCAAGTGGTAGTACAACTAAAGGGTGGGAGGACAGCCAGGATATCTTGAGCCTCTGCTAGTTCCTTATCCCACTTCTTAATCATGCATCTTAACCCCATGAATTCCTTTATAAACAGTTTAAAGAGGGAGAAAAACAGATACATTCTTGAAGACAGTGTCAGTAACCTTGGCAGCTTCTTATGACAACTCCATAAGCACGGGGGACCTCTTAGCTTGAGTGAGGTAAGGGAAAGAGACAACTTTTTTGGCTTCAGGCAAAGGATTAGCGGTAGTGGTAGTCTTTCCTGATTGCAATTTACAGGGGACTATAATGGTTTCAGGAACAGCCAGAACAGAGTACCCATATGCATTGGCGTTGTCTGTATCAGAGTCATTCAGGTCAGAGTTGTCAGAGATATTGTGGAACAATAGGAGGATAGGAGGAGCCTCGTTATCAGCAGGCTCAGAGTCAGATATACAGGGAGGGATAGAAAGAGACTGGGAAGAATTGTCAACCAAGAGCGTCTCTGCCTCTAGGTTGACTGCTCTTTTCCCGCCTATTCTTTTGGATCAGCTCCTTTAACCCGTGGGTTGGTGCAGACTCAAGAATAGTGACCTATCTGACCACAGTTGTGGTACCCTTGGCGTCAAGAAAGATTTTGCAAGTTCATGGTAAAAATGCAAGGACCACAGGAAGATGAACCAGAGTTATAAGCAGCTCAACTTTCCCTAACAACTGCTCCAGAATGGGTAAAGTGCATGTCCTGCAGCAGCGTCTTTATGCTCTTCATAGAGGAAAGCATAGCTTTATGGGCTTTGAAGTGAAGGCACAGAAGCTGGTTAACTTTGAGGGCTTGGGCGCAAGCCATGTAAGCTTCATGGGCTGTCAATTATCTGCTTGTTATCAGTTGCTGTCCTTCCATGTATAATCTGTCTGCAAACTCAGCTAGCGTCTCTTTAGGCTTGAAAGATATGTGCATAAAAGCGTACTTTTTTGCTTCCAGGCTAAGGTCATCACAAAAACTCATCAATCAGAAGCTGCTTCATATCTTCCCACGTCTCAATGGTGGGTAGTTCATGCACCACCACCTCCTGGTAAGTCAGGTGTAGGCAGGTCAAAATATGTTCTTTCTTAACCTCATCTGATGCTTGTCTCATGGCAGTTTCATAGATAGTTAGGAAAGCTGCAATGGTTGAGGTTTTGGGATCAAAGACTTGCTTAAAGGTAAGCTTGAAGTGTGCTTTGGGAGTGGGACCACCATTGTTGCTATCAAGTACATTTATGTGCAGGGAGAATTTTGCTTCAGATTTGGAGAGGGCTGTCTAGCCCACAGCTGCCAAACACTTTCCTCAAGGGTATTCAGGGTCTCAACAGTGCGGGCACCCATATCATTAGCTAGAGTGGTCTGACATTCAGTAACATCTAGGCGTTAACCTATAGAAGTTACTACTGTGGACAGCTCAGCCAGTTGAGAAGTAAGGGATGGCCCCACTGAGAGGCAAGGGGTAAACCTGTTGTTCACGGAATCAATCAATTCACTTATCTCTTGTATATCTCTATCCAGCTCAGTATGATCCCGCTTCAGATGATCCACCTTGTTAGCTAGGGCAATTAGTTCCCTAGAGCATTGGATTTGAGGTGCTTCAGATAAACCAGGGCATCAGTCATCTTCATTGACAACCCCAACTGGACTAGCAGTAGTTGCCATCATTGCACGTAGGGCGGCAAGTTTTTGCTGTAGCACCACAACTTGGGTAGTCAGTTCAAGAACCAGGGGGTCAGGTTGAGGCGCCTCAGCAGGATGTCCCTGACTGTGAGTAGTCAAACTGTGACCGTACTACAGTCACATTGGGCTGTGGTTTCACAAAGAGGTTGAATTGTGATGAATTTCATAGGTTGAAATTCAAAACAATAGGATTGGCCTTGGTTAGACTTTTTAGTGTAGCAATGATACCCAAGAATCAATTAGGCTGTACTAATTGAGGGCTGTAATAAATAACTGAATAATTCAGATTATGAGACTAGGTGTCTCAAATTGTCTAATTAACCATGGAGGTTAATTGATACCCTGGAATATGATTGATGGGGATTTAATCATAGGGCCAAAATGGACTTGGCTGTGTCAAGTGAAGACTAGGTGTCTTAAACTGATTGATTAACTGGTAAGGTTAATTAATATATATACCCTGGAATATGATTAATGGGGATTTAATCATAGGGCCAAAATGGACTTGACTGTGTCAAGTAAAGACTTGTTGTCTTCAAACAGATTAATTAACTGGGAAGGTTAATTAATATATGCTTGGAATATAATTAATGAGTATTTAATTATATTGTTTGATTGCCTTGACTGTGTCAAGAAGTTTGGTTTAGGGTAGCCAAAAGTAAACCCCTGAATTGTGGTTTAAAAGCGCCGCGTTGGCAAATTCATTGGGTTAAAAGCGCTGCTGCGCTGCCTAATGGATTTGCAAAGCGCCAAGGCGCCACTATCAAATTTTCTCAGGCGCCACCTGGGGAAATTGCTGGGCGCTGCAGTTTAATGGGTTTTAAAGGCAAAAACCATTAAATGTGAAAATAACTAAATGTAGACAATAATGTCTATGCATTCAGGATTGATCAGCTGGTTCCCATTTGGAACAAGGATAGCTTGGATCAAGAATATGTATAATCCACAGGGTTTTGGCGCCAGAAGTCTGGAATGCTTCAAGCCAAAGCAATACATTTCCACGGAAGGAATCAGGTGATTATGGAATGTATTATGGCACATTCTTATAGGTTAAGGGTGTGAAGATCTTTTTGGTTAAGATCTGGATTGGATGACGCTGTTATGTCATAAACCATGTGATAGGAATCCAGGGTGATTCTGGAACTGGAGGGGGTTTCAGCTAAATGTACCCCAATTGGTATATAATGGAAACAGGATAATAATTAATAAAAAATGATGCTTATTGTGACAATGGTCGCTTTCCCCTCAATCTTTTTATGCTTTGTGTTTTTGGCTTTTGGTTGAAAGAAGACTACCATGGAATGAAAGAGATGGTCTGCAGCTAAGACTATGGGAAGCAAAAAACGTGGAAGTAATCACCAGATGGCAACAAGTTTAATGCAAAGATTGATTGCCTGGAATCCAAGCTCATCAAAGCTTACATAAAGGATTCCCTGTCAAACTGTAAAAGAGTCAGACCAGGATAATGAAAAAGCAAGCATGAATTTCTTGGATCCATCACACAAACTTTTTTCTCAGATGGCGTCCCATATTCTCTGTTCCCTATCCACTAAGTCATCAGAAGGGGGAAAGGGCGGAACATCTGGCTTGGGTGCAGATAGCTCATTCAATTGGCTCTGGAGTTTGGCTATGGCAGCAGCGGTGGCCGCTCTTTCTTGCTCAAATGCGGTACTGAGTTCATTAAGGCTGCTAGCAGCAAAGTCCTCTACCTGCTGTAGTTGCTCAAAGGAATATGTACTGAAGGCATTGAGCTGTTGCACAAGTTGCTCAAAGTCAGTGAGATAAGCATTTAAGGTGGAATCCACCTGAGTTTGCCAGGGTTGTTCTAGCTGGTGAAACTTGTGTAGACGTTCTCTCATGTATTTGGGGATAGACTGGCGCATTTGTTCAATAGAATTAACCAAACAGGCCTGGGAGGTGACAAAGTTGCATTGATTGTCAGATACCAATGAAACAGGGAATGGATCCACTGTTGATAGGCACCAAACTGGTACCAGTTATGAGTAACCACAGCTTGCAGAGACAAGATTTCTTGGATGTGGATCCCCAACACCATCTGATGGTGGGCCAAGGCAGACTGCACAAAGGATGATAGCAAGTGTTCAGCGGAGCCAGCCGCTGAGAGGAGATGTTGTGGAAATTGAGGAGCCACAATTAATTTGTAGTATTCAGCCCAACTGAACTGCAACTGAAGGCAAGGGATGGCTCCTTCACAGGCTATCCCAAGGGCTACCAACATGACTTGATCTAAGTCAGGGGTACCCATGGGGTAAGCAACTAGGCGGGGACCATTCCCAAGGTTCAGCACATTAGAAACAATAAGTGGGTCTGCAATGTCTTCTTTGATAGGAGGACTGGTAATTTCAGGTGAAGTTGGCTCTTGTATAGGCGGAGGCAAAGGACCTGAAAACATGGATACAAAAGGGATAACCAAGGGGCTTACAGCCCCTGTAGTGAGCACCATTTTTGTTGTGTTCTGAGGCGCGGCACAGACACACAACAGGAAATCCTAACCTTAGGATTGGATTTGTACTAAGTCTTGGTTAGATGACAGGGAAGACAAATGTGTTTACCTTGCGGCCCTGGAAGAATAATCTTTACTAGTTGTGGCTAGAGAGAGGCAAAGAAGTACAGAAGACACAAAGACAAAAATGTGAATAGAACTTAATTTTATTGGTGAATAAGGAAATGGAATATATAGTGATTGAGAATACCACAAAACACTACCAGGACAGTAGGATCACTTGCCACAAGCATGAGTGGGGCAAGTGAGTTGCTCAGAGTCAGGAAATTGAACAATCATATTTCCTGAAGCAGAAGCCAGTTCATTTTGAGAGTCAAAAGCAAAAGCAAGAGATTTGTCCTTGAAATGGCCCACCAAAGGCGAAATCAAAATACTGTGAATAGCTGCATTCACGACATTCCTAGTCTGGCTTTGGGTGACCGGATAATCAGATTGCAGATCACAAACCTGCTTGGTTGGAACCTTGCTGGTGGGTTGAGCCTGCAGTTTTGGCAACAGGATCTAAATCTATTATTGCTTGATACAAATGTCTTTATTTTTGATCTGTCTTTAGACTGAGGCTGTCCTGTTTGTCCCAACGGACCATGCAGCTGCTGTACCAAGGGAGGGAAAGGCTGATCATCATGGCAATATTGCCCAGATATTAGCTCAGAGGTAGCAACACCAACCCTGGAGCAATTGGATTTACCATATGCCTGGTTTGAAGGCCCTGAGAGGCCAGGGTAAACCTTGGGTCAGGCCACTGATTACTCTATAAGGCCCATTGGAACTGCTCCTTAAGCTCTGCACACTTGATTGGCATTAGATTGGATCCAAGCCCCGCCCCACACACTTGGGTAACTATAGGATTTACCTTTATGGGCCTCAATTCACTGGATCAGGCTCCATCTGGTTTAATTAGCATCATCTGGTTTCTTACTAGGCTCTCTCTGAAAGTGAAAATTGAGAGGTTTGGCCCCTAGACTTAGGTTGTCAGGGCAGGAGACCAAATTATTAATAAGAGCAAGGCCACCAAAGATTCCAGCCTTGAGACCATCCATAAGTAAATCAGGCTTATTCATACAGGACAAGGCAAGTAAAAAGTATATGATTCAATAAGAGATATTCTTATACCCCTGATTCATTTGAAGGATCAAGCAGGAGAACCATTACTCCTAGTTCCTGAAGTTGAGATAAACATGTGTGATTAAGCAGAAATTTTTCTGGAAGACAAGTGATTGTCTGTAGACGGTGTGGATTCTATCTCAGCTCAAATTCTCTCATTTAAGGCTTCCAGAAATGTGTTTGAGCATCAAGAACAATTCACTAGATTGTGAGTTACAAAGCAAGCAGAGATATTCATGCATCTGACAAACCAGGCTTTTGCATAGATTAAGAGGCTCAGGATTAAGTAATTAAATCAAAATTGATATATAGACTACTTTAAAGAAGCTTTGTGCTTGATTTAAGAGCTTGAAAATACCAGCCAAGCACAGGACATAAATGCAAAAGCATGCCAGGAGAATCTTGGCATGTGTATTACTAGATATGGGGATATGGTCTATCTTTAGACTTGGCTTATCAGTTAATTTGATTTGGGTCCTGTTTGGATCCTGACCCAAATTGGCAACTGCCCCAGGCCACTAAAATCCAGCAGGACCCAGTGAGAGCAGGGAGGAGCTGGGCAGAACAGGGCCAACAGCATCAGGTGGATGCACAAGCTACAGAGAGCTGGTGGGCAGCAAGGTGGGTTGTTGCTTTGAAGTAATGATTTTCAGATCAAATTATAGTTTTAAGTCCAACCTTCCTCCCCTGGATTTTTGTGGAGGTTTTCTCTAGTCAGGGAAAACTGTTTTTAATAATTATGGTTGTGTGGTTTGTTGGAGCTCTTGACTGCTTCATGGTGTGTTAATTGATTTGTTGGGTGTTTTGCTTCTATGTCAGGGATATCCCTGCAACCTGCTAAAAAACTGACTCTTGACTTGTAGGCAGACTTGTATTGGCTAACAGATGGGATTCTTAGTCTGGTTGAGTGCTTAAGGAACCTGATTGGGTGCTTAAAGGAATTAAGTTTTTATCTTTGGATTCTGGAGAGTGGCTCTGGGTTTGGAGGCCATTGCAACCATTTGATTCCCTATCCCCTTTGATCTTGGTGGTTGGGGCCAACTGAAATCCTTTTGGGTTGGATTTTTTTGCAATTTTATATACTCTCAGGCTTTTTGGGTGCTAGTATTTGATACTTGGCAGGACAATATAGCATTTTCAATCCTATAGTTTACAATTAGTTTAGCAGCTAACTGATGAATTGGTTAATTTTCTAGAAACAGCATAATTCTATAAAGAGAACTCTGGTTGACCTTTTTCAGGCCCAAAAACCAGGTCTTAGTAGTCAGCCATGCTTAACATAAGCTACAGCCAGGACATATGGCCACTTTGATTTTCATATAGAGCGAGGCAAACACCAACTACTCTATTTTTGAAAGAGCAGGCTTGACTTGCCAGAAAGGTTCCAAGTAAGTGGGTTTGTGACCTGCAATCTGATTATCTAGCCACTTAAAGCCAGGTTAGGAAGTCAACTTGAATTTCCAACTACAACAACATAACAGAAGCTGATCCCCTACGGTGGATACCTTGTTTTGGCGCTTGACTCATTACAAGGATCAGGCCACCCTCTTCACTATCCCACCGTGTGATTAATGCTACCATGTCCCTACTATCCACAATTCACAGTGACTATATAATACATATCTCTCAATAAAGAATATTATCTAGTTTTCAAATATTTTTACCCTTGTAACTCTACTAAAACAGCACAGTTACAACATTGGTAGCATAAGTAGGTTTTCCATCCTACTTTATCCCCCAAAATTCTGCCTGTTGCCTGCACGCGCCGCGTCCAACAAATCCTTGACAGAATTATATCTGGCCTCCCGCTAGACTGGACACCATACACATCTGGTGCTGAGATACCTGATGGATTTGTCCTGTACCAGAACACAGTGATATCACTCTCCACTTTCAACCCCCTGTCTGTACAAGGGTTCTTCCAAGCACCTGCTGCCATTCCTTGGGCAACTGATGAAAGCACCATGCCAGCCTACATAGCCCAGAGACTTCAAAGCGCTGCCTTGGAATCTTTTGCTGGAGCCAACAACAATAACGCCCTGGCAAGGATTCAATCTGCCCAAAGCAGGCTGACCCAAATTGAATACCTGCAACGGTTTTAGATTGAAGAGATCTCCATCTAATTTACTCACAATGCTGGTACCTGGTGCAACAATTGACATGAAGAACACACCAAGAAAGACTGGGACACCTTCAAGCAGGACTTCCTGGCAAGATTTGTGCTGAAGGACACCACTCTCATGATCATATGTCAAGTAAAGAATCTAACCCAGAAAGGCCCAGTGAAGAAGCTCACTTGTGCTTACAAGGAACTCCAACTATGTGTTACAAAAGTAACAGCTTTGAGGCCCCAGGCAGGAATCAAACCTGCTCCTAGCCACCAGGCGGGGCTAGTGGGTGGGGGAGATTTTCCTGCACCTGGGTTTTTGCTTTTCAGAGTGAATCCAGGTGCAGGAATTATTCCTGCCCTGGTGGCAGCTGAGGGCCCATTCTGGGCCCCAAAAGCTATGCTCAAGCCGTGGTGGGTTTGGCTGGGCCTGGGCAGGCTATTGTTAGCTGCCCAGTAAACCCAGATCAAGACCATCCTCCATTAAGTAATTTGGGGTCCACAATTGGGGACCCCTTTTAATCAAGTTCTTTGGGATCAGGAAAGCCTTTCAAGCCAGTTTAAGAATAGTGATCAAATTGGGATAACCCCAGAAGCCAAACTTGCCAGAACCAATGGCCATCAAGCCAAGATGGACTACCAAAAAGCCAAACAACTGTTCCTGAAAACCCAAAAAATGACCATGAAGCAGCCAACTAAACAGCAGAACCTGGGATGCCAAGCCTTGTCACACAGATAGCACCAAAAGAATTCCCAGAGACACCTGCATGTGAGTAAGTATATAAATCAGAAGCACTTGAAAAAGTTCTGTATCACCATCCTTACCAAATAAAGTTGTTATGAACCTTTGGTTCACCAATCTGTTTCCATACATATTTTTGATACTCTTCCATCTGCATACACCAAAGCGTCAGTACCTATCTACTGGGATAGATAGCCAGACTCCAGTTGACAAAACCAAAGCCTTTGACTACTACCGTCCACCCAACACACCATTTGTCTCTGTGCATTTCACTGAGTATCCCCTAAATCCCGACCACAAACCCCATACTTTGAGAGACTTGCAGTGTTACACCCGCTCAAACGCACCCAAAGAACCCTACCAAATTGTCTGTGACAGCAAAGCAATCACCATCTACCCTTTGATCTTCAACAGGAAGTACAACAATCCTGCTGCCTACTTGGTCCCTATGGAACCGCCCTGGACACCCAAACCAACCATCTCAACCCCCCACTTCTGATGCCACTGGCCAGAGTAGTCAATTCCTGGGAGTGCTTTACCTGGCGCTCACGGGATTGATTGTCTCTGCCTTGCTAGCAGCTGGACCTTGGGCTGTGGCTGGGAAGGCCCTTTCCTACCTGGTAAAGTTAGATCCCATCATCTGATGGGCCATGTCAGTACCTGCTTTGACTCCTCCCTTACCTTCTGGAGCTCCACGGTACTCTTGGTATCCTGACACTATGTGCCCCCTCAGATAAGGCTTTTGATACTCCAGCTACCAGCCTCATGTACTATGACACACTCAAAACACATGTAATGAGACACGTAAACCTAGACCAAGTGACCAACTTGAAGAGCCTGTATTGCAAGGCAGAGAAAGCAGAACAAACATCCAACTCTCTCCAAAGGCACAAACTGGAAAGAGAGAGTGATCCAAAGATTCTCACCCAGCTGGGCGCTCCAATTAAGCGCCTCCTGGAAACAACAGCAACAATGCAAACCATAAACCTGTAGGTTCAAATTAACATGGAAATGAGAATAACAGCCAGTCAAACTGTACTCATTTCTGTATCACTGCCACCCAAGACAAGGAAAAAGCCCGGGGAGAGGACTAAGCAAGCCAAGCTCTCCCTGCACAACTCCTGACTTGCCCAACAATGAGTACCAACCCAAGGACGTGGACCAATACCCAATGATTCAAGTATCTTCAGAAGACCTGGTACTTTACATCATTGTCAGGTATCCCAATAAACTGATGTCTTACCCTTTCTGCTTTTGTAGTTACACGGGCTCAGCACTCCTGGACTTGGCCGCAGATCAAACCCTAGTCAACAGCAGCTTTTTAGATAAGTTCAAGCTAACCATTAATCCTTCACGGATTAAAAACGTGGTTTTAGCTGACAAGCATCACATTGCTGTGACAAGGGAAACTGCCCCATTCTCTGCCATACTAGAGAACCTGCATTCCACCATCCAGGATCCCATCATCAATTTTCCCAAGTTTGACATTATACTGGGGCTTGAATGGTTGCAAAGAAACAATCCCCTTGTAGACTGGGCAATGTCATGAATGCCGTCATTCACCATGTTTTGATTTTGACTTTGGTGGGTTATTTTGAGGATGAATCTCTCTCTTGCTTTTGCCTCTCACAATGAGCTTATGTCCAAACTGGGAAAGACAATTGTTCTGTTTCTTGACTCTGCACAACTCACTTGCCCCACTCATGCTTGTGGCAAGTGATCCTACTGTCCATGTACTGTTTTGTGGTAAAGCTACACAGTATATATTCCTTTTATTTTCATATTCACCAATAAAAATATGTTCTATTCAAAATTTGCTTTTGTGTCTCCAAGTACTTCAGCGCCTCTCTCTAGCCACTACTAGTAGAGATTATTCATCCAGGGCAACAAGGTAATTGCATAGCCTTCCCTGCCATCTAACCAAGACTAAGTACAAATCCAATCCTAAGGTTAGGATTCCCTGTTGTGTGTCTGTGCTGCACCTCAGAACACAACAAAAATGGTGCTCAATACAGGGGCTGTAAGCCCCTTGGTTATCCCTTTTGTATCCATGTTTTCATGTCCTTTGCCTCCTCCTATAAAAGAGCCAACTTCACCTGAAGTTACCAGCCCTCCTATTGAGGGAGACATCACAGACCTGCCTATTGTCCCTACTGTACTGAACCTTGGGAACAGGCCCCGCCTAGTTGCTTATCTCATGGGCACCCCTGACTTAGATTAATTCATGGCAGTAGCCCTTGGGTTAGTTTGTGAGGGAGCCATCCCCTTCCTCTAGTTGCAGTTCAGTCGGGCTGAATACTACAAATTGATTGTGGCTTCCCAATTTCCACAACATCTCCTCTTAGCAGCTGGCTCCGCTTAGCACCTACTGTCATCCTTTGTACAACCTGCCTTAGCCCACCATTAAATGGTGTTAGGGCTCCATGTTCAGGTTATCTTGTCTCTACAAGCAGCCGTCACTCATCACTGGTATCAGTTTGTGGCCTACCAACAGTGGATTCACTCCCTGTTTTCCTTGTTATCAGACAATCAGCGCAACTTTGTCACCTCCCAGATCTATTTAGTAAATTCTATTGAACAAATGTGTCAATCCATCCCTGAATATGTCATAGAGCGTCTACATGAGCTTCACCAGTTGGAACAGCCCTATTGCGCCCAAGTTTATTCCACCCTGAACACCTATCTCACCAACTTTGAAAAAATTTTACAGCAGCTCAATGCATTCAGCACTTATTTCTTTGAGCAACTGCAGCAGGTAGCAGACCTTGCTACTAAAGGCCTTAACAAGCTCAGTTCAGAACTTAATCAAGAAAGAGTTGTCACTGCCACCGCTATTGCCAAACTCCAGAATCAAGTGAATGAATTATCTATGCCCAAGCCAGATGCTCCGCCTTCCCCCCAACTGATGATTTGGTGGATAGAGAGCAGAGACTCTGGGATGCCATTCAAGAGCTACAGGTGTCTACCTGCAGTCAAGAACACCCTACTGAAGCTCCTCAGCCTGATCCACAGGTGCTTGTTTTGACCACTCAAGTTGCTGAGCTACAGCAGGAGCTTGCTGCCCTACACAAAATGGTGGCAACTGCTGCTAGTCTAGTTGGAGTTGTCAATAAAGATGGCTGTTTCCCTAGCTTGTCAGGAGCCCCTCAAATCCAATGTGCTAGGGAGTTAATTGTCCTAGATAACAAGGTAGACCATTTGAAACGGGACCATGCTGAGCTAAACAGGGACGTACAAGAGATGTGTGAATTGATTAACTCAATAAACAACAGGTTTGCCCCTTGCCTCTCAGTGGGGCTATCCCTTACTTCTTGATTGGCTGAGCTCTCTATGGTAGTAACAACCCAAGGCCATCGTCTAGATGTTACTGAGCAACAGACCACTCTAGCTAACAATACAGGTGCCCGTGCTGTTGAGACCCTGAATACCCTTGAGGAAAGTGTTTGACAGCTGTGGGCTAGACAGCCCTCTCCAAATCTGAAGCAAAATTCTCCCTGCACATAAATGTACTTGATAGCAACAATGGTGGTCCCACTCCCAAAGCACACTTCAAGCTTACCTTTAAGCAAGTCTGTGATCCCAAAACCTCAACCATTGCAGCTTTCCTAACTATCTATGAAACTGCCATGAGACAAGCATCAGATGATGTTAAGAAAGAACATATTCTGACCTGTTTACACCTGACTTTCCAGGAGGTGGTGGTGCCTGAGCTACCCACCATCAAGACTTGGGAAGATATGAAGCAGCTGCTGATTGACAAGTTTTTGTGATGACCTTAGCCTGGAAGTGAAAAAGAACGCCTTTATGCACATATCTTTCAAGCCTAAAGAGGCGCTAGCTGAGTTTGAAGACAGATTATACATGGAAGGACAGCAACTGATAACAAGCAGATAATTGACAGCCCATGAAGCTTACATGGCTTGCGCCCAAGCCCTCAAAGTTAACCAGCTTCTGTGCCTTCACTTCAAAGCCCATAAAGCTATGCTTTCCTCTATGAAGAGCATAAAGACGCTGCTGCAGGACATGCACTTTACCCATTCTGGAGCAGTTGTTAGGGAAAGTTGAGCTGCTTATAACTCTGGTTCATCTTCCTGTGTTCCTTGCATTTTTACCATGAACTTGCAAAATCTTTCTTGACGACAAGGGTACCACAACTGTGGTCAGATAGATCACTATTCTTGAGTCTGCACCAACCCACGGGTTAAAGGAGCTGATCCAAAAGAATAGGCGGGAAAAGAGCAGTCAACCTAGAGGCAGAGACGCTCTTGGTTGACAATTCTTCCCAGTCTCTTTCTATCCCTCCCTGTATATCTGACTCTGAGCCTGTTGTTAACAAGGCTCCTCCTATCCGCCTATTGTTCCACAATATCTCTGACAGCTCTGACCTGGATGACTCTGATACAGACAACACCAATGCATATGGGTACTCTGTTCTGGCTGTTCCTGAAACTATTACAGTCCCCTATAAATTGCAATCAGGAAAGACTACCACTACCACTAAGCCTTTGCCTGAAGCCAAAAAAGTTGTCTCTTGCCCTTACCTCACTCAAGCTAAGAGGTCCCCTGTGCTTATGGAGTTGTCATAAGAAGCTGCCAAGGTTGCTGACGCTTTCTTCAAGAGTGTATCTGTTTTACTACCTCTTTAAACTGTTTATAAGGAATTTCTGGGGTTAAGATGCATGATTAAGAAGTGGGATAAGGAACTAGCAGAGGCTCAAGATATCCTGGCTGTCCTCCCACCCTTTAGTTGTACTACCACTTGCATAGAGATATCCATTCAAAAAGTAAATATTAAGGCAGTTCTAGACACTGGCTTGCCAGTCAATGTTTATCCTCCAAGCTTATGAAGAAACTCAAACTTGCCCCTGACCTTAATTATCACCAGTCATATGGCACAGCTGGACTGTCTCTGACTCGCGCCATAGGGCTTACTCCGCTCTGCTCATGCAGTTTGGCAAGTTTCTTCTAGCCGTGCCAGCAGTTTTCCTGGAGAATGAGAGTTAAAATCTCCTAGTTGGCACCCAGTTCCTTAGGGAACATAATGGGATAATCAGCTTGAAAGATGGCTACCTCTCTATTCTAGAATACGAGGTCCCCTTAATCTTTGAAGAGCCAGTTAAAGTTCCGGGGAAACGCCTCAAGACCTGCACCTTGGAATATCCCACTGGGGTTTTATAACCTCAAGTATTGCACCCACTCTTCAAACATGAAGTGTCCACCCATGGCTTGTCCTGCGTCTGAAGGAATCCCTCTCCTAGCCACGTCTGCTGTCACCATCCCACCTGGGTCTCAGACCATCCTGGACTCCCAGATATCTTATGAACTACCTGAACGCACCTTCTTGGAGTTTTACTCTCCCCCTCCTTAGGACACAACAAAACTTACCTCTGTCCTGGGATCCTAGATGTCTCTCATAAAGACCCTGTTCAGTTGTTGGTAGCCAACCTGACTGCAAGCCCATGACCATATCTAGGGGACAGGTTGTTGGATATGACAAGTTTTTGGGCGCTCCTGACGTCCTGTCCCTTCATCCCTTTGGTATGTTTCAAGATTTTAATCTACCAGAGGATGAGCCGCAAGTCCTATCTCTGTTCACTGCACAAGACTTCCTACAACTGTCCTGGGTTCAACAGAAAGAAGTGTTAGATTTACTAGATCTTTTTCCAATATCTTTGCTAAGGAAAGTACCAATTATGGGTTAGCCAAAGGTGTTATCCATCAGATAGACACTGCCAACGCTCCCCCCTTCTGTGCTAAACCATATTGCCGCAGTTGTGTGGAAGACTCCCAAGTATCTAAAGAGCTCAAAAAACTGCTAGATGCTGGACTGCTGGTGCCTTCCCAAAGTCCTTGGGCTTCCCCACTACTCATCTTAAAGAAGAAGGATGGGGGTCATTGTATTGTGATGGACTATCACGGACTGAACTCTTTGACCTAGAAGGACTCATACCCCTTGTTGCATATTGATGATGCTCTCCAAAGATTAGGAGGCTCTAAGTTCTTCTCTGCCATGGATCTGGCGTCTGGATACTGGCAAGTTGACCTATCCCCCAAGGATTGTCAGAAAGCCGCACTCATTACTTCTGAAGGGCTTTTTGAGCCTATTTGCATGCCATAGGGACTTTGCAACACCCCAGCCACCTTCCAAAGGGCCATGTATTCCATCCTTTATGACTTGAAGTTGTCATGAGTCCTAATATACTTAAATGATTTAACAGTTTTTAGCACTACCTTCACCAATCACCTGGCTTATCTCAAAGAGGTGTTCATAAAGATTCAAGAAGCTGGCCTCAAACTGAAGCCTTCCAAATGCGCCTTCTTCAAAGAGCGTCTTGAGTTCTTGGGCCATGAAGTAACTTAGACAGGGATTCACCCAATGACTAAGAAGGTTGAAGCCATCAACAAAATGCTTCTACCCACCAACCTGCAAGAGGTACAAGTCTTTCTAGGGATGAAGGGCTACTACAGACAGTTTATCCCTGACTTTGCTAATACTAGTGAACCTTTAGTCCAGCTTTTACGTAATGTTCCTTTTGAGTGGACCACCAGTCAGCAGCAAGCCTTTGAGACCCTTAAACAAAAACTCAAAGGGGTGTCAATCCTAGTGTATCCTGACTATAATAATGAGTTCATCCTGTACACTGACACTAGCAATCTAGCTATTGTAGCCATTCTGGCCCAACTGGACAACAAGGGTGTAGATCATCCTGTGGCTTACACTTCCCGCGTGCTAAACAGCATGAGATGAACTATAGTGTCACAGAGAAGGAGTGCCTCTGCTGTGTTGCATGTAGTCAAGCAGTTTTGTCATTACATATACGGCACCCAATTCACAGTTGCCACTGACCACGCTTCTCTTAAATGGTTACAGCAGCTCAAGGAACCTGAAGGGCGCCTGGCTAGATGGGCTCTACGTCTGCAGGGATACAACTTCACAGTGCTCCATTGCCCATGAATTCAACATCAGAACACTGATGGGCTCTCCAGAATGCCTATTCTTGCTTTGCATCCTGCAGAGACCAACCAATTATACAAACTAATTGGATACCTTTCTTCCTGGGAAATTGATACAGAGGAGGTACAACTGGCCCTGTCCAAGCTATCCAAAGATACCCTTATACGGGACAATCAGCTCTTCAAAAAAGTACAAGATCAGTATCTGCCTTATGTACGGCCCAGTCTTTGCCTCTTGATGGTGTCACAAGCCCATAAAGAAACTGGGCATGGAGGCATTCCAAAGACCTTTGACTGGCTTCAGAAGCACTACTTTTGCAAGAAACTTTGCCTGCTGATCCCAGACGTCATTGCTAGCTGCCACAACTGCCAGCTACAGAGGCCTCAAGCTGCTGCCCAAGAGTTCAATTTAGTTCCCCTCAACATGCCTTTCACACTGTTAGCATTGACGCAGTAGGTCCTCTTCCCCGCTCATGTTCTGGTTGTTGCTTTATTCTGATTGCTATCAATCAGTTTAGCAAATGGGTAGAGGCTTGCCCTACAAAGGACATCACAGCTAAGACAACTGCTGTCTTCCTGTTGCAAGACGTTTTCTACCACCATGGCATTCCTCAAGTGTTGCTCTCTAATAATGGGACTAACTTTAATGCCAAGATGATAACCTCTGTTGTTGAGGCCTTGGGGTCCCACCAGTCCTTCTCTACCCCTGATAAGCCTTCTATCAATGGGGCAGTTGAACGTGCTAACTCTACCCTGGTCTCCATCATGAGGAAGCTCACCTACTTGGACGCTGCCAACTGGGACTTGTACTTACCTGCATCCCTATTTGCATACCGCCTTAGCAAACATTGTGTCACTGGATATTCCCCCTTTGCTATGCTATATGGGCGAGAGGTTACTACCCCATTGCTCTTGGGGGCCCCCTGCTTACCTCAGATAAGGCCATGAATCCTGACAACCACATCAAGGATCTAGTCAACCACATAATTGATATTCAAGCCACTGCTTACACTTCTGCATATAAGACTAAGATGCTTGAGCTCTCTCCCAACAATGCTGGACGCTCCCCCCTGTCTGAGGTTAATGTTGACAACTATGTCCTTTACTACCAACACAGAGTAAGTGGTTGCGCACACAAGTTGTACTCTCTGTAGATCAGCCCTCTAGAAGTAAGCTTTAAGCAAGGGTCCAAATACACTGTAAAGCTCCTGTCTATTGACTGTCCTTTTGCTTGAGTTCACACAAAGTTTCTTTGTAAATACCACCCCCCTAAGGCCAATCTAGAGGAGGGCAATGTTGTGAATGCAGCTATTCACAGTATTTTGATTTCGCCTTTGGTGGGCCATTTCAAGGAAAAATCTCTTGCTTTTGCTTTTGCTACTTGAAATGAGTTGATGACTAATTCAGGAAATACAATTGTTTGGTTTCCTGCTCCCTGCGCAACTCACTCACCCCACTAATGCTGGTGGCAAGTGATCCTACTGTCCTGGTAGTGTTTTGTGGTATTCTCAACCACTATATAATCTATTTCCTTATTCACCAATAAAAGTAAGTTCTATTAACATTTTTGTCCTTGTGTCTTCTGTACTTCTTTGCCTCTCTCTAGCCACAACTAGTAAAAATTATTCTTCCAGGGCCGCAAGGTAAACACATTTACCTTCCCTGTCATCTAACCAAGACTTAGTACAAATCCAATCCTAAGGTTAGGATTTCCAGTTGTGTGTCTGTGCCGCGCCTCATAACACAAAAAGAAAGTCAACTCAAATTACCAAATCCAACAACATGAACAGATGATGATCCTTCACGGTGGATAGCTCAATTTGGTGCTTGACTCATTATCAGGATCAAGCCACCCCCTTCTTCCATCCAGCTGTGTGATCACCAATATTGTTCCTACTATCCTTGATTCACATGAACTATATAATCACTATCTCCCAATAAAGATTATTATCTAGTTTTCTAAATATTTTCCCTGTGTAACTCTGCTAAAACAGCACAGTTAGGACATTGGTAGCACAGGTAGGTTCTCAATCCTACCTTATCTTAAAAAATTCCTCCTGTTGCCTGCGCACGCCACGGCCAACAAATCCTTGGCAGAATCATGTCTGGCCTCCTGCCCAACTGAACTCTGTATACTCCTGGTACCAAGATACCTGATGGTTTTGTCCTCTACCAAAACACAGTGATCCCGCTACCCGCCTTCAATACCATGTCTGTGCAAGGGTTCTTTCAGTCTCCCTCCTTGATGCTGCTACCAGCTGACAAAACCACCATGCCTGTCTGTGTAGCACAAAGGCTTTGAAGTGCCACCTTGGAACCCTTTGCCGGGGCCAACAACAACAAAGCTGCCACATGGATCCAGTCTTCCCAGAGCAAGCAGGCTCAGATTGAATGCCCACAGCAATTCTGGATTGCAGAGATTTCCATTTTCCTGACTCATGACGCTGGCACCTGGTGGGACAAGCGGCACAAAGAACACACTGACAAGAACTGGGACACCTTCAAACAGGACTTCCTGGCAAGATTTGTGCTTAAGGATACACACTCATGATCATACGCCAAGTAAAGAACCTGACCCAGACAGGTACCGTTAAAGAACTCACCCGTGCCTATGAGGAACTCTGCCTCTGTGCCCCATCCAACATGGCCTTTGACACCCCAGCTACACACCTCATGTACTACAACGTCCTCAAGTTGCACTTAACAAGGCATGTAAACCTGGACCAGGTAACCAACCTGCAAAGCCTGTACTGTGAAGCAGAAAAAGAGGAATAAACATCCAATGCTCTACATAAGGCACAGACTGGAAAACTGGAAAGGCACAAGGATTCCCATCTAAGAGGGCGCTCTGCTCAACTACCTCCTGGGGGCAACAGAAACAACACCAACCACAAACCCACGGGTTTAAATGGGCATAGAAATGGAAGTAATGGCCAGTCAGATTGCACTCATTTCTGTGTCACCGCCACCCAAGGCAACCAAGATGAGGGAAAAGCCTGGGGAGAGCACTAAGCAAGCCAAGCTCTCCCCACGCAACTTCTAACTTGCTCAACAATGAATACCAACCCAAGGACGTAGACCAATGCCCAATGATCCAAGTGCCCTCAGAAGACCTGATACTATACACCATTGCCAGACATCCCAATAAATTGCTGTCTTACCCTTTCCACTTTTGCAGTTACACAGGCTCAGCGCTCCTGGACTATGGCGCAGATTGAACCTTAGTTAACAGCAGCTTTGTGGATAAATTCAAGCTGGCCACTAATCCTTTGCAGATTAAAAACGTGGTCCTGGCTGATATACACCACATTGCTGTGACAAAGGAAACTTCCCCCTTCTCCGTCATACTTGAGAACCTCCACTCCACCATCCAAGGTCCCGTCATTGACTTCCCCAAATTTGACATTGTACTAGGACTAGACTGGCTACAGTAAAACAACCCTCACATGGACTGGGCAAGCTCTGTGCTGACCATCAAGAGTGAAGGTGTCAATTACCAGATCTACCCCAACTCTGTGGATCAACTCCTATGTGACCACGTCTTTGTATGCATTACTAAGACCTTAGACAAAAAAGAAAATCTGAAAGCAATTGACTGGGACTCCTGTCAGTATGAGATGATAAACTTCAAAGACCACCAGGATATCTCCACACCTAAGGACTGCAACATTGTGGCCTGCCAACCAGAAATCTTTAAGGAAGCGTTACCTGGGTTGCCCCCTGAGAAACACATTCAACACTCTATCCAACTCAAGGGGGCTGTACCCAAGGCACGCCCCATTTACAGGCTGACCCCAAACAAGGACAACAACCTACACGCCTATCTCAAGGAGGCCCTAGAAAAAGGACTTATCTGCCCCTCACAGTCTACCTTTGGAGCCGCTGTATTCTTTGTGGCTAAGAAGGACGGTACCTTACGCCTGGTCACAGACTACCGCGCCTTGAACAAAGTCACCATTAAGAATTTTTACCCACTGCCACTGATTGACAACCTTTTTAACACCTTGGGAGGAGCCACAGTCTTCTCCAAAATTGATCTAGCTGCAGGCTACAATCAGATTTGTATCAAGGAGGAAGACATTCCCAAGACAGCCTTCCGCACTAAGTACAGTTCCTACAAATGTGTGGTACTCAACTTTGGCATGACCAATGCCCCATTCACCTTTGTAACCTTCATGAACAAAGTGTTTTCGCCACACATGGGCAAACATGCCCCAGTGTACCTGGACAATATTATTGTCTACAGCCCCTCAGTGGAACAACACCACAAAAACCTGGAAGGGGTCTTTGCGACCTTGGCACAACACAAACTGTTGGCTAAACCCTCCAAATGACAGTTCTTCCGGGAGCAACTACCCTTCTTGGGACACATAGTCTCAAAAGACAACATCAAACCCAACAGTCAAAAGATACAGGCCATCTGCAAGATGCCACCCCCAAGGACAAGTCAGAACTACACACCTTCTTGGGAATGGGGGCCTATGTATGACGCTTCATACCCAACTGTGGGGTCTTGACTGCCCCCTTGGCCTCCATAACAGGCGCCAAGTCTAAGTTTGTATGGACCCCCCAACGTGAACTCTGTTTTAGACGCCTCAAAGAAAAGCTCACAACAGCTCCCATCCTACAACACCCTAAACAAGACGGGGAATACCAGATGGAAACCAACGCCTCAGATGCATCCATTGGGGGAGTACTACAAATTAAGAATAGTGATGGTGACTTCCTACTTGTAGCCTATAAATCACGCAAACTGACAGATGGCAAGTGCTGATATCCTATCCACAACAAGGAACTGCTGGCCATTGTACACTGTCTAGTCAAATGGCGCTGTTACCTAGAACAGCAGGAAGAATTCACAGCACTAACAGATCACAAGTTGCTCATCTACTTCAAGACACAAGCAAATCTGTCATGCCACCAAGCGCGGTGGATGGTAATATTAGAAAGATTTATCATGCTCATCCAATATAAGCCTGGGGCCAAGCTTGCCATGGAAGACGCCCTGTCCTGCCTGTATGTCTGTGCTTTAAGAGGAGAGAATGGGCTTGACCCATACTGGCCTCTCTTAGTGCTACGTACAAAAGACAAAGGATTACCTGCAGGCACAACCAACATTACCAAAGAAACAGTCATCAAGAATGAACATCTCTTTGCTGACGTATACAGGACTCTTCACAGAAAAATGATGGATGGCACAATCATTCCCTACATCCCCACACATCAGCGGGTTGACACCATTCTTTGCTACCACAGAGATCTTGGACATACTAAGAGCCAAAATCTATACAAGTTCCTAAAGCATAAAGCCTGGTGGCCAACTTTATACCACAATGTCCAGGAAGTGTTAGAACAGTGCAAGGTATGCAAAATTTTTTCTAAAAGCAAAACCCCACCAAAGTCTGTACTTCTCATTTGGACCCAACTACCGTTCAAAGTATGGGCTCTTGACATTGTGGGCCCCATGCCAGGAAAGTACAATGACAAAAATTACATCATTACAGCCATTGACTTCACGACAAGGTGGCCAGTAGCCCAAGCAGTGAATGCACACACCGGCAACAACGTCTGACAATTTATTGGTAAAAGAAATAATCAGCAGGTTTGGAAAGCCAGAACTCCTGATAACCAATGGAGGCAAAGAATTGACCTCTAAAGACAACAATGTATACCTCACCGAGAATGGGGTCAAACACACTGTCACAACACCATAACACCCACAGGCCAATGGACACGTAGAGCAGCTTAATGGTAGCCTTGTGCAAGCCCTAGCCAAACTCACTGCTGGGAGACCTGAAGACTGTTATAAGCAGCTACCAACTGCATTACTTGTGTGCCAAACCCAAGTGAACAGATCCACTGGAAAAGCCTGTTTGAACTGGTATACGGCACACAGCCAAATATCATTCAAGCATTGACAGGAACTAAGTTGGAAACTCCAAGTCAAGTCTCCCCTTGCTTGGATCCTCAAGTAGTAGAGGCCAACAGCAAGCAAACAGCCAAAGAAAAAGAACGCCTACAAAATACATTTGTTCCCATCTGCAATAAACATGAAGTTGGGGACAAAGTTTGGATCATGAATGTTGAAAAGAGCAAACTACAACCCAAGAAAGTAGGGCCAACAATCATTCTGAAGGTAAACAACAATAACACTTACCTTGTGCAAGGGCTTGGGAAACTTAAGCAAGACAAGACCCTACACCACAATTGCCTATGGCCCTGCAAATCAAGACAGAAACAACAAGAAACCGCCCTGCCTGCCACCAAACTTCAACTGGTTCAGTACGGCGCCAGGGCCCCTGACAACCTCCCTGACAACCTGCCCCCAAAAGAGGCCAACCTTCAGCCGGGGGGTGTCAAAATCACAGGCTTGACCCGCCAGCAAGGTTCCAACCAAGCGGATTTGTGACCCACAATCTGATTATCCGGTCACCCAAAGCCAGACTAGGAAGTTGACTTGAATTACCAAATCCAACAACATGAACAGATGATGATCCTTCACGGTGGATACCTCAATTTGGCGCTTGACTCATTATCAGGATCAAGCCACCCCCTTCTTCCATCCAGCCATGTGATCATCAATCTGGTTCCTACTATTCTTGATTCACATGAACTATATAATCACTATCTCCCAATAAAGATTATTATCTAGTTTTCCAAATATTTTTCCCTGTGTAACTCTGCTAAAACAGCACAGTTACAACACTGTGATGATCTACATGAAGGGCTTTTTGCAGGCAAGGGCTGATTTGGCCACAATAAAGACTCTATGCTTGGAGTTGGAGAAGTATAGTGGCTTAGGGCAGGTAAATTTATAGTAGGTATCTGATGGCTGCTAGAGCTGGAGGGTGATGCAACCTAGTAGGTAGCTTAGGACTTCTAGAGAAGGATGAGCTGAGGTAGCTCTTATATCCTTTGTACACTTGCAGGAGGTCTGCAAGTGGCAAACTTTACCAGAAAGAGGGGTAATTCTTCACTTTATGTGTCTTTCTGGAAGATTTAAGGAGGTCTTAAAGCCACAAAAGAGGCATGTATATGCCCAGGGACGTTATCAAGGTAGCTTCTTGGGGAAGCAGCTGCAGAACTTGGTAATGAATAGGTATCTGGGAAGTAAAGTTGGTTAATTTGCAACTGAAAGCTCAAACTAACCACTTGAGTGAGTAAAAACAACTGAAAAGGCATGAGGATTGTCTGTGGTTTATGGACTAAAGTGGGGGTCATTGATGGGGGCCTAACCAAACGCTAAATCACTTGTGGAGATTTATTGACTGAGTCTGAGGTGTTAGTAATGGGGACTACAGAAAAGGACCAAAGCTTACTGGTTCACAGAAAAGCACAGGACCTTTGTGGTTCATAGAGAAGGAATAGCAGAAGGACTAGAAGAGGCAGAAAAAAGAGTAAAAGGAAAGAACTTGGAAAGTTGGAGATAGGATTGGATAGAAGTAAAAAGAAGGAAATAATCAAAGAAAGAATTAAGAAAAAGAATTAAAAAGAAATGAAAAAAAGATTAAGAAAAATAATTAATAGATAAAAAGAAAAGATAGAAACAGTTAAAAGAAAATGAACTGTGAATTTATTGAAAGTTGATTTAGTAAGAGCCAGAGCAGATAGAAACATAATGGAGAAACTCTGAGGACAAAGGCAAGAGTTTCACCAAAACCATGGTCAGAAGCAAGAGGCAAGAGGCAGGTATGTTTGAACTTCTCTGAGTAAAGGGAACCATGGGAAAATAAAGAGAAGCATTGAAGAAATTAGGGTGCAAAAATCTCTTAGGTAAAACATAGTCAGAAGTAATTGAGTTTGTCCAGGGAAACATGAAGAGAAGTACGGCAAAGCTGTTTGAAACACAGAGAAAGTGTTTATCCAAAGCAAGATAACACTGGGTTTGAACCAGGGTCAAGAGCAAGTCATTCAGGTAATTGTTTTGGCAAAATTGCTCAATCCAGATGTGTGATTGGCTGTAGGCCAAAGTCTATTTGATCAAGGTTTTTGGTGGTTAAACTGAAGGGTTTAAGCCTAAAAAATGAGGGAACAAACAGGGAAAAGCTGGTTTTTAATTGGCTGGAGTAATTAACAAAGTTTAATATATTATAGAGCAAGGAAAACTGGATAGTTTAATTCTAGAAAACCCAGAGTTCTGAGAAGGAGAAAGGACTGAAAAAGGAGTGATAAAAGGGAGAGCAGTCTGAGGCATATCAGGGATTGAAAACAGTGGATTGAAAAGGGCACAAGAACAGAACATGAAGCTGAGGACAAGGATAAATGATAAGGAGCCCAAATAAGGAGATAGAGTCCAAGACCAAACACAATAAGTCCAAGGAATTTTTAAAGGACTCCAAGTATTGGCAAACCCCTATTGTTTCTTATACCTCCTGGGCCACATACCAGAAGGTTTCTAAGGGGATCTTCCTTCTGAAGCAAATAAATGCCCATTTTGACCCCTACACATATTTCTGAGTAGTACATTAGTCCCTATAAGTGAATTGCCCAAAATATTTTAACCTAGCCAAGGGGAGGAGAATACCTATTGCCAAAGCTTTCACAGGTTTGCTACTAGTAAGGCTTCCCAGGAGGAGTGGGAAAGGTTGACTAGACACCCTGAGATGACAGATAGAGGAAGGGAATTCATTGGGTATGATTTAACCAGACTCTTGAAAGATTGGTACAGGCTCACAGAGGGACTAGCACAAGCTGAGATTCAAGTATATGGAGGGGATGCTTGCCTAGTAATAGTAAAAGTGTTGGAAGGATTTGCTGTAATGTAAGCCAAGTACAAGCTCCAACTTAGCCACATGCCCCAGCTAAGGAATGACAAGCCCTTCCAGCCAGTCTCTGGCTTTGAACCAGGACACACATTGGTGACTGGTGAACAGGAACCCCACACAGGAACTGCTGAAAATATTTTGAATCTCCATTCACTGGGAAAGTGCTTCAAATTCCTACCTTTTTGCACTGTATGTCAGTAATATTCCTGAAAATAGTGGGTGTAATACAACTGATCATGTTAAAGTAAAATGGTAAGCTTCATGATTCAAGAATAAACCATGGGGGTACAGGAGACAAATTGTAAGTTGCTTGAGCAACAGGAGACCAAATCAGGAGGTCAGCTTAATCATCTTGGCACCAGTGGTAGTATAGCAGGAGATGGAAGTAAAAATTGTCAGAACACAAGTGATTTGCAGGGGTAAATTAGAAAAAGAATCCAAAGGTGTCAACATGTAAAGAGCAGGCCAGGTTGTGGCCATGGAATTGATGGTAACCTTGACAATAACAAAAGCTAATATCTCAAAAACGGGTGCAAACAGCCCCAGATACACCATCATTTTGGGATAATTTTCTTTTATTTCTGAGGGAAATTAAGCTATCTAGAAACAAGTTTCTAGAGGGGAAATGGGAAAGTCTTAAGGTAGTTCAGGATGGGGAAGGAGGGGATTCTGTGGCATCTGATTGGTTGGCAAGAATATTTTCAGCAGTTGGGGGACCTGCATTGGTATTTGAGTCAATGACATCATAATTCAAAAAAATTGGGCAACCAGCGGGCCAAGCGCTGCCATCCCCAAATAATGTATAACATGTGATTTTCTTGTCATAGTTATTTGGATAAAAATATTTCAAGTCCAGATTTTCCAGGGCTATTTGAGCAACCCCAGCTTTGACCCATTTTTTTTCAATGACAGCATTTAAGTTGTCTATTTCTCTCAAGTGTTTGGCAGCCGTTCTTGCTGGTTTCTGGTCTTACGGGGGCACACTATTCCTTTCATTTGGTTTTCTACTGTAACAGATCATCTATTGATTACACACTGTGTAATCAATTATAATTACTGTATACTGGCAACTATACATTGTATAATATTTATATCAATTATAAAAACAGTAGTTATACAGTGTATAATTGCTACACTTAATACAATGATAATCTGATGATGATGCAGCGTGTAACTGATATGATATATGTTCAATGATTAGCCTGATCATTTGTGATCAATAAGCCTAATCTAACAAGAAGAAATCCTGAATTTTCTATTTAATTAAAGGCTATTTGCCTTGATGTATAAATATAATGTTGATAAGTATTAATATTTATTGAGAAGAAGGGAAGGGTTTTAAATCTTGGCAAGTAAAATGACATATGAGCAATAAGCCAAAATAAAAAGGGCAACAAACAAAAAAATTAGCGGCTTAAATAAGATATGATCAGCCTGTCTTGAGAGGTTATAACTATTATATATATTTTCAATTGGCATAACTTATCAAAATTTCACACAAATAAAATAGGTTCAATGGTAGTATTGTTGTGAGATCACTTTCCAATTTATCTTTAGCCATTAAAACCAGAAGTTTTGGCCAAAAATAATGATCAAACTTTGTAGATTCTCAAACTCAAAAAATGATAATCCCTGATCTAAATGACTATCATCACACCAAGTATGCATATAGATAGGAATTTTACCAATCATTTCCACTGTTAGATGATATACCAGACTTCTTCTTTATTTAATTGCTTAGATTTTCTTATATTGACAAGTTAATATGTAAAAAGCAAGGTTTATAGGGCAAAGACCTTGTAGAACATATTGGAAGGATAATCTATAAAATTTATCAGTTCATAGGTCATTACTGGAGGCCTGAAGTAGTCAGGTTGCAGTCTGTCAGAAGGCCAGCTAGGGTAAGGCATGATATCTCAAAAATAGTATCTCTAAAAATAACATCTCTAAAAAAGCTGTGTTGAAAGGTGTCATGGTGAAGTAGAGTGAGAGCTTGCTGTAGTCAATCAAATGGTAAATATGTACCCAAATAAAGATGACATTACCAATGAGGAGACGGGAATATTTAATTATAAGTGTGTTGAAACTGAACAAATGATAGTTCAGTATTTGATTGGGGAAGACAACAGTCTAATAGAAAGGACAATAATAAGAATAAGATGATGTTTATTGGTAGTTATTGTGACTAATATATTATATGGGGAAAGCCACAAGGCCACAAGGAGGTGGCACAGTGGCAGGTTCTATATAAGGTTTGGGACTGTGGGATAACTTTTGTGGGGATCAGCGTGTCAAATTGGTAGCGCTCCTAATTAGGATATAGTTTTAAGAGAAGGGAGCTAAACTAACTAAGTTTAGCTCCCATTCTGGTGGGACAAACCACCTGGATACTATCCAGTGAAACACTGGAATTGCTGCTCTAAAAGGAGATCACAAGGAGGACATGGGAGACAGCTGAGGAAAGTAGGCCTTCAATGCCATCCATGTTAGGCCAACAAGCAACCAAGGGTGCAGGAGGGAAAATACTCTGAAAATAAGGGTACCAGAGAGGGACTGGGATCTTTTTCATCCTGATGGGGAGGAGAAGGAACCTGTGATCCCCCAATTAAAGAGGTGCCCAGATCAAGGTCAGGGGAGTACAAAACCAGATCATCACACATGAGGCTTTTGACAAGAGTCTCCCAAGAGGAGAGTGGGTTCCTTGATAAATGGAGGATTCTAGAGGGGTCATCACCCACAACGCCTGCCAAAGAAGAGATACAAGTCCAAAGGTCAGGGAATGTTGACCAGATTAACAACAGTGCCAGGGCCAAAGAGAACACCACAAACTTAACAACTAAGAGCATTATTTTCAGAATCTCCAGAAGATTTGGGGAACTTTGATGGATTTACAGCAATTGGATTTAATGGTTTTGGGTTAAACAGAGGTATTCAACTAGGATTGGAAGACTTAAAGAGCTATTTAAAATTGAGAAGACCTCAGAAGACTTGGGGACAGCTTTAAATGATATGGAAGAGAAAGAGCGTTCAGAATTGAGCAAAAACAGAAGAAATTCTTAATTCAATTAGGTTTTTATAATGATTACTAACTTAAAATTAGAATTCAAAGTGAGCTTTTGAAAACAATAGGTAATAAGAGAAAACTTAAACGCTAACACTTCTCTAGGTGATTTTGGGTAGACTACCAGGTTCAAACAGGCCAAGGGAAAGGTAAGGAATTTAATAATATTTACTAACACTTCTACTGATTTTAAAGAACTCAAAAATGAATTCCAAAAGCCAAAGACAAAGTATTAAGTTTAGACTCCAAAATTTATTGGATTTATATAACAAAATAAGCAAGCAGGAGAATTTCGGTCCCCTGCTTGCTTTAAGGGAATAAACTTGAATTTGATGGGTCACCTGACCCAAGTTGTCAGGATACCACATCTCAGAGGGAGGTCTGTTAGCCTCAGCTGCCAACTTGCTCTTTTGGGAAGAGGGTAGAGCCCATCATAGTAGGGTTGCTAACTTGATGAGATAAGATGCTGATTGGCCTACTAAGGCCCAGGGTCCAGCACCTGAAACCATAGTGTTGACTAACCCATCCAAGGTGATGTAGGCAATGCCTGCATATTAGTTGGCTGTGTGAGGAGTCAGTCCTGGGGTGTAGGCGGTCAGGTTTGGGTGTTAGGGGTGCTTCCATATTGGTCTGGTAGGCAGTCAAATAGTTATACTCCACACAGATTTTGGAGGCTGGTTGTTTGCACCAAGCACCTTTGTGGAAAGCTGTTTGTGGGGTAATCTGTTGGGCCAGGTAGTCTGTGTGGGGGGTATTCTTCACGGTAAACTCCCTATACTCTGGCTTAAGTAGATATTCAGAAAAATGCAGTGGACCAAAGGGTGCTCCAGGAGGACAATAAAACACGGGCCGAGTTTTGGGGGCTTCCTCAGGAATGTGGGCTGTCAGCCCAAGATTTTCTGTTGGAACATCTGTAAAATGGAAAACAACCAAGACAAAATAAGGAATAAATTGGTAGAACCAAGGTCCTATAATCTTATTTTTATTACAAAATGGCAATACCAATTGTCAAGACTTCATAGGTTTTAAATACCATTTCAAATGCTAAGTTTGGAATCTAGCCCATCACCTGATTGCTAAGTTGCTCAGTTTCTTCTGGCCTAAGCTCTCTGGCCCCATCCCGGATCTTCTGGTCCATCATTCCCTCTGCTGGAATGACTTCCATCTGACAGTCTGAAGATAATGTCTTCATGGTTTCATCACTGCCACTGGTGTTCCTGTCATTCTGGACTAAGTGACCTTCAGAAACCCTAAGCCGGGTCAACCCTGGTCCCATAGTCCAAGAATCACTGGGAGTCGTTTAAGGGTCACCAGATGCCCAGATATCACGTGGCTCAGCAGCCTGGACTTCTAGCCAATCATCTAAGTTTTCCTGAGATTTTAACTTATCAAGATGAGCAGTAAATCCCTCCCCAGATGACCCATCAGTTATTAAAGGAGTGACAGAATTCTAATTTGGCACTTCTATTAATCTAGACTGGCCTGGATCAATCACTGACCTATGACCTTCCTCCATACTTTGCAAATTTGCAGCCCAGCAAGCCTGAAAATTTCCCTGATTAACCAGGTTTGGATTACAGCTCATCCATCTTTTTCATTGGCTAGCTGCAAAAAACACAGGTGGACGGCCTGAGAGTCCACAGGATTTCCACAAGCATCAGAGCCAGGTTCTATGTTTGATTCTCCTAGTTGGAGTTTCCCACTTATTTTGGGAGAAATGTCATTCATGACACAAATGGTGAATCTAATAGGCCAGGAGAGAAATTTTGAAGGGATCTTTAAGGGGTGTTGGAGATTTTTGCATTAATTTCTGGTTTGACCTCTTATTGGCTGCTGCCTACAGAATGCTTCAGGGGGCATCAACTCTCACTAAATTGAATTTTGTTGATTTGGCAGAAGCGCGCCCTGATTGGTTATCTTGCAGTTGCTTCAAATGGGGACAAAAATAAGCCAGCAAGTAATCCAAATTGATCAGGGATTCTTCCCAGGTTGGAACAGAAATCAGGAGGTCAACAGATGCCACCTGAGAGAGGTAAGCCAAGAAAAATCTCTTGTCAATTATGTGTGCCAAATTATTTAGCAAATTCAGGGGTTTAGGGGGATTTGAGAGGATTTCTTGATGCAGCAGGGAAATATTTCCCTATCCAAGGACAAAGGGGGAAGTGACTTTATAATAGTGCCCAAAATTTGACATTTCCATCAGATTGATCCATGCTTTTAGATATGGCATAAGGGAACTCATCAAGCGCCCCCTGTGTATTGTGAGATATGTTAGCAGGCAAGAATAAAATCTTGGTTGCAACACCCCCTTGCCCCCTTCTTGTTGTCAGGCACCAGGATTAGAACCTGTGAAAGGTCTGTTAAAGTACACACAAAGAGTTTTTGTGTAGGAATGGTAAGGCAGGGGAGCAATTAATCATGGTGAAGGGTCTTGGTGATTTCTTGAGTGCCTTCAAGCAGATAGGTATAATTATTGTAGACAGCAGCTATCTTGAAGGATCCAAGATAGTTGGGTTCCAGTTTGACATAGTTGGGATTAAGGGTGTAGACAGGATCACCCACAGCATACCTTGCTTTGAGGTATTCAGTCCCCTCTGATCTGCTCTTTCTCTATGTTGCAAGCTTTGGAGCAACAATAACTCAGGGAGGGGGTAGTTACAAGGGGAGACTTTTCGGGAACCGTGGACCGTAAATTCCCTTCTTCCACCCCTGTCAGACCATCAGGAGTACCAAAGACCAAGGCACTGGGGTTAAAACCTGTACCCTGGTTGATCCTAGCTCATAAGATAAGTAGAGTAGTGGGGAGATGCTCAGTCCAGGCCATATTTGGGTGCTCCTGTGAAAGCTTGGCAATTAATTGTACTAGGGAGCCATTCAGGTGTTCTACATGTCCATTGGCCTGAGGGCAGTATGGTGTTGTGACTACTTGAAGAGTGTTCTTGACACAGTATGCCTTCATAACATTTTCCTACAATTCCAGGCCCCTTTTCAGTAATGAGACGCTTGGGACGGCCAAAGCAAGCCACAATCTCCTTGACAATGAACCAAGTGAAGGTGGTGGAAGTGTGATTGGTGGTTGCCTATGCCGTTGCCCAACAGGTAAAGTAGTCAATATCTGTGATGATGTATTTCTTGCCCAATCTTTCTTCTGGTAGGGGCCCCACAATTTCAAGAGCCAATTGTTTAAAGGGTTCCGTGGCTTTGATTTGCAGAAAAGACTTGGGCAAGACAGGTTTGGATGTGTTCTTTCACACAGAGCACATATCTCAAGGAGGTCCAGGATGTCCTGGCACATATGGGGCAACCAAACCTTACTGTTGTGTTTGGCTCCAGGGGACAACATCCTGGAGGACACGGCAGGAAATCTTTATTACAAAAGATTTGAGGTTCAAAGCTAGCTTTGGGTTAGCCTTCAGGGCAAAATTAAGAGCATGTACCTTAATTTCCTGGGAAATGAGATGTAAAAGTCCTTTTGGCAAAAAAGGACAGGAAAAGCTTGAAGATTATAAAAGCCAACACAAATGTGGATAAACTTGTCTTTATTAGGAGTAATGATTCTACTTTAAATAGTTGACAAGAGGCGGTGATCACTCAATAGGAAGACAGAGTGGCTGAGGGGGTCACGCTGGGATGAGATCATACCAGGATCAGTCACAGACAGGTACAATAATACAGAATGGGTGGAAATTGAACCAGACCCATTTGCAGAAGGCAAGGAATTTCTAAACTCAAAGGCAAAACCAGTTAAATCTTTGTAACTATCAATATTTGAAAGGCAAATCAAAATAGCATTAATAGCGCGATTTACGACACTTACACTTCATAATTTTTGTTGAGATTACGTCCTCTAATATGGCCTAAGGTGCAGTGGTAATGCAATATGATGTCTCCTCCTTGTGTGATGGGAATTTAATGCGTCTTTTCACCTGTCTCTGCCTGTTAGCAGACATTGCCACATCAGTAGTGAGCTGGCTTTCATTGTCCTTCAGCTTGGAAATATTCACCAAATTGAGGCCTTTGTAACAAGTGGCTTCAGGACGCAGGTAGAACATGGGCCAGTCTGGGTCTAAGCTGTCATCTCCTGTTATGGACACTAAATATAGTCTGGAGAGAGTTTCAGCTATGATAAGCTCTTTCCCAGGTTTGTATTTGATGAGCAGCTGATATGGGGACAAGTGCTTGATCCATCCTGCCTGGCTTTGGGTCAAGTGCAACTGAGTGTTGAAATACTGAAAAGACTTGTGATCTGTCAAGACTCAGGGTGGAAATGTGGCCCCTTCCAGGTAACAACGCCACTTATCAACACAGTGCACAATTGCTGCTAACTCCTTATCATGTTTGGGATAACATTGCTCTGAGTCAGTAAGCTTCATGGAGTTGTAGACCACAGGAAGGAAGACACCCTTGTCAGTTTCTACTCTTAGTACGCTCCTATGGCCCTGTCAGAGGTTTTAGTCTCAAGTTTGTACTGGCAATTCCAGTTGGTAAATTGCAATACAAGTGCTGTTGTGAGGCTTTGCTTCAACGTCTAAAAGGCTTGATCTCTGAAGGGGGTCCAATGGAAGCGCTGCTTGGTATTGAGGAGCTAAGTGAGTGGTGCAATTAGTTCCCCGCAGTTGAGGATGAACTTGCGCACGTAGGTAAACATGCCTAGGAATGTTTGCACTTGGCCCACATTGGTGGGGGGCAACATGCTGGTGATTGCCTTGATTTTTGAAGGGTCAGGCTTTATTTCTTGGGAAGAGATGGTGTGCCCAAGGAATAATAGCTCTGACTTGAGGAACTCACATTTGGAGGGTTTAGCTTTTAGCTGGTTTTTACAAAGGGTGTTGAGGACAGCACAGAGGTGTTGGAGGTGTGTGGTTTGATCTTGACTGAAGACAATAATGCCGTCAAGGTACACAACCACACATTTCCCAATCAGGTCTTCAAAGGCTTTATTCATCAATATGGCAAAGATGGAGGAAGCATTGGTCATTCCAAAATTCATGACACAACACTCAAACAACCTATAGTGCATGCAAAAGGCAGTTTTTTCCTTTTTCTGGGCACAATGTGGACCTGGCTTGTCCCTGCGGCGAGATCAATCTTACTGAAGACCTTAACATCCTCAAATGTATCAAATAGGCTGTCAATTAGCAGCAAGGGGTACTTGTTCTTGACTGTCATCTTGTTTAGGGCACAGTAGTTGGTTACCAGTCAAAGAGACCTGTCTTTCTTAGCTATGAGGAAGACTGCAGCCTCATATGATAATAGGGAGGGGCAGAGGAAGCCCTTATTGAGTGCAAACACAAGTTGTTGATGGAGAGCTTTGTCTTCCTTAGGCGTCAAGAAATAGAGGGGTAATGCCTTAAGCAGTAACTCTTGCAACTGGAAAGCATGCTGTATTTATCTTGGGGGGTGTCAGGATACACTCTGACACATCTGGTGTTACAAAAATGCCTTGGAAAAACTCTAATATTTTTCACAATCCCAATGCTAGTTTGATGACTCTCCTAGCTGCTCTAGACAATGAGTTATGGCTTTTTAAAGTTTGGCCGCCAGCCAAACTTTCTAACCAGTGAAAAGTGACAAAAATATGCAACCAAGGCACAAGAATTGATGGGAATCTTAATTCAAGCATAACTCAGCAACTACTGGACAGATTTGGACGTCCAATCACAAATTTTGAAGCCAAACACCAGGAGAGCCAATCTGTGCTATTTTTAGACAAAACACGGATGCAAAGCCCAATGTGCAGAATTTTGCAAAGAAAAATGAGTCATGCTGTTCAGAAGATGTCCCAAAACCCCAGCCTTATGCCACCAGCAGAGTCCCTAAGACTGTCTAGAAGATATAGGAAGATTCTAAAGAATCTAACAGAATGGTATATAAAAGTGTTGCTCACAATGATCCCCTTGTGATCATTCTAAGTTTAGCTCAATAAAATAAAGCTGAATTTAGTTGATTTTGAGAATTTTATTAAATCTGTGTAAGTTGTTTCCTATGGAGACCTGGCAAGACCTACTGGGCCCTGATAGAGGGGGCAGTTGGTCTAGAGTCTTGCTAAAGACGTCCTTGTATTCCTCAAGAAGTGATACTAGTGCTAGTGGCAGTGTTGTGACCAAGGGGGAGGTGTAATGGGTTCAGAGCAGATGACTTCCACTGAGCACTAGTTGAAGTCCAGCTTCCCCCTTTTAAATAATAGGTGCCTGTCTCTTGAGCCGTAAAAACACAGTGCCGTGGAGTAACTTGTTCATTTCAATGGGGTAGATTTGGAAGCCTACCCCATTTCTGTTGAGTGTGATCAAAGAGGTGTCCCAGTTAATGTATGGTTGATTATATTGGAGTCAGTCAAGGCCAGCAATAACACTGTAACTGAGCTCTGCCATTATTGGCCCAGAGAGCTTAACTAGGATGTTCCTAAGTCTTACAGAGAAGAGTACTGTCTCATGAGTGATAGCTACTCTGTGAAAGTTGGCCACACGTACTGCCTTAACGCAACTGGGAACTTGGTCTAATTTCAGGGAATCCACAAATTTCTGGTTGAACATGGTGTGATTGGCCCCAGTATCTACCAAAAGTCTGTGGGTAATCCAACAGAAGAAAAGAGATAGGCCAAGTGGGTGATTTTATTAGAGTAATGGCTGGCTTGGAGGACGAGCTTGTCACTGTGAACTTGGAACACATCTAAGAACTCTACCTTATATACGTTGTAGATGCAGGAACTTTTTGCAAGAAAATCTTGGGAGTGTGGGTCAAAGCGGGGTTGTAGAACCTTTTTTATCTACAACCCCCAGGCTTTTCACAGATCCTCATTTTGTGCTAGTTGGAGCTCCCCCTCCCAAGGGTGCTTGGTCCTGTTTTCCTGCTTATATATGTTGGGGGCAGCCTACTTGGTTGTGAGCGCTGCCTGGCGCAGGACAAGGTTGAGGTGGTGTGTCATTGGATCTATGGAAGCCAATAATGGCTTGGTTATTTGCCTCCACAATAGCCTTTTAGCAATCATTAATGGAGGTGCAGCATTATACAAGTACTCATTTACAAATGTGGGGGTTTAATCAGTTGACAATAAGGGTGAGGAGTTTGGCATTTCTGTTGATGATGGCTTTGGGGGCAGCAGCAAGTGCTTGCTGCCAGGTTACAAGGTACTCAGGGAAGCTGCCCCTCTGTTTGATAGCAAGTAAAGGGGTCCCCACTACAATGGGCAAGAAAGTTTTGCTATAGTGGGACCTGGCAGCGTCCCTGAATATTACCCAAGTAACTTTGTGCTCCTGAGTGGCCCAGTTGATGAACCATACTGTGGTGGGCCCTGTGAGGTGCCCAGATGCGGTGGCAACCCACATGGGTCCTGGTACTTGGCAAATACAGAGATGGGTTTCTGTTGAGTGGCGCCAACTGACAATTTCAGCTCCCTCCAAGCTACCTGCAAAGGATTCTAGTTGGAGATTTATCATACATTAGGAAAGGTCCAACTGTAGTAGGGTGACACTAATGTCACATTGTCCCAGGCAGAGTCAGTTATAGACACTGGTGAGTACTAACTGGCCTTGGTATACAATGTATCCCTTGGGGATGTCCCCATCAGGGATAGAGAGGGAGGTTTCCTTGGGTGGAGTAGCCATACAGCCTGTACTAAGACCTTTCTTGGGGGGAATTTTCTTATAGGTAGGTCATAAACCTATGTTGCAACTGAACCAATGAGGATTCAGTATTTGGAATTGGGGAAGACAACAGTCCAATAGAAAGGACAGAATAATAAGAATAAGGCATTGTTTATTATAGAATATTGTGATTAATATACTATATGTGGAAAGCCACAAGGCCAAAAGGGGGTAGCATAGTGGGAAGTTCCATGTAAGGTTTGGAGCTGAGGAATAACTTGTGCGGGAGTCAGCAAGTTGAATTGGCAGCGCTCCTAATTAGGATGAAGTACCCTCCATTCAATATTACCATCAGATTGACCAATAACATTAGATACGTCAAGGGGCAGCTCATCAAGCGCCCCCTGTGTATTGTAAGATACATTAGCAGGTGAGTCTGGAAACTTGGTTGCAACACCTACAGCTGCTACCACTGTTCAACTGAATCAATGATAGTTCAGTATTTGATTGGGGAATACAACAGTCCAATATAGAGGACAAGAATAAGATTAAAATGATGTTTATTGGTTTTTATTGTGACTAATTGTCAGGAATGACAATTTGGAAGCGCCTGAATCCCAAAGTACAGAACCAGAGTCAAACCCTGGACAGAATCCCTACAGAACGCCAGATTCAAAGGCTGGAAACCCAATAGCCCATTACCAATTGATTAAGTTTTTCCAACCTTCCAGGACCTGAACCCTTAACCATCACGCAGAGTTCTGAAAGAAAACTGCCAGTGCAAGATGCTGGGAATTTCCCTGAGGTGCCAACACCTGACACCGGCAGTTTGCTTGGTGAAATTGTCATGAATGACAATTTGGATGCACCTGAATCCCAAAGTACAGAACCAGAGTCAACCCCTGGAAAGAACCCATTGCAAACCCCCAGATCCAAAGGCTGGGAACCCAATGGCCTGTTACCAAATTTTAAAGTTGTTGCCAACCTGCCAGGACCTGAACCCTTAACCACCACACAGGGTTCTGCAAGCAAACTGCCAGTGCAAGATGCCAGGAATTTCCATGAGGTGCCAACACCTGACACTGACAGTTTGCTTGGTGAAATGCACAAGTTCTCTAATGAGAGTTATTCCAAACTCCCTCAAAGCCCAGGAAGTGGCACTGAACCTGAAGAGGCACCCAACGCCCAAGTTGCCAAACAGAAGGATTCAAAGTCTTCTCATCCCAAAGCGGCCAGTGGCAACCTGTCAGTGCCAAGCACTACACTGCTGACTAAGACCCTGATGCCAAACTGCCTAAGCTCAGGAAACCCAATCAGGAAATGAAGCCTGGCAGCTCAGTATAAGTACCTGCCAGGCCAAGATAAATCCCCATCATCATTTAAAATAAAGGTTATGAGATATTGGTTTCCCCAATTATTGCTATATTTTATTCTTGTCATCTACCAGTTAACTCAAAGATCATCTGATCCTCCTGCTAATCTGCCAGCTAAGTACTGTCTGCCAGGTGCTCCATTTGGTCCTGTTAATTTCACAGATTACCCCTTGAAGCCCAAGTACAAGGACTACACATCATACAGCATATTAGCCTGGGATCCCTTGGCCAGATCTACAGAGTTCACCAGATACAACCAGAAAGGCCCTTGGTACGTTACCAAGCCCTGCCTTTTCAGATATAAATACAACTTCCTTCCTGCCTACCAATTAGACATGGAACCACCTGTCACCCCTAAACCAATGCTTGGATTTGCTACTGAGTTTCCCCTGGACTATACCAATAAGCTATTTGGGATTGTTAATATTACTATCAGGGGAGTGATAGATACTATTGTTCCTACCACCAGCCTGTGGTCATGGGTGGGCAATTCAATGTCCTACCTCATTAAGTTAGCGCCAATCCTTTGGTGGGCCCTGCCCACCCAGTCCACAACCCACCAGTTCCCAAACACTAGCAAGCTGGCAGATCAGGGTTGATTCCCTGACACTAATATACTATATAGGGAAATACACAAGGCCACAAGGAGGTGGCACAGTGGCGGGTTCCATATAAGGTTTGGGACTGTGAAATAACTTATGTGGGGATCAGCATATCAAATTGGTAGTGTTTCTAATTAGGAGATAGTGCCGGCCATTTGACATTGCCATCAGATTGATCCATGTTGTTAGACAAATAATGGGGCAACTCATCAAGCTCTCTATTGAGCAACTTGTGATATTGCCAATATGTTCAAAGCTACAGATAGATGTTAGCCTTGCCAATGTACTCTACCTAATCCTATGCAAGAGCACTACAGACTACAATAGAATAGAACTTTGAATATAATTACGTTTATTGATACTGGAGTACAATCTAGCCAGCGGCTGCAATCCATCCAGGTGTAACTATGAACTTCTTTCTTTCCTTTCAGGTGTCTATATCAATATATACTGCATCAACCCTTCTTCTTGTCCTTTCAGAAAGTTCTTGGTGGCTACCTTTGCAATAGGTCCATCTTTGTTAGCTACGCCTATCCTGATTGGCTGTCCTTGACACGTGGTATGCTACTGGCCTTAGCAGGCGTCCATGGCACTTCAGCTACAGCCTACACTCTTCTTGAGCTAACCTACTGCCATTTATCAATTGGCTGTATCTTACACACCTATTATTGCGCTGGGAAACTACGCTGTATTTAGTTGGTGCTTAGAAATTGTCCCTGTTCAGCCCTCCTACATTGGAAGGTAGAATTCTGGTATTCCATTTGCAGGGTTTAATCAGTGATCCTTTTTTGGTTGGCAAACCTTCTGCTTATTAATGCAACAAGTCAAATTAGGGATTATAAGCCGTATAATAGCAGACTCAATCCATTAGTGACTCAAAGGATTATCCACCGTGTAATACTGACCCAAACCAATAAGGAACCCAATTATACGCAGTGTAATACTGATCCAAAATTGGTATTTCTTAGCCATTTGTATATCACTTGTTTGATATGAACATATAGTCCATCAGGCTGTGTTGAGATGAGTTGATACAACATCCAGTAGGGTAGAATAGGTGATATACAATTGATGATTTAGTGATTACACGCCGTGTAATCAATGATATTCACTATATTGGCTAATGTTTATAAGGCGTATAATAGTTACATCAATTATAATAAAGCAAGCAATATATGGCGTATAATCACATCACATTGGGACAATCAGTGATAATACGGCATATAATTGTTACATCTATTATAATAAACTAACAATTACATGGCGTATAATAACTACACTTGATTAAGTGATAACCAAATGATAATACAGTGTATAATTGTTACATCTATTATAATAAACTAGCAATTACACAGCGTATAACTGCCATATCTATTAATATAATGATGACCAGTGATAATACGGCGTGTAACTGATTAAGATCTGTGTGCAATGATTAACCTGATCATTTGTGGTCAATCAGCCTAATCTCACACTCTCCCTGTGTATTGTGAGATACATTAACAGGCAATGATGTAATCTTGATTGCAACAAGTGATAAACTTTAAAAAGGGAATAAGGTGAGGTGCAGCATATTATAATGCACAGCTACAAGAGAAAGAATTTGGTTTGACTCACAGTCAGGGAGTCAGAAGCATAGATGAGTTCACACTCAATATTGAGAATTTCATGAATAATTTTATCATAAGGAGGAAGATTCCTGGGATTTTGAAGTTGTAAATGCAGAGTCTAATGTCAAAAAAGCAGGCTCAACCCACCAGCAAGGTTCCAAGTAAGCAGGTTTGACCCACAACCCAATTATCCATACACCTTAAGCCAAGTTAGGAAGACAACTTGAATTACCAAATACAATAACATGAACAGAAGCTGATCCTTCCCGGTGGGTAACTTGTTTTGGCGCTTGACTCATTACAAGGATCAAGCCACCCCCTTCACCATCCAACTGTGTGATCAACACAATTATGTTCCTGTTATTCTTGATTCACAAAAACTATATAATACTATCTCTCAATAAAGACTATTATCTAGTTTCTAAATATTTTTCCCTTGTAACTCTGCTGAAACAGCACAGTTACAACATTGGTATT